>OY744483.1:30939759-31484344 GCA_963556165.1 Tipula helvola | reverse complement strand
ACTTTAACAGTATTAAAATTGTACAGTATTGAGTTTGTACCAGAATGCAACTATATACACATGGTAAGTTCTTGTCTGGTGTACGAAATAGCACATGTGCCATTTCTATATATAGGATGAGGGAGAAAGGATGCTTCTTCCATCTGCAATTGAATTTATTTCTAACGAATAAATCCAAAAAGAGAACTGACTGGCTGGTCATCGAACTGATTTATTTTTCCAATAGAATTTATTTCTGACGATTTAATTCTAAAAAAATGACTGATTGACTGTGTTCGAACTGTAGTGTTTCTTCACTTAGTGTAAATCTCAATGAATTTGTAAGGAAAAAATTCCCCTTCCCCTCATTTATTATTTACAAAAATAATTATCGCAGTTTTAGTATGTAGGTATATGAAGTTATCCCATAGGATTTCATCTCAGAAAATAAAAAGATGAATCAGGCAACCCTCGTAAAATTTTATACATCAACATTCTTTTGTGAAGTTAACCAGCCCAGAATTTAATAATTTTTAAATTTAAAATGTAATAAGAAAAAATTAAAAAATAGCTAAGAATATCTAAATTAAATAATTAAGCAATATTTCCAACCAAAAAATAAACGTCAAAAATATTTATCCCTTTCAAAACATATAGATAATATTGAAATATTTATTCGGTTTTTGAAGAAATAATAAATTTTTCGCCTGTAATAATAAAAGTTATAATTTGTCGGATTGAGGCCAATGGTTTTAAGATGGAGATACACATAGCTTACTTTTGGCCAAATTTAAAGAAAATCGTACCGTTGCAACAATTGTTATTTGGCCCTGGGCCAAATTTCTATACCATTTTTGAAGTAAAATTAGATTTTTGTCTGTAATAACTAAGGCAGAACTAAGGCAAATAAATGTCCTCCCAAGGAAAGGAGTTAAAAGTTAAGTAAAGACGGGAATTATCTATACTAGAAAAATCTCTAAACCTCAAACTACTAGGTTTAGGTGCAGAGTAACAGTTCACAGACAAAACTAAAATATCATGACGGGATCCGAGAGGCAACTGATTGCAAAAACAAATACAATGTTATTAGTAAAAGAGATGATATAGTGAATAAGTGAATACGAGGCAGTTGGACAACAAAACGTTAGTGCCACAATGTTGGGTACGAATAAATTAAGACTTTTTAAAAGATTCAAATAATCACCAGGGGAGGCGAAATTTTGGAGTATATCGAAATTAAAGTCAACTGATATATGTATTTAGTCAACTGATATATGCATTTCACAAAATCTCTAAATCCGATACTAACAATTCTGATATGAATGAAGGTATGGTGCAAATATACATACATAGCTAGTGGCTAGCTACATTCAATAAAGACCTATCGACTAACATAAATTTTGGAACTATATATTTTGAGTGTTACATGACATAACTAAAATCAAAATCACAACTTAAGCATAAACGCGACGTGGGTGGGTCTGATTGATGTACAAAAATTACTAATAAAGGTGAATAACTCTTCATCCAGCGCCTAATGAATGTCGATTACTAGAAATCTAAAACGCGAAAAAACAAAAAAGGACTCAAAGTATTTGTTACCAAGAAAAAATAAACAAAGGAACAATACTCAACCGTAGAGCCCCAATTATTGCCCCAAAAGTCGAATAAAAAGCGACACTTCTGCCTAAGGCTACTGAGATATCTCCATTCGATAAATTCAGATAAAACCTGGGAATGGGGCTTGTAATGGAGATTCCAAAAACTTGAGATGATGAGTACCATTTTTACTTACGAGTCGGAGATTAAGGAATTAAACCAACCAGAAAAAACAGCAGTGGATTGTTGACCCCAAAGAAGGCAGTTCATTTGACACGGGTTAAATAAGCTCAATAAAGTAAGCAACATAAATTATCGTATTCCAACCTAAAGAATCAACCGTAACGGCGCGGCGCCATAATCAAATCCAAATCCATATAAAGATTTTTTTTAAATACATAATTCGCCATCAGTGAACAAGAAATTTCGCGTATTCAAGAAAGAGCAGCCACCACGCAAAATCGTAAATTGTTTCCATGATGAACCGCTCGAATTAAATGTTTGTTCAAGGCGTTCTTCTAAATCGAGAGTTGTCGGCGATTCAACCAAAACTTCATTTATTAGATAAATTGGATAAAGCACCCTTCATGTGAAGACCCGTTTTGATTTAGAATTGGAGTTGTACGTTGAGTTGGGGTTGAGCTGAGGGTTGAGTTGGGGTTTAGTTGAAGGTTAAGTTGGCGTTGAGTTATGGTTGGGTTGGATTGAAGGTTGTGTTGAGGTTCAATTATAGGGTTGAATATTGTGTTAGAGTTGAAGTTGATTTGGATATGAGTGAAGGTTTGGTTGTCGATTATTTGGGGGCGAGATGAGGGTTTAGTGGGAGGTTAGATTCAGTTTATATGACTTGAGTTCATACACGTTTGTATAGTTTTCGAATCGAGTTACTTTCGGAATAGAGTTGGCCGTTGAGTGTAGAGTTGAGTTGAGGTTGGGATTTTTTTCTGTCTAAGTTATGTTGAAGTTGAGTTAGGGTTGAGTTAGCATGCGTTGGAGTTGAGTAAGGGGTTGGGTAATTATTTCGGGCTTATTTGGGGTTAGATTGGTAATTGATGTGAGGGTTGTGTTGTCGGTTGAGTTGTAAATTAAGGTGGAGGTTTAGTTGATGATTGAATTAAGAGGTTCAGTTAAGGATTTATGTGGAAGTTAAGTTAATTTTCTGATCACCTCATGAAGTTTACGCCCTTTATATTTTATTTGTATGTTTACAGCGAATCCTAAAATAAATAAAAAATGTACAAAGATCCGTCGGGACACAATAAAGTATGATTTGTACCTATACCTTCTATTGGGATGGCAGGCTACAACACCAGCCTTTAAATAACAAAATAAATAAATGAAGCACTATAGCTACTGTGCACTTTCATTTCCTAGAATCATAAATATAGCTTCGAGAATAAATAATCCTGATGTCAGTGAACATGTCGTATATATAATCCAATTTCTTACAGACCACCACACAAACAAAATACTTATAAATGTTGCGCGATCATTATACAGCAGGTTATTTTAAAAATATTTGTTTGATCTGCTGGAGCGATCGCTCATGTATGTTGTCATATTATTAAAACATGTTAAAGAAGTTATAAATAAATAACGCACGCAAGTAATAATCGCAGCCAAAAATATAAAAACACTTCAGATCGCAGTTTTTTTTTTTTATTACATAAATTTTATTCCTCTAAAATTACGATAATGCTGATGATACTCATGATCATGATGATTCCACAAAAAACAAAAAAAATGATTTGTGATTATGATATGATGTAGTCTAATGTGTTGTGCCAAAAACTAAATTAATCTACTTAAGTGTTTTATTATGTTCGTAATCGAAATGGTGTGATGTTCGCGATTTCAAGATGCGGTTAAGCAATTTTATGTATTTTCGCTTTTTTTTTTATACCTCATTCGCATCCGTCAGTTAGCATGTTGCGTTCTGTTCATATAAACCAACATCATATAACATCAAACTAATTTGTGTAAATTATCTACAGTAAATTAAGGGAACATTTTAGAAAACCATGCATAGGCCTATAAAACCTCTAATTCTACTAATAACCTCTCTCTAATATATTGCAAAGTATATAACCTAACCTCATATATGTGTTGTGTATATACCTCATCATAAAACCGTAAATTTTCTTATGAAGAAAACCAGTTCTTGTAAAACTAAACTCTTCGCAAATATAAAACCAAATATTGGTTGGTTTTGACAATAAAAATTTGTATCCTTAATTTTGTTGCTCGCCTTAATATTTATAGAGTTTTCTTAAGAAAAAATAATTAAATTATACAACCGCACCAATACCATCGCAAACCGAAATATTCAAATTATATACAACAGTGCGGGTATATACAGTAGAGTTAAAAATTGCGGTTGCTTGAGATCCTTTTTATTTTCCAGTATATGCACGAAGTTATTTGTTGTTGTCAGGATGCTTTCCTAATGCGTGTATATTGTTTTCGTATTTGTTGTTGCAATTACAATTCATACTTTCCAACCAATAAGGATCCCAAAATGTGTTTTTTTTCGTTTTAGACCATTCGCTCGCCACAATTGTTTACTCAATGGGAAATCTTCTAAGATTTCGGCATTGTCTTCATAAAAAGGATATTTTGACAAATTTACAGATAAATGTCGAAATATTTGTGGTTTGTTTTGGACAGACTTTTTTGTGCTATTATGTGCGTGCACGATACGAAGATAGTTCGAAATCAAAACAATAGAACAGCTACGGTATACATATTCAGAAGTCTTTTGGTTCCGATTCAGATGCATACGATGCGTTACATCCAATATTGATGTTTTCATTTTAAAATTAGAATACATGTGTATGTGTGTGGTTAAATAGCTAAGAAAGTTACTTGTATTATAACGGTATATACATAAAGTTGGATGTGTGTTAGGTTTCAAAAGTCGCAAACCATGCGTCGACAAATTTTCGTTCCAAAGAATTATGCGTACATGTTTAATACCGCTGGATGTAGCAAACTAGTCCACACGATGAGCAAACTGGTGTGTAAATCATGAAAAACCTGCATCATAAAAAATGTGAAAATTCAAGAATTTACAACTTGATACTTTAGATTCCAGTCTGGAGATTTTTTTATTTTTTTTATGAACAATTATGCTGACATGATTATGGCTTATTGAGTCAAGCGATAAGAGAGAAAGAGTTCATACAAAGTGTATCGACCATGAACGAAAAATGAAGCCGAGAGAATCTTATTGATTTTAATATAGAGACAAACTTCTCATTCTATTATTTGTGTGGGCATAAAACACACAGAAATTAGGGTTTCCTTGAGTTATTTATTTAGTGAATATAATTCGCTAGGTCAGTACGTTCTTGCCTCGTACTTAATGTATGAAGTTAGAATTGTATTTTGTAGTTTGGTCGTAGCTACCTAAAGAGTAAACCGAACTTTTTGTACATGCGAACTTTTCAGTATACGAAACCAAATTACCACATAGAGAACTCAATTGGCCTCTTGATTTTTTCTGATTAACAAGTCGAAAAATGTTTTGAATGCGCTCATTATTGTTAAATACTTTATCTAGAAAAAGCTGAAAAAATCTTATTGATTTTAGAAATATTCGTACGATTGAGGTAACTAGATGAAAGTCCAACGAAGTTCGTTGCACAATCACTGTACAAGTTTTGGAGCTTCTCTCGCTGAGCGCAGTGAAACTTTTGTAGAAAGCAATGAAGGTCACGGCTTTGGAGTCTTAACACTAGTTCAAGATATAACAACCTTGTTGATAGGCAAAGGAACTAACAGATATATCTTTTGGCTGATCTGCTCCCACCGTTCTTGAAGAGTTTGATTGACATCGGAACAGCATAATCTACTCCATTATGTAAGAATAGTCTGAAAGGAGTCTAGCCGAACCTTAACCGAATATGTCAGCCGATGTAGACTAAAGAAGCCGGAGAGCTTTGACTGACTCATCCCAATTTAATTCTAATGAGGGTTGATGTACATGAAATTCTTTTCGTACTTTGTCAAGGAGTGTCTAGGAATTCGATGACCATTTCTTAAACTCAAAACTTCCTCGCTGAAGCGGAGCAACTGTCCGCTACTGAATCTCATCGCCCGCATGTAGAATGAAGAAGATTATCATTGAAAGGAGAGCATCGAGGATTATCATTGAGCGAAACGCCTTGGGTTATTTTATGAGAAGCTTCGAAAAGAACTCATAATTGTTTGGTTAATTCTGAACCTTGGATTCATACTGGTGAGGAAGAAAGCAAATTTGATTTTATGGAACGTCATCGTGATTCAGGATCTCTTCCAATAGTCAATATAGATTTTTCGGTATGAAATTGTAGGTTTTTTGAGAAACGACCATTTATCTTCCTTCAGATTTCATCGCGTGTTGCTTATCGTGGTGAAAGAACACTTTGGATTACCCAAAACGATTTGAGTGTATTATCTAAATTGGTATGGACAATAATTGATTTTTGATATTTCGATCCAATTTCCCGAACAGAATATATCCAAGTTTTATGTTTTGTGCTAATCGCGAACCATTAAAGCTTTCATCAATGCGCTCATCTGTATGCCAAGTGTTACGTCGTAGCGTTGAAAATATCGAGGATCTTCTTAAGTCTAAGGCGGATTCGGGTTCCAATGTTGGCATACTTCGGAATTTCCGTGAATGGCTGACGTTAATAAATCTTGGGTGATTATACCGATTAGTCATCTGCCATGTCTCAGTCAAGTGCGCTTTCAAATAATACAGTTTCTGCTGGTTAGATAATTTTCGATTTTGATTCGATTTTTGATAAAATAATACTCTCAGCACAGAGCACACACGACTCTCAATTTTACTCTCAAGCCCGTCAGCACCGCACACATATTCAACCATGTGTCTCGCAAGATTCCTGATTATGAAGTCCAACATGAGCAATTTGCGTCTGAACGATCTCCTCGATCACAGCCGGATCGCCAATTTCACCAATTTTAACCCTCCGTTGGGTACATGGTTCTGGCCAGATATTTTCTAGTTTTAATTCTAATTGAGCTATCTAGCGACTTGAAATTTCGTATACCTTCTTAAAATTATATTAGCTACTGATATATGGAAAAAATCAGGACCGGAAACCTATACAAGGATAATTATAACAGTGCTGTGATATACAAATACTCCTTAAACATTTTATATGAAAGATGATGGAATTTCTCGGGTTTCTTACTTTTTATTGCTAATTTTCCATTCAAACTGCCGTTAGTATTCTCTCAGCATTATGTGTACACACAATTGTAAGTATCCAGACGCACACATGCGCATTTACACACATAAATGTGTGTACTCATAATACTATATTGAGCGATACTTGTCGATGTTTTCTTTGTTCTTTTCTATACAAACCTCTCTTTCTATTCTTGTAACGGTGTGTGTGTGCTCATGTGCAGATGGGTAAATTCACGTTTCCGTTATTTATTTTATACTCCTTCGCGTCAGATTAGTTGACTACTTGACTGTATAGTGAACGTTGAAGGTTAAAGACACAACACGTTAGTGCTAATAAAACATATTTCACATGCACAATTCTTATGATTGTTTGCTTTTTTCAAAATGAGTGATGAAGTAGAATTTATTTATAATACGCAACAACGGGTAAAGACGTAATTTAGATTCCGCATTTTATAAACGATTGTCAGCCGTTTTAGCCAGTTTTATAGGACGTGAAAGAGCTGCTGAAGAGTGCGAAGAAATCGATCCATTCTTCTGATATTGAGAGCGAAATGATCATCGAACCAAACGAAATATTTACCAGTGATGATGACAAAGAGCAAATGCAGTCCGAAATTCAACAACAGAGTACTGCTGATTGTTTGTTTGTATAGTAAAGATGGCACAAAATGAATGAATGAAAATTCAATTCCAATTGAAGTATTCAAGAAATTTTTCACACAAAACGTTGTGCTCATTATCATCACCGAAATGAACCGTTATGGAAAAGAATCAGTTCAGAAATGAAATATGGCTAATCTTAATAAAAAACAAAAAGCTAGGAAGGATATGACCGACAGTGAATTAGATGCATTTATTGCAATACTTTTGGCTGGTGGTGTTTCACATAATAATATGCAAAAGTCAGAAGTTTTGTGACATACAGATGGCCTACCCATATTCAGTGCAGCAATGTCTCATCAACAATTCCGTACTCATCAACAAAGCTGCACCAATTCGTGACATATAGAATTATTTGAATGAAAACCTCTCCAAGAATATAACAATTGATGAACAGCTGTTTCCATACCGTGGCAAAACTAGATCCACTCAATAGAAACCAGCGAAATATCGAAAGCAAAAAAAAAAAAATACCCATTGCAAGGAAAATTATACGCAGGTCGAGAAGGTAGAGCTGAACTTGAAGTGAATGAAGAAATTGGTGGTGCATTGAAACACGTTTCAATGCACCACCAAAAACCCAATATTTACATACAAATTTATGAAAATGTATATGGGTCTGGCCAGACTCATGAGGTACGAATGTGACTATCCGAACATGTGCCTATAATAGAGGGCTAAACCGCTCCGTAATGACCTTGAAGTTGGAAACCATTTAGAATTTCAGGAAAGCTATCTAGTTTAATTAAAAATTCTCGAAACTCTCTTATCGACCGACTCTAGTTCCCAGAAATGAATTTTTTAGTATAACAATATATCGGGTTTTCCATTTGGGACTTGACAACTTTCAACTTTCACTGTGAACGCACCCTTAAACCAATAACCACACTGTCAGTGTCAAAACATTCAATAAAGACAACATTTTCATAACGACATTTTCACGAGTCGGTGACTGCAACTTTAAGTGCATTAGTTCCAAATTTTGGTCGTAATTATCGTCCCAGTAGACAAGCAATTCATAATCTAGTGAAATCATTTGAGTCTAAATATTCGCTGTTGGATGTTCTCGTGCCAGTTAGACAACGGGTTGACCGAAGTACCGAGAATATTGCTGCCGTTCAAGCGTCCATCGCAAACGAACCAAAACAGTCGCTTCCACGGCGTTCTCAAGAATTAGGCATCGCTCAACCCACACTTTGGCGAATTTCGCGAGAGAATCTTGGCTTGCACCATTATAAGATAAAGTTAACACAAGAACTAAAGCCACTCGATTATATGAAGCGACGTACGTTCTCGGATTGGGCTCTGGAAATGTTGAAATAAGATGACCAATGATGAAGCGCATTTTTGGCTAAACGGCTTCGTCAACAAACAGAATAGGTATGCATTATTAGTCATGTGAAAACCCTAATCAGCTTCAAGAAACACTTCTTCATCCGCAAAAATAACTGTATGGTGTGGTTCTCATGTTGGTGCGGTGTCATTAGCCCGTTTTTTTCGTTGATGAAAATGATCGTCACGTTACAATCAATGGAGATTGCTACAGAGACATATTGCAACGTTATTTCTTTGGTCAATTGCATGAGCTATAGACATTAGTGGTATGTGGTTTCAACAAGACGGTGCGACATGCCACACAGCAGTTCTAACAATCGACTTATTGAAATCTAAATTCGATGAACGTGTCAGAAATGGTTCTGTCGATTGGCTGCCTAGATCGTGTGAATTAACACCTCTAGACTTTTTATATGGAGCTACGTTAAATTATTGGTCTAGGCCAACAAGCCGGCGTCGTTAGAAAAGCACAGAGCCAATATTGAACGAGAAATAGCGGCCGTTTCCGTCGAAATGTGTGGCCAAGTCATCGAAAATTGAGTTCAACGAATCGACACATGCCAACGTTCCCGTGGTGGACATATGAACGATGTCGAGTTCCATACATAAATATTTTGGTTGTACTTTGAGCCAATAATAAAATTTTCGAGATATCTCAAATGGTTTGCATTTTATTTAAAAAAAAAAAATTGTCAAGTCCTTATTGGAAAACCCTTTATAAGAGCTGGGAATTTTGCATACAGGTGATTAGTAGTGGCTTTAATTTTTCCTGGAATTATGAATCCTGGTACTCAGCGGATATGCCGTTATTTGAATCGAGAGTAAGAAACTTCGTAATAAAAATTTCTTCAAATTAAAAGTTCCAATACTGAAAAAAATTAAGGAATTAACAATTTTTAAAAGCGATGGAACCCGTTAATGTTGCAAAGTTAAGTTAAACGTGTCAATCATCAATTGAATGTAAAGAATGAAGATGTAAAATCAAATATCGATCCTTCCTCCGTTATAGTTGCATTTGCCCAGTATAATTTTATCCAACTACCCCAAAAACCGCCAAACCCGCACATTCGAAAATAATTAAGAAGCAAACCGCACATCAATATATCAACAACAAATTTCTTCCTTTTTGACAAATTTAATAGAATTCTTCATCGTTTTATGATCGTCGATCATAATAAACAAGAAAAACGTTGTAGATCTAATACGTTAAAGCGACGACGACGACCTTCAATTATAGATCAATAATTTCCATTGGTAACGATAATAAAATATTTTTATAATTTTACAACATGCGATTACAATTTTGACAGAGAGAAAAAAGGTCTTCGAATAACACCAACAATATGCAAACGTTGTATAGCTACTGATGGGTCGCAGCACAATCGAACCGTCAGAAATTCCACTGAAAAAAAAATTTCTTTTTTGTTGTTGTTGTTATATTTGTCATGGTTTGTTTACCAAATTTAAAATCTGTGTACATACATACATATGTATATAAGGAGCTGAAATATCCTTAATTCTAATGAACTCTAATACTCGTACCTATATGCATACACAACATTATATTTGGAAACAAAAACTAAATAACCAAAACACAATTTCTTAGTCCCGATTATTATCCCTTCCAAAAAAAAAAAAAAAGTTAAATAAACAAAAGGATCAGGTATACCTTAGAGGGCAAGGATTAGGCCTAATAAAATATTTTTTTTTGTTTAAAAATATTTTTGATTTATTAATTTGTAATCTGATTATTATCTGCGTTAAGCAACAAGATTACCATTAACATTTTTAAAATATTTAAATTGGATTAAATGTACGGACAAGCGGATTAAATTTGTTCAAAAATACAGCCCCCACACTGTGTTAAGATGGTTAAATAGCTAGCACCTGAATTTGTGTACGCATACAAGTTATGAAAGTGTGTCGTCATGTTGTGCCTGCCCCACCCTACAACGGCATTAATATTCTTCCGTTCTTAAAAACCAATTAAATTCTTGATGTCTTGAAACCGTCATCACTCTTGAAACGATTCATCTTAAACGATTTTAATTGCATTCAAATTTATGTTGTTTTGGTGTGAGATTTTACAAGATTTTCAGTTTTGGTTTTATGTTTTATGTTTTTTCCGGGAGTTGTTAAGTGAAATGATTTGATATATTTTGAATGATAATTTGAGTTTTGTTGCGTGCGGGGGGAAATTAACGCCAACCATAACAACAAAGAGATAAAAGAGCCAAACCCTCGCGCACACAATGTAAATATCATTCCCATGCTATTTATGGTTTTAAAATTAGAAATTAGTTTTTCAAATTAATTTTTAAGTAATTTTTGGTTGAAAACTTTTATGGTTTTGTGTTTTTTTTTTGTATATACTCGTATACAAAGAAGATTATTATGGGAGATAAATATGTTTGGTTGTCTATATTCGTTAATAGAGTATAGTTATTTCTTATTTGACATTTAAATTAAACTTAATTTAGTGGCAGTGATTTTATTGGAGATTTATAACAGATAACGGATCCCCACAGTCTGTATATTAGGTACATCCTTTCGAATGACATCTCCTTCAAATTTCTATCTTATCTGGAAGAATGACACAGATTTATCGTCACAATGTAAATTTCATATCTAACGTTCTAGGACTAGACTTGCTGCATTCGTCAAAACTTTAAGGCGACATGCTGTATACGTTTCAGAAAAAGACCGTGATGAATACTTATAAGTTATGTGAAAAAGTTTAGGAGTACCTTTCATCCCCAACAGTATCATTTCTATCGAAGTTTTCTATGGAACTTCCTAAAGTGACCAACCTCGTGTAATTACCACCGGCGCTATAATGGTGAATTTAATAACTATAAAGTGATGAAAGTAAGATTGGTGCACTCTTCAAGGACTCGGTTGGAAAAACCACGGTAAATATTTATAGGAGTGTAGTGAAAAGATTTATTTTGCGGCTCTCGATCAAGACGTTTAAAGCAATGCTTCTGTTCTTGTTTTTGTTAACAGTAGTTTAACGGTGAATTTAATAACTAAAATGACAGAAAATATAATATACAAGAATGTTCAACATTTTCTTAAGCTATAAATTTCCATTTCATATATCAATTATTAAGAATAGTTCAATAGAGCGATGCGCTATGAAGCTAAAGGTCTCGAGTTCGATTCCCGATATCTTCGTTTTTTTTTTTTTTTCAATTTAATGTTGGCCTTTATTTCAAAAAATTAAATGCGTTCTATTTTATTAGAGTTCGAAGTCTTTTTTTCGTCGGGGCAACCTGTAGTGAAGTATTCCTTTTGCAGAAGTTGTTTGTATTCATTATGGCAAAAATGTTTCACATAAATAATAAAATTGTGCAATTGCAATATTTAAATTCATCTGACATCTCCATCAAATCTCTGTGATAACTTTAAGTGATAAAATTCACATTTCGCCCACCCGCGCCATAACAGAGATATTTCATACAATATTTCGGATTTCTCACCTGTTTAACTCGACAAATTAAAGCCCGTTTTAACCTTTATAGAGCCTACATCTATAAATGAATTCACCGACATACATTCGCAACATCCAAATAATAAAACGATAAGTCAAAAATATCGTTTATCAACTTGTGCAGGATGACATGAAAAAAAAAACTATTTATAGGTAGGATGAACGAACTCCTTGCACAGATTTTAAAAATTCAATTATGAAGTAAATGTATACTAGCACTTATCGTTTTATTGTTTGTTGGTGCTACGAAATTTAGCCTGGGTATTTTTATCAAGATTTAGAAACTAAAAGTCCTTTAGTCCTCTAACTATGTACACTGCGCCAATTAAAAAACGGAACAGAAATTTTCTTCGAAAAAATACCCAGATTTGAACGCTTGTATCTTTGTGAAATACCACCTTTCAAAAAAAAAATTTGTTTCTAGTTGGAGGAAATTTTGTTTTCTTTTCGATACTGGAAATCGTTTTATTTTATTTTGTTTTTTTATGACTTTATTGAGTAAAACAAAAGGTGTCTAAAAAAAAAAATTTGCTGCTGCTTGAAACTGTAAACGAACTTGCTCGATATTTCATTCAAAAATTCAAATCGGCCATTTTATAAAGAATTTAGAAACCTTGCAAAATGATACTAGAAATATTTCTGTGCGGCCACTCCTTGTCGAGTTATTGAAGTTTTAGAGAAAACGTATCAAAAAGCGTAGAAGTAAATTTTTTTTTCTTGTAAACTTAGCACTCTACGATAAAATGTTAAGTCACTTTAACACTAAAACTTTAAAACACTAAACCTTCAATAACTCGACAAGTAGTGGCCGCACAGAAATTTTCTTAGTACCATTTTGCAAGGTTTCTAAATTCTCTATAAAATGGCCGATTTGGATTTTTGAATGAAATATCGAGCAAGTAGGTTGGTGTGATCCACTCTAAAAAGTATTTAAAAAGCACACAATAGTGTTAGCACTAAAAATTATTTGAAATTACCTGTGAGGTGTATTACCAAATTCATTGAGTGTGATTAATGCAAAAGCCCTAAACTCAACTTTGGTTAAATTTTACATTATTAAACGTATAACATATGGGAAATTAACTGAGTTTGATTGGGATTTTACACCTTCATTAATTTTGCACTCTATAATGACCCCTTATATCTACCCCATTTTTTCTATCTTCCGCGAAAAGCACTTTACCTATACTTATACAATCGCCAAGTGCTTGTGTTTTAACGTAAAAGTTTGATGACATTAACGATTATTAAATTCATTTGTTTATGGTCACCGCGTGCATTAACAAGTAAGTACATATACATACCATGTTTTAGATGGTAGTTTAGTATAAAAAAAACTAAAATAAAGTTACTCAAATAAAAAGTTTAATGTGCTTAGTGTTATAGTGTAGAGATAATGTCTGTTTATTTTCAAAAGAAAATCTGTGCCTTTTCATATGGGCCTTCGAGCTGAAAAACTGTAAAAATATATACTTAAATGTCGTGAATTAGCGGGTAAGTTGAAATTGAAGTGAATTGGCAAACAAATATGAAATCAATCGGAATTCATAAGAAGTCGGGAGACGTTTCCAGAATAGCAGAACGATAAGTAGACAATTTATTAATTTTTATATAATTGCTGTAAAGAACAATATTTTATATTCATCACGTGTTTATATATACATCACAATTTAACGTGGAATTTTGTGTGATCTTGCATTTAGATGAAAATGGCTGAATCCATTATTCAAGCAAGCGGTGTCGTTATCGCATCATTTATCTATCGCTTAATGCTGTTCTTCTAGGACTTTTTGAGACGACTTGCTTTCTGGTTCCAACAACCCCAGTAACGTAATCAAGTACATTGAGATCCTTCGTTAGGTTTTGGAGGAAGCAGATGCAACAATAAAAACTCTTGGTATCTAATGGAATAATCCCCGAAATGTGCTTTCAGTTGTCTTCAATATATCAGCTATAAAATCAAGTAGTAAACGATGCTCTTTTCTTTCAGAAATTTCCAAAAGTTTTAAACTATTAAGAAATTTTGTTCCAAGGGCTGTGGATACGAAAGGTCGGATGGGATGATGAACTGCCAATCGATATCAGCAACGAATCGGATGCCATAAAACTGACTTTAACAAGGCTTGCACGTCTACAATTCCTAAGTTCAAATTATGATGAACGAAACAGACTTGGCTGACCGATCCAAGCAACTAAATGAAATCGTGACTCATTTTTGGACTAAATACTCATTATAATATTATATGGACAGGTTAAACGAATTGTCGCCAGAATTTATAGAATTCCGTATCCAAAAACTTAATTCCATCGAGTTACTTCGAAATGCCGAGACATATTTTACCAGAGAAGTTCAGGGAAAACGTTCATTAGGGAGATCTCTATCAAAAATGGCACATTAGATCGCAAAAACCAAATATTATTATTAGCTCCATTCTTCGATAAAGATGGCATATTGAATGTGGGAGGTCATCTTGTAAAAATTGATTACGAAGAGTATATAGAGCTTCCAATCATTCTTCCCAAGAATCATCCAACCAAGACTTATTGAAATGATTGTGTATGGAGCGCACATTTTAAACCACCATCCTGGTCCATCTTTACTTTCCAGCATCCTAAAACAAAAATATTGGTTTGCTAATGTAGTTGAGCAGTATTTTGTAAAGCGACAAAGAATAACATGAATAAGGGTATGAAGACTGAAGAGGCAGATTCAAAACAAAACGAGACGGAAAATTGAAATTTGGTGTTTGTTTGTTTTACGCATTTTGGTGTCGTTTCATGAGACATGATCTGATCTGGATCAGATCAAACGTCAAGACATGCGGCTATTGTACGGTATTTAACTCGGAATCAAACATTAAAAATTAAATTATTCAAATATTATTTGAAATGGGTTACCACTGATATCACACTTACATTTGAGGAATGATCCACCCTACTATCTCAAATTAAAGCTCTACTCAACTCAAGAACTTTATGTTCTATGAATTCAAACCCTGAGGACTTAACGGTGCTAACCCCTGGACATTTTTTAATTGGAGAACCCCTCCAGTGTCACGTTTGTGTCGATGGTAAAATATTCACAAAGGTTTTAAGGGTTATGGCGACGCTAGTTCAAGAGACCAATGGTCAAATGATGCCCTATTTCACTTAACACTTGACAGCGAAGTTTAAGTAGGATACGTAACGTAGGGAGTAGGGTTGCATCGCAACACTAAACTTTGCACAACAATGAGTATTGCACAATATTTAATGTGCTTAGTGTTAGTGTAGGGATAATAGCCGCATTTCTTGACGCTTAGTGATCCGGATCATGTGAATCAACAATAACATTTGATCCAACTTTAATTTTGGATCACAAACGGTGATCTAAAAATTAGTCCAGCTATTAAAATGTAGTTGGATAATAATTTGGTATTAAGGAAAGAAGTGTCATAGAATATGTGAATATACAACACGCGTATGAAGAGGTAGACTCAAAATGAAACAAGACAGAAAATTTAAATTTGATGTTTGTTTGCTTTGCGCAATTTGGTGTCGTTTTTGATGTCTGTTCATTTTTAAAGAAAATCTGTAATGACAACAAAAGTGTGAATCAATTCGGTTTATAAAATGTAGTGCAAACTAGAAAAGCCTGTTAGATTGTACAGTAATGTCTAAGAGCAGGCAGGATCCCGCAAGTCTCCTCAAGCGATAGCACTCGGAATAGTAAATGTAAACCATTTTCAGGACCTTTCTCAAGGAATAGCCTAACGAAAGTCATCCACCATTTTATCTTAGGGTCGCACCATCCAAACAATTCATCGAAAAATCATCGAAATTAGAATCCAAACGAAAACCATCGATGGGTACAGAAAAATTGAAGCAGCATTTAAATTAAGTGATAGATACTATTACACGTACAGTTTGAAGAGAGCCAAAGGAATCAGTGTGTGGTGATAAAAGACAAAATCAAAGAAGCACTTACCAATTAAGATTTGAAAACTCGGACTGTAGCCAACATTGAATCGTGAAAAGAAACCTCAGGCACATATGTTTCAAGTTGAATAAGACCCCGAGGTAGCAAAAAACAAAGGCAATAATAAAATATTTAGTGTGAGATATTTACTAAATAGAAGATTTATAATCGAAGAGAGACACAAAACGAAATCAGTATTATGTACAATATACATGTACAGTATATGAGTTTGGTCAGTGAAAGAACAACTCTAAAGTACCCGCAATATGTGTAGCATGTGGCAACCTAGAAAACACTGCCAAAATAAACGATGTTTGGTATTCACATGCACTTAAAGCAAATTCAAGCGGCCTTATAAAATGATAAGTACGCTCAACGACTCCATGAATAAGTTTATGAAAACCCACATAAATTTGTAGCGGTTCACTCAATTCACCCTACCACATATTATTCATTCACATTATGTCAACAACATGTCGGATTTAGAGTATTATGTCTGGAGATTGACTGCATTGATATGATTTGTCAATAGATATCGAAGGAAAAAAATTCAGTTCAAGTTTCCCGAGGTAAATCTGGAAACATTTGATAAAGTTTTCAGCCGAAAATATTAAAAGAATATAGAAAATCAGCCTCTAGACCTAGATTTTCCACGAAAAACTTGAACTGAATGTTTTTCCTGCGATAGCTATTGACAAATCACATCAATACAATCGATCTCCAGAGGTGAAACTCTAGAAGCTGATTTTGTTTCAATTTTGTGGATTCTTCAGATTTTCCGATATTTTCCACGATTAGGTTGAAGAAAATTTTTC
The DNA here is from genome assembly GCA_963556165.1 of Tipula helvola. Taxonomy (NCBI): domain Eukaryota; kingdom Metazoa; phylum Arthropoda; class Insecta; order Diptera; family Tipulidae; genus Tipula; species Tipula helvola. Next base: position 31,467,302 of record OY744483.1, on the reverse strand, counting down.
AACTAAGCATATTTATCCTATATTTACTTTCGACTGATAACCACTAAATTTTTTATTTTCGGCTGGAATGTTAAGAACATATTAACATAATCTGGATTGTCGACTTTTTGCTTTGGCTGGAAACTTTTGAGTAACTCTAACCATCGACGTGCGACTCTTAATTCAAACTTTAAAAAAAATTAATAGACTTAAATTTGCTCAGTGGAACGGCAATGGGCAATGAGCTTACGCAAGATAAACTAGAAACGGAAAATGATCATATTGAATATAACACCGATGTCACGTTAACCTCTGAAACGCAATTTACAAGTATCAGCCATGTTCGGGAGGAACATATCTAAGCAACCAGCATTTGTATATAGAAGAATGGGCAGGGAAATGCACCCAATCTGCAGTTTATTACTTCAAATTCTGGGAGGAAAGTTTTTTGAAGATAGTGACTATAAACCAAACATATATCCAATAGGACTCAAGCTTATGACCATCGAAAGGAAACCAATTATGGCAATGCATACAAGTCGAGAAACTAAATCAGGTATCAGCGGATCATCTGACCTATTGGCCAATTGGCCGACATAAAGGCGGAAAATTTTCGATTTGATTGGTTTTTGTGTAACAAGGGGTATTTAACATGACATATGTTATAACGGAAACCTACGACCTATCATCCGATCATTTATCTGTAAAACCCTAAAATCATATCTAGATTCTTAACGAATCAGCGTTTGACCTCAATTCAGATCTACGGTTACTAAAGACTGTTCACTGAACATTCTTTTAAAAACTAAAGTACAAATTGATGAAGGAGTACAATACAACACCTAAAAGATGTGCTGAAACAAGATGCATCAAATACCACTCGTAATGTCTCTCCCATATGTGGCAGCTGTTAAGGATTAAACGAACAATACGTAGGCAGTATCGGCCTTGCATAGATCACGGCAGTATCCGTTGCATAGACTGATGAAGAAATCAAGAATTATCTCAGTGAACTCATAGCGTCAGAATTAACAAAATACTAACTATGGAAAGCCACAAGTAAGCTGAAAAGACTTACGCCATTGCCTAAGCCATGTAGAAAAGCGAACATATATTTTCTGAACATCTTGGTAAAGTATTTATACACAACGAGCAAATTGGAAGCCCCGAATTGGTATAATTGATGCAGCAGAAGCTTCAGAATTCCAACCGATTAAGTACAATTGGCGTAATGGAAAGAGAAAATGATTCAGGGACATATAAAAGAGCTTCTAGACAAATGTGTCAATTGAATAACACATGAGCGAAACCAGTAAGCTCCTATGGGCCGATCAGCTTACTAGTTACTACTATCTCTCGATTTAGCGAAGAACACGGAACTGTGGGACAAGTTCATAGAATCGTTTTTATCTGAAAAAGTAGTTCTCTGCAGCATTTTTAGAGATTGGGCAAGCTTTTGATACATAGGACTCATAAGCTAGAACATAGATTCCGACAAATTTTTGGTGAAATATGATAGCACCAGCACATATCAATTTCAAATTATACAAGTTATAAAATTTAATTATTCCGCGGGGGAAATACATTAGTGTTAAAATTAGTATCCCCACTCCTTGTAGGTGGGGCACGGGTAACTTTGAAACTAAAACAGGAACCCCTATTTTTTATTGCAGATTCGGATTCTATGGCTAAAAATACGTAGGATTTGACTGAAACATTTTTTTCGATTTATGATAGATAGCACTGTAATTGACGATATTCAATTTTTTTCGATTTCTCCTACTGAGAACCTACGCAAACGATTCTGCAATACGTCTGCAATAAGGAGAGAGAAGGTCTCTGGCGATTTCATAAGGTGGATCCTTCCTAACTGTTGCAGGAATCATTCGACAAATTCTAAAACTACCATATGCAACACGGTAAAAAGTTGGCCTAAGTAGTTTGCAGGAGTAGCCAAGAAGCTATTATAGAACCGGAACAGATGTTTAATTTTATTTAAAAAAATCGAAAAGGCGCCTTGCAATTGATGTGGAAATCGGCTTGAGTGAGGTAATGAGAGTTCATGATCCAGAATTGTTTTAAACTAACAACTCTTCGTTTTTATGAACGTAATTGTTCAAAGGGAAATAAATACAGTAATAAATCGTCAATTACAGACTTTTTAGCGATAGTTAATTGTTGTATTCAATTGTTATTCTACCAGCAGTTTTAACTCCAATGGATGCCGAACTGAGAAGGAGTACCGCTGAAAAAATTTCTGAATGTGTCTCCTGGGCCCACGATCCAAGATTTTAGACGACTGCACAATATTCAGAGCAAAGAACTGATTTCTCAAAATAGCGGCATACAACTTCTTGGTCATATTGAAATATTGTCAAGAAGCTCAATATTTTTGGTGTTGACGATTGATTTCACCAATATAGAGTGAAAGCTGTCCTCTAAATGACGATCGTCTTCAACGTTGAAGTGATTAGAGTATATGTGGCACGAACAATGTCATTTCGCATTTAAAGGGAGAATGGCATTCATTAAAAATTTCATTTATTGCATTTTAGTATACATAAAGAACAGGAAACAAGGCATTTGTTCTTCAGCGAGGAATCAATATCAGGTACAGTCAAATTATAGATCAATACAGATCAATAGTAATCAGATTTTAAAGATATTATATGATGGCAAAGTGGAAAGATTGAATTGCATGGTTGGGTGGTTTAATTTTGATTATATATAGTCTAGCGATTCCCTAATAATTCCTTTCATTTATCCATTAAATGCTCACCGTTTGAGACGACTCTGGAGGGTATGGTATACGTGCTAAGGAGATTCTCGAAAAAATGAAAATAATTGAATGAAGATAACGGAAGTGACAAGAAATCATTATGACATCCGCAAAGCAGATTTCTCATAACATCGATGATAAAAGTAGATCATAAGACAGAGAAATCAAGCTCAAGTTCAAAATAATTGACTTTTTAAACCTTTTACAAGTAATTCTATTTTTGGAAATCAACCTATCGCTATCATTGCAAATGTAGCAAATTAAATTGTTTCATATTTCGTTGTATTCTGGAAATATGTTTGCACAATCAAAAAATTGATGATGATGAGACACAAATTTTAAAGAAAATGGGGAGAATTAGCGCTATATACACCATAATATCTTAAAGTTACTCGTACATGTCTAGACAAATAAGTACATAAAAAACCAATTGTTGGGTTCTTTTTCTATACATTGTCTCATACAAAATTACGCAAGGATAATCGAGTCGGAATAGGATTCATCTCAAATTTCATATGTACTATACATAGTACATGTATACAAAAAAATCATTTATATGATAATACAAAATTAAAACAAGTGTTTCGAATGGACGATGTAATTTGATAAGAGACTGGACTGGACGTTTGTGATAATTAGATACTCGTGTTGCAAAAAACACTGTATGTGCTCAGCATCATGTAACAATATCTATATATGTAGATTAAATTTTAAGTGGAAACATATTTTTTTTTTGCAGCAAATTCGGTTCAATGAACTGAGTGTGTATATGTAGATACAGAGGTTAAAATTTGGTTTCTGAATTATCCGAAATAATTAAACAATTAAACTTCAATTACAAAATTGTCTGTTTTTATATCGTTAAAGTTTTAATTTACTTTCAAACCTAAGTAGTTTTTATGATTTTGGGACATATGCTCAATTTACATGTTAACATATTTTACATAATAATGTACACAAACAGACTACTTCCCCACTCTTAATTTTTTATCTGTCGACTAAATGTTTGATGATCGTTTTGGGTTGGTTGGTATTTTAATGCGGTACTGAGATATACGAGTATGTATAGTGTTATTGTATCTTTGTCAGTTTAGACGTTATTTATTTACAATAAATAGTTTTTCAATTAACAACTTTGGTTGGTTTATGTTATGTATTTGAATATGTTTATGGAAATCATTTAATATATAGAGATAAAATGAATTCAGTCAACTTATTTTAGTTGTACGAGAATACAACAAAATATTGCTTTGACTTCAGCCTCTCTTTCTTTGACCTCTTTCAGGGGGGGGGGGGGGGGGGGGCACTAAATTGTTATTTTCTGTTGAATTCCTATAAAGTAGCCTAACATGGCGGCGGATAATCATACAAAAATCTAGCCTCTACAATTATTCGTGTGTCCCTGCAATAGCATATCCTTGCTTATGTCCATACTAAACATTTTCTTTGGTTTGTCCCAAATGTTATATTTTCGAACTTCGCAGTAGATCAATGCCGTATTTGGAGAATTGGACAGTTCACTCGTATATGCTCCATCTTTACCAAGTAAGGAATGATTCAGCGATTATCATTATCCATTTCCTCAGACACTATTTTTCGACGTCCATATAGCTAGCACCTACTATTTGTGTTTACCTTTTGAACTACCGAAGAAACATTTTACAATATAACTTACCCTTTGTAGATGAGGATTGCCAGTTCAAAGAGCTATGTGGAATTTGATGAAAATCTGTTGAAAATCGATTGGCCTTCAACAATACTTCTTAATGATTGAACGATTGGCATAACCATCAATATCCATAACAGAGCACTAAACTGTTGTGTATTTATGTAAGATACATTCAATGAAACGCAGATCCACTTATGATGTGGGAAGTGTACAATTCAAAACATCTAATTACTCAATTTACAAGCACATCCATTAACAGTAACAGTAAAACCGAAAAAGATACTTACGGAAATCACTAAAAAAACAAAACAAAAAATTAAATAATAATTAGAGACATAAAACAAGAGAGATATCCACTTAACGAACGAATAATAAGTAACAAATAAGGTGCCAATAAGACGGAAACGGGAAGGATGTTCACAGAAAAAGATGAAAAGAAATTTGAATGAACTTGAAAATTAAAAATTCCATCTGTTTGAAATAAATTTTTTTTTATTTATTCCGGCGCCAATTAGAAGATGGTTTATTATGATACATTTTGTACGTAATACCGTCGGGTTAGAGAACTTATGGAAAATTCTTTAATTGCATATCACACTAAAATGAAAATGAGAATCGTTGATATACAATTTTTTGCATTTTAGAATTATTTTACTGTAATCACTAATCATCTCCAACCAAAAAATGTTTTTGAATTGGTATATCTTTCGGTGAACCGAGACACAATATAAAATCAATTTTTAAATGCCGATTAATCCTTTGGTCAAGTGAAGAAAGTTGAGACAATAATGAAGGAACCGATTTTTATTACCTGTACCATCATGATTCACTCAAAGAATTAACTAATCAAACTTTTACGACAATAATTCGCTAAAGACGGTGTTCCAATGAGAGAATTGCCCAATAACGATTTTAGTTCATTTGTCCCCACGCTTATGGGCAGCGGTGATTACTTTTTTTTTTTTACATGCAAAAACAAGTAAAATCATGTTTACAAATACAAGTTTATTGTCTAAATTAATGGATGTCCCCCTACTTTTTTTTATAATTAATAAAATTGTGTATTTTGCGATTAATAATAAATATCAAATTTTAAAATTAATTTAGTCGAAATTAATAATTTAATGAAACATTCAAACACATGTTTAACCATATAAAACTACATACGAAATATTTTAGCCGCCAGTCAGCAAGCGTTGGAATTATATTTGGGAAAATCACTAATTGCATTACACGCCGTCAAACGACTACACAGAAAAAAAAAGATTGCTATTATTAAACAAAATTTGCTTAATCATTTTTACCCCTTGATTTGCAGCTAATCAAGCCCCTTGTTTAAATGGAAAAATGGGTCGAATAATATAATAAATTTTGGTTTTTCTTCTTTTAAGAAACTCATTATAGATTCAATAGAAAATATCATTTCTTAAATCTAAAATTATTTTGCTAAATTCATGTTTATGTCAAGCAAGTCGCCCTTGCTTAAGTAAAGTACAATTTCGATTAAATTTAATACGTCTTCATCTAAAATCAAATTTTAATTTTATTTAAATTAAGAAATAATTTCTCGTTGCTAAGAAATTTTTATTAAATTTAAATAGGAATACTTGCTTTATTTCAGAAAGGTTAAGATTCATTTGATACTTTCTTGCTTGAATATAGAATATGGATTATCTATATTCAAGCAAAAATGATGTAAAATTAATCTTGCCCTTTCTCAAATAAAGCAAGTATTCTGATTTGAATTTAATATAAATTTCTTAGCAAAAGCAAATTATTTCTTAATTCAAATAAAATTAAAATTTGATTTTAGATGAAGCTGTATGAAATTGAGAAAAAATAGGATTTATTTGATGTCATTTTTGCTTGAATATAGTTAATTCATATTCTATATTCAAGCAAAAATGATATCACATAAACATTACCTGTTCTCAACTAAACCAAGTATCCCGATTTCAATTTAATAGAAAATTATTATCAAAAGCAAATTATATCCTAATTCAATGATAATTGAATTAAGAAATACGATAATTTGCTTTTGAGAAGAATTTTCTATTATTGCATAGAAATTGGGATGTGGATTGTGGACTAAGACGTATTAAATTTTATAAAAATTAATTTTAACTGCAGATTGAGATGTCGAATACTAAGGAAAATTTATTTTTGGGAAAAATGAGTATTTTGTGCATGTGAATTGTATTAATAAAAATACATAATACTTATTTTTTAAACAATATATTTCGTTTTTAATTAAAATTCAATTTATATAAAATAATAATTAATTTAAACTAATATTAAGATGTAATAAAATATATAAAATTATAATAAAAATATATAATTAAAATAATTATATAATGACAAATAATAATGACATCAATAGAAATAATAATTATCATAAAATATGTAATAATAATAAAAATACATAAAATAATTTTTGAAAACTATTAATTCAATTAATTAATTAAAATTAAATTTATATAAAATATTAATTAATTTAAATTGATATTAAGATATATTAAGATAATAATAATATTAATAATAATAAAATATTTAGTAATGTCTGAAAATAGAGAGGGAAAATATGTTAATTAATTTATTTTAGTAAAACACTTTGAGTACTTATAAAATTAAAATATGTAATAATATAGAAAATAAAACAAAACTAGATGATATTACTGAAACCAAAAATTCGTTTTTGAATAATACCATAATAATATGTCCCACTAAAACGGCCCCTCCCTGACCACATGCGAGGAGTCATCATTCTGTATTATTATCGTTTTTAGCATATAATCAAAACAAGATCATACACAAGGTTATCAATCATACTGGGTCGACAAAACTTAAAACGCCAAGAAAACGTCCGTACTAAATATAGAAATAACTAAAAGGCCAGTATGAATGATACACCAAACCATAGAAAGGAGCTAAGGATAAAAGTGTTACCGTTGGGTCTGCTTATTACAATCAGAGTTAAATTAGAAAATATACCGAAAAAAATAAAAGGAAATTTTTGTAAATAAAATATAATTCAGGACAGATGCTTAATTGGGACAACGAATTAAGGTTGTAGGAATTAATATAGTAAAAAATGGAATTAGACTCGGGGAAAAAATTAAAACCTAAACACTTTTTTGTTACGAGTTTATCTAAAATACCTAAAAATATGCAATTTTTTCATAGGTTTTGATGTGAGGATTGCTTTTATCAATTATTTTTCGAAGGTTCAAGCAATTTTCATGGAGAAATTTTAAAAGTTTTCTGGGAAAATTTCGAATTTTTTTCTTTTTTCAATTTCTTTTACTTAGTGTAAAATTATAAATAAGAAGTGAAGCAGGAAGTTGTATAATTTCTGGAAAAGCGGTGGGTGGGGCGATAGCCGCCACCCTCTAAGGTATACAACGAATTAAAGTTACATTAAAAAAATTATTATGTTTAAAAGCGATAATAGCGCTACAAACTTTTTGATCTGAGTCTGCAAGGTTGACGAAGCAATTATTATTATTATATATTGTTTGAAAAACTTGTAATTTTGCTGGAAATTGTATGGGTGTGAAGTTTTCCACAAATCCACAGATTCTATATATGTATTAGTTTTACACTGCTAAAATAAATTCCAATTGGAAAAATTACTATTCATATTGAAATATTTAGTACTAAAAATATAATTTCTTTACAAAATCTTAAGAATAAATGTTATTCCCAGGAAAAATAGGAACAGTCAAGGGAAATATTAGTGGAATTTAGTCAAAATAATATATGGATTATATGGAAAATATTAATTTTAGGTAGCTACTCCATGTACTAACGGATCCTGACAAGAAAAATTTCAATTGATATAAAAAGTTTCCAGAATCATTTATTCCCCTGGATAGGGGGTAGTTTTTGGGCTCGATAGGCGGAGTAGTATGTCAGCTATTACGTGCACTATTGGAAAGTCAATTCAAATCTCTGGCAAAAAGTGCCATGGCCCATTTATCAGTTTCAGTTAAAATTTCGATTGATATAAAAAGTTTCCAGAATCATTTATTCCCCTGGATAGGAGGTAGTTTTTGGGCTCGATAGGCGGAGTAGTATGTCAGCTATTACGTGCACTATTGGAAAGTCAATTCAAATCTCTAGCAAAAAGTGCCATGGCCCATTTAACAGTTTGATTTAAAATTTCGATAGATATAAAAAGTTTCCAGAATCATTTATTCCCCTGGATAGGAGGTAGTTTTTGGGCTCGATAGGCGGAGTAGTATGTCAGCTATTACGTGCACTATTGGAAAGTCAATTCAAATCTCTGGCAAAAAGTGCCATGGCCCATTTATCAGTTTCAGTTAAAATTTCGATTGATATAAAAAGTTTCCAGAATCATTTATTCCCCTGGATAGGGGGTAGTTTTTGGGCTCGATAGGCGGAGTAGTATGTCAGCTATTACGTGCACTATTGGAAAGTCAATTCAAATCTCTGGCAAAAAGTGCCATGGCCCATTTATCAGTTTGAGTTAAATCGATTGATATAAAAAGTTTCCAGAATCATTTATTCTCCTGGATAGGGGGTAGTTTTTGGGCTCGATAGGCGAAGTAGTATGTCAGCTACTACGTGCACTATTGGAAAGTCAATTCAAATCTCTGGCAAAAAGTGCCAAGGTCCATTTATCAGTTTGAGTTAAAATTTCAATTGGTAAATAAAGTTTCCAGAATCATTTATTCCCCTGGATAGGAGGTAGTTTTTGGGCTCGATAGGCAGAGTGGACTGTCAGCTACTACGTGTGCTATCGGAAAGTTGATTCAAATCTCTGGCAAGGAGTGTCATAGCCCATTTATCAGTTTGAGTTAAAATTTCAATTGGTAAATAAAGTTTCCAGAATCATTTATTCCCCTGGATAGGGGATAGGTTTTGGGCTCGATAGACAGAGTGGACTGTCAGATACAACGTGTGCTATCGGAAAGTGAATTCAAATCTCTGGCAAAGAGTGCCATGGCCCATTTATCAGTTTGAGTTAAAATTTCAATTGTTATATAAAGTTTCCAGAATCATTTATTCCCCTGGGTAGGAGGTAGTATTACGGCTCGATAAGCAGAGTAGACTGTCAGCTACTACGTGTGCTATCGGAAAGTGGATTCAAATCTCTGGCAAAGAGTGCCATGGCCCATTTATTAGTTTGAGTTAAAATTTCAATTGTTATATAAAGTTTCCAGAATCATTTATTCCCCTGGGTAGGAGGTAGTATTACGGCTCGATAAGCAGAGTAGACTGTCAGCTACTACGTGTGCTATCGGAAAGTGGATTCAAATCTCTGGCAAAGAGTGCCATGGCCCATTTATCAGTTTGAGTTAAAATTTCAATTGTTATATAAAGTTTTCAGAATCATTTATTCCCCTGGAGATAAATGTTACCTCTGGCGAAAAAAACCATTATTTGCCAATTTCCTTTTTATAGATTATGAAGAAAATTAATTTTGTTTTAATTTTTAATAAAAATAATTTTTATTTTCTTATTAGAATAAAATTGTGTCACAGACACAAGCTATAAGTAATGAACTTTAGCACCAGAAAAATTGTATTAACTAGAGAAACAGCGCCATCTTATTTTATTATATTAATTATAAAGCCATTAAAATACAATAGACATGAAATAAGCAAACGTCAAGCATAGACTATTCTGTATTTAGAATTTTATTCAATGAATTCTAAGGAAGTTGGTTGGTTAAAATAAAACAACCATGTTTAAAAAATAATTTTATTTTAGTTGCAAATAAACGTATAATTATTTTTAAATTCAACATTTTTAATAAAATTAATTTTATTATAAAAAAAACTTTTCTAAAAACACGTCATTATTTTACTATTAGTAAGGACCTGGGGGGCTATTATTAAATTTTCGACGCGCCTTTTTTTTCGACAACGTCGAAAATGAGGTATTATGAAATTATTCGACGCGCTTTTTTTGCGATCATATCGAAAATTTTCATATTATGAAACTAAAAAAGTAGGCGACCGCGCTTTGTTTTAAATAACGTCGAACAATATGCGACTGCTCTTCATGGCCGGTCTCCACTTGTGTATTTTTCTCTTGACAAAAAAAAAATCTAGTCCATTATTTTTCTCATGACAATTTTTAGTACATTTTGCAAAATACATACACAAAAATGGTTTTGAGCATGCGCATTGAAATTTTGTCAAGAGAGGAAAAGATTAGATTATTCAATATTTTTGTCATGATGTTGTGCCAATTGAGCATAATTTGTATTTTATGCTCAATTTCTAATCATTTTATGTTGAAAATTTTGACAACCAAAATGAAATTTTCATGTTTTTTTGGGAAAATTTTAGCCTTTTAATAAACTTTAGGTGAGAATAAAATAAAATAGAAATTGTCTTGTGGAATAAAAATATAATATTCTAAAAATTATATTAATCGAGAAAGGAACCAAATTTAAATTTTGTTCTTATTCTCAAAGAGAGAAATTTGTTATATTCTTTATGTTAGTAGTTGTACAAAAAATGTCATGAGCCGAATGGCGTTTATTTTTTGTCAAGAGAAAAACACACAAGTGGAGACCGGCCATGAGGTGGCGAATGCATACGCTTATGTAATAATAAATCGTGAGATAATAAAATTTCAGGTTTTCAGTTCGTGACGTATATTTTAATTTTGGATTTTTTTTTTAATTTTCCGCTCAGCCATTTTGCGTTAAAATCAAAATTTGATATAACAAAATAAGATGGCGCTGTTTCTCTAGTTAATACAATTTTTCTTGTAGTAAAGTTCATTACTTATAGCTTGTGTCTGTGATACAATTTAATTCTAATAAGAAAATAAAAATTATTTTTATTAAAAATTAAAACAAAATTAATTTTCTTCATAAACTATAAAAAGGAAATTGGCAAATAATGGTTTTTTCGCCAGAGGTAACATTTATCTCCAGGGGAATAAATGATTCTGGAAACTTTATATAATAATTGAAATTTTAACTCAAACTGATAAATGGGCCATGGCACTCTTTGCCAGAGATTTGAATTGACTTTCCAATAGTGCACGTAGTAGCTGATATACTACTCCGCCTATCGAGTCCAAAAACTACCCCCTATCCAGGGGAATAAATGATTCTGGAAACTTTATTTACCAATTGAAATTTTAACTCAAACTGATAAATAGGCCATGGCACTTTTTGCCAGAGATTTGAATTGACTTTCCAATAGTGCACGTTGTAGCTGGCATACCACTCCGTCTATCGAGTCCAAAAACTACCCCCTATCCAGGGGAATAAATGATTCTGGAAACTTCTTATATCAATTGAAATTTTAACTGAAACTGATAAATGGGCCATGGCACTTTTGCCAGAGATTTGAATTGACTTTCCAATAGTGCACGTTGTAGCTGGCATACCACTCCGTCTATCGAGTCCAGAAACTACCCCCTATCCAGGGGAATAAATGATTCTGGAAACTTCTAACAAGTTGGTACTTTTAATAAATAAAAGGAAAAAAATTCAACTTAAATGTAAAAAACACCCGGCGAATAAAAAACTGTATAGTTACTATCTTAAATTGTGTAGCAAAATCAATAATTCTATAGTTTCTGATAAAGACAACTATTTTAGTAGGAAATTTAATGAATGTGGTAAAGATTGCAAGAAGACCTGGTCGGTTGTTAACGATATTTTGTGCAGGAATTTAAGTAGAACTAATATCAAAAGAATTTTGTCTATTAATTCAGATATACTGTCTGACGCTGAATCAATTGCTAACGATTTTGGTTTTTATTTCTCTAAAATCGTTAATGATTTGAGATCTTCTAACTTTTCTGCCCAAAGTTTGAGTCCTAATGATTGTTCTTACTCTACTGAAATGTTGGAAACATTTTTTATTAATCCAGTCGAGGAATAGAGATTATCTGTATTATTAATGGACTTAAATCAAGTAATGCACTTGACATGCTTGGTATTAGCTCGAATATGCTAAAAATAGTGGCTCTAACAATTGCGCCAGTTTTAGTACAATTTATTAACCAATGTTTTGTAAATGGTGTTATCCCTAATGTATTAAAAACTGCAATTGTTATCCCTTTGTTTAAAAAGGGAGATATCATTATTAAGGACAATTATCGGCCCATTGCATTGCAACCCACAATTTTGAAGATCATTGAAAAATCGATGAAATCCCGTATTGAGAAGTTTCTTGACAAATTTGAGTTTCTTAGTCCTCATCAGCACGGCTTTAGATCTGGCAAAAGTACTGAATCTGCGTTAATTAATTTCTTAAATGGAATTCATATTAATCTTAATGAGAAGAGGTGTGTTGGTGCAGTCTTCATCGATATAAAGAGAGCCTTTGATATGGTGGATCATAATCTGCTTCTGCGTAAGCTCCAGTCTATGGGTTTTAGAGGTATATCACAGAAATGGTTCAAGTCATATCTCAATAATCGAGCATTTATGGTTAGGGTTGATAAATCGCAAAGTATTCCATTTAATATTGAACATGGTGTTCCTCAGGGTTCTGTTCTTGGTCCTATCTTATTTTTAATTTACATAAATTCAATTTTTAACCTAAACTTAAATGGTAAAATTGTTGCTTTCGCTGATGATATTGCATTAAGTTATTTTGATTTGACTGCTAATGACCTAACGAACCAAATAAATTCTGACATGAAAATTCTTCGCACATGGTTTGATAATCACTCCTTGCTCTTAAGTGAAAAAACCAAGGTAATGTTCTTCAAATTGGTTGGTGATCCTTATCGAAGTTTCAACCCCGAGATTTTTTATCATGTACGTAAATGTGACTTACGCAATTGTAGCAGCCTGTGCATTAAAATTGAAAATGTTCATTTATTTAAATATTTGGGATTGAACGTTGATGCAAATTTAAACTGGAAATCACATGTTCAAACTGTCAAAAATCAAGTTAATTCTGCATTACGTGCAATTTATTTGATACGTAAATTTTGTCCATCCAATGTTTTAATCAATTTTTATTTTGCTTGCGTGGACTCTCGCATCAGTTATGGTTTACCATGTTGGGGTGGAGTTTATTTTGATACCATAGAACCGCTATTAATTTTACAAAAGTATATTATTCGGGTTATGTTTTTCAAGCGTCGATACGATCATTCTTGGCCTATTTTCAATGCCGGCAAAATTTTGCCTTTACGGCACTTATATATTTTTAAAGTCTTGAGATTGTTTTTTTTGCGGAGTAGTCATCGGTTGCCGCGAATTGTTTCCACATATCAAGTTCGAAATAATTATCGAAATTTGTACTCTGTTCCGCCATTTTCATCTGAATTATTTCGCAAATATTATATAGTTTCTGCGCCCACTTTTTTTAATCGATTGCCGCCTCATATAAGGACGATGATTTATGATAGGAAATTTTTGCGTTTGGTCAAAGATTGGATATTTGAAACTAAAGATGTGGGGTTTATGTTTGCTAAATAAGTTTTGTTTTATATAATTTAATTTTTCTTTTTTATTCTACTGTGGTTCTTTTCTTTTGTCATTATTATACTAATATTGTAAATTTAATTTTTAACACTTGGGAGAATCGAAACTGTCTTTTTGACAAAGATTATCCAATCTTCTTAACCACATTTTTTGTATAAGTTTATAAAAAAAAAAAAAAAAAAAATTGTAAATGTTTTTGTTATGTATGGTTAAGAGAAATAAATAAATAAATAAATAAATAAATAAATAAACTTCTTATATCAATTGAAATTTTAACTCAAACTGATAAATGGGCCATGCCACTTTTTGCCAGAGATTTGAATTGATTTTCCAATAGTGCGCGTAGTAGCTGATATACTACTCCGCCTATCGAGCCTAAAAACTACCCCCTATCCAGGGGAATAAATCATTCTGGAAACTTTTTATATCAATTGAAATTATTATATTAATCTTGAAGTTTATTTCGCGATTTCGACTGAAATTGTTAATTGGCCATTAACATCCCTTGCCTGAGGCGTGAAATGAGGTTCCGACGGTACACGAGGTAGATGACTAAATTCCCAATACAACCAGCCCAGAATTTACCCTCTAGCCCGTATTAAAACGAAATCTTGATTTATGTTTCTTTAGTGGAATTTGTTTTTAATGCAGCATAGTTGGATTCCAATTGGAGCCAAATAATATTGAACTAAAACTATTTGCTACTTTTTTGGTTTGTAACTTTGGTTTCTAGTTTTAGAACTTCGATGATTGGTTGAAAAAGCTTAACTGGTAGCAGAAAAGTATAATTACTTAAATAAATTTAATAAGTTTAACATTCCGCTTCAGTTATGCTTAAAAACTGTTTTTATTATAGATATTATTCTAATATTTTTGTTGTATGATTGAGATTAAACAATTCAGTTTATTAGATTACACCGTTTTATAGTAATATAGAATACTAAATATCCCAATTTCAAATTAAATTAGTTTTATGTATTGCATTATAACAATTTATTTGAACAAAAATTATTTTGCATTGATTCTAGTCGTTTTTTATAAAAAAAATCGAAATTTAATAAAATTATATTTATATGGATTCATAACAGTGTACAATACGCACTAACACACGTAAAATTAGATAGAATCCAATATGATATGAGTTTTTCCAATAGGATTTGTATACGTATTACTGTGGAATAAAGTGTGGAAAACTTCACATCCATGGAAATTGTAGCAACTTCTTTGAGATTATTAGCTTGCATCTTTTAAAACTTAAATGCAACGTTCTCAATTTTTTTCAAAAATAAAAGTTTTTTTTTGGAAAACAGTAAAAAAATTTTCTGAAATGTGGTAATTTTTCGGGATTCTTGGCTTCCACCTCCTAAAAAGTACAGATATACGATTCTATAAAAAAATCAGAAATACGCTATATATGGTATGTACCTGATTTTCATGCCCATAAACTTAAATTACTCCAGCAAAAATTTGCTATATAAAGTTATGTGGAAATAGTGTCTATTTAATTTAAAATTTTATTTCCGAAAATTGTAATGTTTTAAAATGGCTCCTTCGTCGCCTAGTCCATAAACGTCGAACTCGTACTGTAACAACTCATTTACCGCCCTTGTGACGTAAATAACTATTATTTCATACTATACCGAAAATCAATGATTACGTGATTGATTTCTGTCCGAGAAATGAATTATGACGGTACAGAACAAAAGTGTCCGGAAAACGAGCTATTACAATACTGAAAAATATAAAATCAAACAAAAAAAAAATAACTAAGGTAACTTGATAATTTGAAAATCATTTGGATTGATTTTCTTTAAATTTCAAATTCATGTTTTTACCACAGATAAGAATAGACAGATGTGTATCTTGTATGGACTATATTTACATCAATACCAAATTCCAATCCAATCCTTTTAGAGCAGGACGTACATTTCTGTCCCTTTTTATTTTTTTTTACGTATGGCTATTTTGATTATATCAAAGCAAACATGGCATGGCTATTTTGATTATATCAAAGCAAACATAAACCAACTTCAAACAAAATTTTATTTTATAATATATACGTCCTTCTCTAAAAGGATTAGATTAGAATTTTTAGTAATGTAAATATGGCCCATACAAGATCCACATCTGTCTATTCTTATCTGTGTTTTTACTTTAAAATTCAATTTTAAATGAAAAAATCGAATTAATGTCCCATGTAGTATGAAATAAAACGTTGTACGTTACACGTTCGTTACCCGCCGTCTACACTATGCAAATTCACTGATATTTTCTATCAGCAATTTTATGTTTGTATATGTTTCTTTTTAATGTATTGACAAATATTTGTTCAAAAAATATTATAGCTGGGCATTTCACTTTCATTATATGTATCTTCAAATGTCAAGCAAAATTGTTTCATTACTATAAAAAAATTAGTTGTTTTTTAACACTTGTCACTTATGGTTAGGTTAAAACATAATTAGTACGCTTATACTTAGGTTTCAACCTACGTTATTTTCCCCTTATTAATTATTATAGATTTGAATAATATTTCATGAAACATACATAATCGAAAATGATTATTTCTACAATATTTAAATCAATCGAACCTAAAAACCACAATAATAAATTAGTATGAGGTTAACTCTAATATCCTTGACAGACTAGGGAATAGCTAAGCTCGATTAGTGAAACAAGATTAGCTCATCCACCAAAAATCCATTTGCGTTGACAGACTAGGGGTTAGTTTTCTAGGCAGAGAAATGAAATACTATGATGGTTATTCGCTGAAATGTAGCTAGTAAATCAGCTGGACTCCTTGTTTTATTCAATATTTCTAAGATTTATATTTATATTAAAACACTAGATTCTGGTTTTATATTTATAACCTCATAATGTATTCAGCACAAATTGTTTTATAACTTATATCGTAAACTTGCGCCTCTCGCACTTTCAGCAATGTTGAAAGAGTATTGTGAATTATAGTGCCACTTGTACCACCACTAAACCCAATACGAGATGAACTTCAAAATTTTCAAAGATTAGTGCACTAATCTAGATTAGTCACTAATCCTCAAATAAAACGAGATTAGTTAATCTACAACTTGACACACTACAGCTAATCTCGAAAAAATCACTAATTGCGCTTAGCTAATCCCTATAGTATATCAAGGATATAAGATAACTCAATCCCAGTCTAAATGTAGTAAATTTGTCCGAGATTTTTTATCGTCAACAACAGCGCTTCCAGACTTTTTTCTACTTGGCTTTAATTTTTTATGGTCGTTATATCCAAATAAGAGTATTACATCTACAAATCGCTAATTTTTTGGAGAGGTGTTGAAGTATTTAATGCTAATTTTGGCTTAATTTTTTTATAAATAAAGTCCTTTCCACACAGTGTGGTAAGAATTTTATTTTAAAAAAAATTAAAAATAATGAACAAATGAATTAAAAAAAGTAACAGGTGTTCATACAAAAAACACCAGTTTTAATTCACTTTTTTTAATTCAGCCTTTTTTAATTCGTGGAGCTGACAAAAAATTGTAGTTAGGTTATGATTTTTTGTTATATTGCAATGTTTCAACTTGAGAGAACAATTTCAAATGGCAAAACATAACCTCAAGCATTAATTTTTTATGACATTTCATAATAATTTACTAATAAAATTACGTGAAATAGCCTCCTGATAATTTGCTAATAGTGTCAAAATGCGTATAATATACACACACATACATTGATAAAATTTATATCATGATAAAAAATATCAGTGAATTTGCATAGTGTAGACGGCGGGTTAAATGATCGTTACAGTACTCGCTCAAAATAAACGTCGAACTCGTACTGTAATAACTCATTTACCGCCCTTGTGACGTAAATAACTATTATTTATCCAATTTTGATACATAATAGCCCGATAACTAGACTGATTTCAAATAAAGAAAATGTATAACATGTAAAACATTATGTACTGTGGGAGCTGTATGGTTTTAATACAGGAATGTTTAGAATAAAAAATAATTTGGTTTAAGTTCACGCGTACCACAATTTTTATTATCACAAAACAATTCATTTAGTACAAAATACTTATAAAAGTTAACTAAAATTAAATTAGCCTGTTCACACCATGTATGCAGCACATCGCAACAATTCCTCGTTTCATACTCTCTTGCCTACAAAATATGATTTATTTGTCAAAGTTTGTAGGTAAAGAGGTATGAAATATCATATCAATTTTGAATTGAGCGTTTTCTTCAGTATTCATTTTTTTCATGTCGCAATTGATCGAGTTGAGAAACACTCCGTCTTCATCATCTTTGCGTGCCATACATTTTGCCTGAATCAATTTTAAAATTTCCAAAAACATTTCGGGAACTTCAGACCCCGCACTTCTTTTTTTGCTTCTGGATGTTGATGGAGAAACAACTGGTGACTTGTCACTTTCGTTCTCCACTTCCTCATCCGAACAATTAATTTCTTTACGAGTATCTAAGTATACTTTACATTATTCTTAAAAAATCAATAAAACCGAAATACATATTACAAATTGTTGGACCAATTCGGATACCTTAAATCCTACACGGTCATCCTGAAATACCATCTGGCCCGGATGGTTCTGGTTGATCATTAATATTGTCATCTTCATTCTGTTGGTCTATGTCGGTATGGTTTCATAAAGGCGGCACAAGTCGATGTTTTAATGGGTCCTTCGGACTGAGATGTCAAATCGGTCCTTTTCTTTGACTTTGATTACAATGTATGGCCCTAGATATTTCGCGTCGAGTTTTGAACCACTGTTGAATTGTGTTCTCTTAATTAACACATAATCGCCTTCAGTGTATTTCCTTGCTTTCTTCCTTTTTCGATTGTACGTTTTTCTGTTTTCGTCTTGGATGATTGCAATGTTAAGTTTCGCGGCTTCTCTCATCTCCGCCCGGCCATCAACGAATAAACGGACTGCCTTTTGCTCAATGGTTTCGCTTAGATCGATATAATCCCTATTTCTCATTTTTACGCCCAGAAGCAGCTCAAAAGGTGACATCTTGATGCTCCGCATCTCTGTAAACTGTCCGTGCATTTATACCAATCCTCTTGGTTATTATTGCACAACTTTGCGAGCGCGGGAATCACAGTACGAAAAACTCTCTCCACTTGTCCATTTCCAGTGGGGACACCAGCTGTATAACCATGGAAAATGATATTCCTTCTAGATTACAATAATCGACAAACTCAGCTGAACGAAAGGCCCCTCCTCTATCGGTTTCCAAACACTATACTTGCTGTTGCTTTAACTTCTGTATGACGTCGGTAGCATTAGTGGTTTTCGTAGGGTATAGCCAAATGAACAACCCAAGTGATCAAAATGATATGTTTCTAGCGAGCTGTCTCTTTTTGGAATTAGGTTTACTAAACCCTCTTGCTTGCCCATTTTTCGCTCCACAATTATACATTTGATGCAATTATTGATACAACTACGGATTTTGAGTTTTAAATTCGGAATGAAAAATCGTCGTTCGATT
The DNA here is from genome assembly GCA_963556165.1 of Tipula helvola. Taxonomy (NCBI): domain Eukaryota; kingdom Metazoa; phylum Arthropoda; class Insecta; order Diptera; family Tipulidae; genus Tipula; species Tipula helvola. The sequence continues at coordinate 31,447,938 of OY744483.1, read as the reverse complement.
AGCTCCTCTGTCTTCTTCACCGCAAAGTGCCCTTGCTCGTGATACATCTTAATTATTTCATTTTGTATTCTACTTGGGATGACCATTAGCGACTCTCCATTCTTCAGTTTAAATAAAATATCATTAAAAATGGATAGAACAATTGGTTGCCTACTAAGCGCATCCACATGACGCATTCTGGTGCCTGGGCGATGCTCTAACTTACAGCTAAACTCTTGCATTAAAAGAGCCCATCATGCTATTCTGGAACTGAGTTGCTTCCGCACCATTGTCCCCTTGAATGCCCTTGAATAATGCGGCTACAATTGCAAGTATCTCTAGCTTATAACTGCTGTAGTTTTCCTGAATCTTCGAAGTTTTCTTGCTGTAGAAAAATGTTGGGTACATGCTGCCATCTTCGTCAGACCTTTGCAGCAATAGGGCGCCAAGTCCATACTTGCTAGCATCAGTATGCAGCTCCGTCTCGGCTTTGGATGAATAAATGTTCAACACTGGATGATTTGTCAAAATAGATTTTAACTTTTGAAATGTTATCTTTTGCTCCATCCTTGGCATATCCATCAATGGTTTAGCTATAGTTGCGTAATGCTCCACAAATTTTCTAAAATAGCCTGATAGACCTAGAAATTGCTGAATTTTCTTCACCGTATTTGGCTCGGGAAATTTACTAATTGCAATTGTTTTTTGCATTAATGGTTTGATCTGTCCACCTCCTACTTCGTATCCCAGATACTCGATTTTCTTGCATAAGAACTGTCATTTACCCCATTTAATTTGCAATCCATGCAATTCGGCAACGTTCAGTACAGTCTCCAATCTTTACATGGCTTCTATTACAGTTTTGGGTGGTATCACCAAGTCATCTATGTAGATACACATTGTTCCTTTCCGACATAATTCATCAGACACCCTGTTTATGAGTGTCATAAATGCCGACGGACTGTTGCACAAACCGAAGAGTGCTCTCAGGAACTCAAACTGCCCGAACGGTGTTATAAACGATGTATATTTTACCGATTCATCGGCCATGGGCACGTGGAAGAATCCGCTCCCAAGATCAATACGGAAAAATACTTAGCGTCACCCAACCTGTCTATCTGATCCTCGATAAGCGGCAATGGAAATCTATCTCGTACCATGATGCTGTTCAGCCTTCGGTAGTCTACACAAAGACGTTTTGAACCATCAGTTTTGTTCACCAAAACTATCAAACTCGCATATTCAAATTGGTTGTGTCTAATCACCCCTAAATTCAGCCATTCATCTATCTAATCTTTAACGATCTCCGTTTCGAGTGATGACAATCGTCTCGGTTTACAAGCAATCGGTTTCCCATCAGTCAGCTCAATATACATTTTTATATTTGGACTTGGCGCCTTCTTCTCTGGATTGTAGTTTACTATCAATAATCGAATTCTATCCACCACTTCACGATCATTAATATGGTCTATGTTCAGCAGAAGTTCTCCATGCTCAATCACCATTGGAACGTTTTCCGGAATAAATTTTCTCATAGCAATTCCAGTCGGCGTTAACACAGTCACCGTTTCATTTAATAAATCTCTCCCGAATAAAAAGTCAACTGGCAATATTCCATCGGGAACTATGTGAACTGTGGTCTCCTACGGTTGATACATCTCTGGCCCCGCACCATGGAATATTGTACACTTCTCGCTAAAGTTTTAAACTCGCAAATGCCCGTTCCAATGGACTTTTGAAGGGACATTAATCTAATGTCGGTTCCGGTATCAAATAGTGCACAAAGCTCCTTAAACTTAACATTACATTTTTGACAGCTTTAAATGAACGATCATCCTGATTATCTATGGTTGCACATGATTTAGAACGTTGAGCTTTACTTCCACACTCCGTTGAAAGGTGACCGAATGCTTGGCATTTGAAACATTTCGGGCCATCAGATCATATCGAGTCTGAGGATGAAGAAGATTTTGATTCTGGATTTACCGATTTTGATTCCAAGTATGATATATTGATGTCAAGGCCGATATAAAGGCTTTAATTGACGAAAGAATTGAAAAATCGAAATCCAAAAAATCTTGGAAACTATACCATACAATCACTACTACTGGTGGCCACAAAAGCCGTAAGGCTACCAAAATTGGAACCACCAAGATTCTCGGGCGCCTCTAGTGATTGGCTCGATTTTAAAAATGAATTTAACTCAATGATTATCGAGGATACAGAGTTAACGGATGTTGACAGATTCCGGTTTTTACGGTCTTGTTTATCAGGCTCCGGTATAAGCGTACCCTTTCGAAAATGAAATCAACGCAAGCCAATTTTAAGGCAGCTTGGAATTCATTAACAACACGATATGAGAATATGTCACTCATTCTTCAGTCGCATATAAACGACATCATCCAGATACAAATGCTTCACAAAGGATCGGCCGACAGTGTTCGTGAAATGGTGAATCAAGTCAGCGCCCACTTTTGCGCTTTGAAATCATTGGGATCTAATAAGGAGCTAGCTGAAAACTTCGTTATCTGCTTGATGTTGTCGAAATTGGATGCCATCACAGTTGAGAAGTGGGAAGAGACGACGAGTTTCATTCTTTCCTCGAAAAGCGTTCTATGACATTGGAAAAACTGGAATACAATAAACAGCAATCCAGTAAGTCAAAACCAACCAGAACTCGGAATCCTCCGCAACCAAGTAAAGCTCATGCTGTGTTGACAACTTCCAATTCGTCCTTCTGCACCAAATGTTTGGCACTTGATCATACGCTAGCGAAGTGTTCAAAGTTCATTGAGCTCTCTTCATTGGAACGATACCAAGAGATTAAACGCTTGCATATCTACGTGTTGTGCCTGGAGGCAAAACATTTTGTGACGGTTTTGCAAGACAAAAAGTGCGGTAAATGTAACAAGAAACATCACATTATAGTGCACTTCGAATCACCCTTCAGCGGTCCATCAGATGCATCATTGTGCAGTGTTGAAACCAAGCATGCCGCATTGGTGACTGAGGAATTTGGCAATGAGCCAGCGGTTTTGGCTACAGCGATAGTCATTAGATTTGAATGGACTGGCTTAGCGGAGCAACAGCTAAGCGGTTTGTTCAAACTTTGAATATTCGCAAACAGAAAAACAACATGAATATTGGCGGAATTGGTGCTACTTCAACCAAATCAAAAGCAACATGTTTTATTATGAAATTATCTCGCCTTGACAATTTAACACGTTTCGAAATTTGTGCAGCTGTTTTGCAAAAAATCTCCGATTCACATCCCGCAATTCCAATTTCAACAACAGACTTGGTGATCCCAACTAATTTGCAATTAGCTGATCCATATTTTTTCAGGCCTCAAAAAATCGATCTGTTGATCGGAGCTGGGCTCTTCTGGCATCTGGACAAATTAAGCTCGGTGAAAATTTGCCAGTACTATACAGGAGACTATAGTCTTGGCTGGATTATTGGTGGTCCCATGAGTACACAAATCAATCGCAATTCAACATCACTATTTTGTGACCATACGCTATTTACAAATAAGTCGTCAGAGTCATCATTGAACGAGATTGTTCAGCGTTTCTGGTAGGTCGATACTCTACATGTCTCTGAGGTAAGAATGAGCTCTATAGAGATCAATAGTGTGAAGACCATTGCGCACTCCACACTCGTCGCAATGTAGACGGATCATACGTCGTTCGGTTACCATTTTTAAAGGATGCATCGGTTCTAGGTGAATCGATGCGGGGTGTATAAACAGCCTGAGATGAAGGAGCTGTATACAGATTTCATCTATGAGTATGGGCAATCGAGACACTTAGAAACTGTTCAAGATTTTGATTCGACGGTTCCGCATTGTTTTTGCCACACCATTGCGTGATAAAATCATCCAGCTCCAGTACAAAGTTACGTGTGGTTTTCGATGGGTGATGCAAGACCTCAACTGGTGTATCCCTCAACGATATTTTGCACTCGGGACCAAAAATTCAGGATGACCTATTTATCATTTTGTTGCGGTTCAGACTTTATCGGTACGTTTTAACGGCCGACATTCAAAAAATGTACTGCCAAGTTCGTCTCGAGTATCCTGACAACAACTTTCAAATGATTTTGTGGCGCGATAAGAAAACTGTTCCGATCAGGATCCTCCGACTGTGCACAGTGACTTACGGAACGGCAGCCGGCTCTTTCCTTGCAATTAAAACCTTACACCGTCTAGCAGATGATGAGCAAGAAGAATTTTCCATCGGTGCTCGGGTACTTCGTAATAATTTCTAGGTGGACGACATGATGGTTGGGGCAAATTCAGTCTCTGAGCTGAGTGAAATCATGAATGAGTCAATCGCGGTTCTGAAGAGAGGTGGCTTCACACTTAGCAAATTTTGTTCTAACAGCGACACAATATTGTCGCTAATTGAGCAGCAATATCGCGAGAAATATTTGAAAATCGACAACCAAGATGTTATCAAGACATTGGGATTAATTTAGCAACCTGAGCAAGACGTTTTTCGCTACACGTACTAGTCGGTAGAATCACCTATTACCAAAAGAGTCGTTTTATCAGAAGCCTATTCTATTCGAGTCTATTCGAGCCTTTGGGCCTCGTGTGTCCGGTTATCACTTTGGCCAAAATATTTTACCAAGAGCTTTGGAGGTTAAAAAAAGACTGGGACGGCCAGCCACTAGATAAGGAGTTGGCCTCAAAATGGGGTAATTTCCGCACATAAATGATGTCACTTAAGGACATTTACATTCCTCGATTTGCTCTACTGAAGGGCGATTGTAAATTTATTGAAATTCATTCTTTTTCAAACGCCATTGAAAAAGCATACGGCGCTTGTGTTTATTTACGATGCCATCATGATGACGGTTCAGCATCCTGCCATTTGGTTTGCGTGAAATCACGGGTGGCCCCAATAAAAATGGTCAGTATTGCCCGACTCGAACTTTTAGACACTCGTCTCAAGCGAGATGTTTTTAGCCAATTAAATGTAAAAGATTTCTTTTATTGGACTGATTCTTTAATCACGCTGTGTTGGATCAGTGCAGAGCCTCACAACTGGAACATTTTTGTTGCACATCGCGAAACTAAGATTCAGCAAGACACAAAATTGGGCGAATGGAGATATATTCCAGGGACTTTGAATCCTGCCGATTTGATCAGTCGAGGTATGATGCCTGATAAAATTTCCGACTCAGAGTTTTGGTTTAGATGCCCAACTTTTCTAAAATGTGATGAATCGGTTTGGCCATCGGTTCGTTCGCTACCGTCATTAAGCGATGATGTCGCGGAGAAACGCGTTATGAAATTCGCACTATCGGTTGAATTTTAGGGGAGTCCGTCAATCATTTGCTTATGTCATCCGATTTCATTCAGAAACGGGTCTATAGATTACTCCGTTCAGTGACGGATTTGATTTGAACTTTAAAATCCCTATTTTAACACCAAAAGCGTAAATAAAATGTTCCCCATATAATTAGACTTTAAAAAATGAGAACAGTTTGGCCCCTGTAAATAATGCAACCTGCATTACCGACCTTTTCACATTCGGATAGTCGAAAATAAAAATTCAATGGTTATCAGCCGAATGTTAACAGGATACGGGAAAAATTTTGGAAAATCAGAACAATCCAAAAAGTATTTAAAATTGGAATAAAATCATCCTCTATATAGAGCGTATTTCTGGAGATGAATTGAAATCTGGGGAAAAACGATGAAGTTTCCAGCAGAGTCAAAAATCGAAAATGATTACAAATTTTTGAACTGTTTATTCCTATACATATGGCTAACTCCACCATAGCTACTTGAATCATATGCTAACACCATCTAAACCATAACTAACATAATTCCACCCACATAATTTATTCAAATACAACTATATAATACACCGGAAACCAATTTACATATTTATTCATATTAATTAACCACTCAGCAATTAGCGTCGCGGGTAGAAAATGTAAATTGTACATGGAAATGTTTAACGAAATTTTAACTGTGTACTCTCTCATTGTTAAATTATGGCCGCGTTAAAAGCAAATAAAAATCAACAATTGAATGTATTGATTGCGGTGATTTGAAGTCTTTTGAAGTACATTATAGAACCATTATGTACAAACTCCCAAAATATTGAAAATAATTTATGTAAATTTATGTATAATTAGCAATATATCACTATATGATTCACTAAAAATCATCGGTCCGATTCATTGTCATACGTTACTATATAGTATGTATATACAACGACTGCATGTGATCGATGCCGCAGGAAATAACAAATTACTGATATAAAATCGTACGTTTGTAAAAGCTGTAAAATCTCGAGTTTGGTTTTTTTTTTTGGTAGGTGAGAAAATGTTTCTATTGTACAACGAAACTACTTCATCTTCGGCACCTTTATATACACAAATCTTGAGATTTTATTGATATTATTAATTTAATGGTCTTTTTGATACTTCAAAAGATTTATATGATTCTCGATAATAATATTAGTTCACACGACACATTGAATCATCATAATCATTATGACGAACATCAATATTCTACTTAAATATTTATGCATAATACTGCGCGTTGCGACAAGTGAAAGCATCAGAATATTTTATACATCATCTATCATCAAAACCAGTTTATCTATTATTGGTATCTCTCAATTGAGATCATCTATAAAATTAATAATTCAGTGTTCAGTGTTGTTAATTAACGTACATATTTACATAAAATACGCAACATGAAAAATACTCGTGCGCCAAACAGTTAAATCATGCATACAAATAGCTATTAAGTTTGGTCTTATTTGGTATACAAAAAAGCAACAACAAGAGACAAATTACCGATTTGTCGAATTTCTAGAATTGATGGATAAGAAATAAAATTTTGTTTCGGTTGAGTTGAATTCGAATTAACACTTGGATTTTTTTGTTTTGTTCGTATTGTTGAATTACAGTGCGGGAAATACCCCGTCGTTTAATAACTAAGTCAGAGAGATTTTGACAGTGGTGATCATACAGTAACTACTGTATGGATGATATGGGAACTCTGCCCGGCGGTAAAACAGTATCTCGTTTGTATAGGCACTATTAAAGTGTTTTGTACTTGGTGAAATATCAGCATGTGATGTAAAATCTTCTTTTAAGGAAATTTATGAATTTATTTGGAATATGGCCGAAAGGTCGAAAGTCGAAAGGCCGAATGGACAGAATGTGTCGCAAGGCCGAATATCGAAAGACCGAAAGGACCGAAAGGCCCAATATCGAAAAGCCGAATGTCGAAAAGCCGATTGAGTCGAAAGGCCGAATGTCAAAAGACCGTTTGTGTCGAAATTGATTTTAATTTTTCAGCTTTTATGAATGAAAATTTGCAAAATTTTTATTTATAGGGTTGGTTAGTTTATCTAGAAAAAAAATACTGAAACTGAAAATCCCGAAAAAAAAAATTCAGAAACAAAAAAATGCAGAAAAACAAAAATTCAGTAAACTAAAATCCAGAAACGCAATTATGAAAGTGCCGACCAAATTAAAATTAAAATTTATAAAATGTTTATCGAATTTGACGTTCTCCGTAAAGTTTTTAATATTTACTATAATGAAAATTGTTTCGTCATAACCTTGCAAATACAGATCAAAGGAATCGTATCGCTCATATCGCTTCTACTGATAGTTCTACCACAAATGTATCAACTTTTTATGTGGTTGGCTTAATTCGTTGGGTTAGCATGGCATCGAAGAATGTATTAGAACGAATTGTGTATTTAATGCTTCGTAAATGCTTCCTTAACCTTGCAGACACAGACCAAAGGATTTGTATTCGTATCGCTTCTACTGATAGATGTACCACGAATGTGCGTCGGCCTTTTGATCCATTCGGTTTTTCGACATTCAGCCTTTTGGCGTTCGGCCTTTCGACATTCAGCCTCCCAACATTCGGCCTTTCATCATTAGAAATAATTTCTATGACCAAGTCAAATCCGTCAAGATCAATCACATCGTCGTCAATACGCTGGAGAAATGAGCCAACAACAACTCGTTCACCATCAACAGCTCAACCATCGTCATCATGCCAGAGCTCGAAGTGCGAATCTTTATAGCAACCGTCTCATTCGTTCGTCGCTACTTCGACTCCCACTAATTCGCTGAGATGTCCATTCTGTAGCAGTGAAGAACACAGTGCGCTCCGGTGCAGCAAATTCAAGTCACTAACGTTCAATGAAAATCCTACAAAATTCGTAAAAAGATTCTGTGTTTCAACTGTCTGCGGAAGGCACATAGTAGCGCATTGTGTCGTTCAAGTTTCTGTAAAGTCTGCAACCACAGACATCACACTCTACTATACATTACCGATGGATTATCTCGAACTCCAGTCACCAACACGAGTAAAATACCGAGTGACAACTCGCCAAATGCTGATCATTCGAACGACGTTAGTTCGAATCACACGACATCGCAAGATTTCACCATTCGAGGCCTGCTTGACTCCGGGTCACAAGTGAATCTCATTTCGGAAAACGCCTTATCTCGGATTTGCTTACAACGGAAACAAGCTTCGATCTCAATTAACGAAATCGGTGCCAGGTAAGCAGCCAAATCACAATCGATCTTGTTTTATTCATGATTCTCGATTTCCATCACAGCAGTAATCGTCGAAAGGATAACTGGCATCTTGCCATCACAATACATTTAATCACAACAGTGGAAACATTTAGATGAGTTACAATTAGCCGATCCTCATTTCAATCGTCCTCACAAAATCGACGTGCTGCTTAGGGCAGATGTTCGCGGAATGCATCATATGGATACATAAAATCTCTCAACAGTTCTCCATTCGCACAAGAAACCAAATTGAAGCCCAATCACACACTCCGTAAGTGCGACTGCAACCATCGAGAATTATATCAACGTTGACAACACTTTGAAGTTATTTTTGGAGATTGAAAATGTACCAGCCAGAAAGGCATTTTCAACCGACGCACTCTAGAAACAAGGAAGGACGATATATCGTGCACCTCCAATTCGTTGATCAGCCGTTGCCTCTTGGAACATCTCGAGAAGCATATGGAACACTGATTTTCGAAGAATCCGCAGCTGCGCATTGAATACCGAGACTTCATGCAAGTCTATCTCGAGCAGCATCACAAGGACGCAGTGCTAGTCGACGACGAAGAGTCTTCAAATCAAAGGTGCTACCTCCCACACTTAGCCTGTGACGTCCTGAATGGCGGTCGTCACGCAGTCAAACGAAACATCAAGCCCTGATTTGTTCTATAAACTTCTGAATCGCTGTTCCATTCTCGAAAAATTACTTCGAATCACAGTTTCATTCAACAATTTCGTACTATCAACGCCTATCGCAATCAGAGTTTCATCGCAATCGGTCATTCCAATTTTGGGTCCGATTTGTGCAGGGAACCCACTTCGCCGACGAAATCACACGATGCCAATCAGGAGGAAACCTGTTGAACAAAAGTGTGCTTCGTTCACTCAACCCATTTATTGATGGTGATGGAATTTTACCGAGTCGGCGGACGATTAAAACATTCATTCTTGCCGCACCTAACAAAGCAAGCATCCGATAATTCCACCGAAAACCAGTCAACTCACTACGTTAATCGTCGCACAGGCACATCGAACCACACTCCATGGTGGTCAACAATTAATGTTGGCACATCTTCGAAGCCAGTTTTGGATCATCAATGTCAAGAGGGTGGTTCGCCATTGCGTGACATGCTTTCGTTATCGTTCAACCACCGGTCAGCAACACTAATGGCCAATCTTCCAGCACCACGCATCAACCCATTGAGAGCTTTTCTACACAGTGGTGTGGATTACGCGGGCCCGTTCTCGATAAAACAATGCAGAGGGCGCGGCGTAAGACGAAGGACGAAGAACCGCCGCAGATACGTTCATCGCTTCTTTCAGACGATTTACCGATCGAAGAGGCAAGGTCCAAGCCCTGTACAGCGACCATGGCACCAACTTCATCAGATGCAAACGTCACATAACGTTTTTTCATCACCACAACACAAGGAAAGTGAATCCTGAGGTAGCTACAATGTTGGCTCAAGATAACACGATTTGGTGCTTCAACCCGCCAGCTTCACAGGCAATACACTACTCATCTTCGAAAAGATGACAACGCTATTGTGCCAGATAGAAACTTGCCTCGGGATGATCCCGAGGACTACACGACACTCACTCCTGGATCCCAGAACCATCGATAACAGCAAATACAACAAATGTACCAGCACTTCTGGAGAGTCTGGTCGACCGAATTCCTGTCACGACTGCAGCAACGTCCTAAATGGCTTAGGGTGAACATTAACTTCACGGTCGGTCAACTGGTTCTCATCAAAAATAAATTTTGCCCACCAGCTAAATGGGGAACGGGCCGAATCACTGCTATTCATCCGGGTACTGATGGCCTCATCCGCACAGTCACAAGCTATCGTGGCTAACATTAGGTATGTAATTATTGTAATCATATTATTTCAGTGATCTTATTTACTTCATTTAAATTAATAGTTTTATCTTTCCGGGGTTTCAAGCACACTCTCATTTATCGAAATTTACCGTCCATATCACTGCCAAAACCATTGAGAACTGAGTAAACCAAGTCGGCTTTCCAAAAGTTTCGCGGTGTTATATACATAGAATTTCAGCTTTTCATTTGTAGATTGTCACCAGAGGCTGAAACGAGCAGCGATATTGACCAGCTCCTGCAAGTTAAACTTTAGTGCTTTGCGCGTCCTGCACCTACGGCTGACATCAAGAACAGTGAAGCACAACTGTCGAATGCGGACAAAAAGTGACATCTATGTACCTATAAAGATCTGAGAGTTACAACAGTTACGAGGACAGTCTGAATGACCGAATCGTAGCAAGCTGAGGACATACCCGTCTGTCAGTTATTTATATTATAAAACGTCAGAAGCATTTTCACCACGACAAGTTACACACCAAACCAAAAATAAAGTATACTGTCAATAATCCTTGGTGTATCATTTATCTTAATAGCACCATCTCCAGGATCACAACAGTGGCGACGAGGATAAAGCGTATTTTACACAAATTACTTCGGGAAAAAGTGTTGGAAAAAATTGTGACAAGTGAGCATAACCTCGGTACCATGGAAGAACTCATCAAACGGTTGATCGAAGCTCAGACTTCCTGCTCAAACCGAGGTTGCATAGCCGACGATTTTAAGGTCCACATGTTCGTCAAAGCGCTCACACGAACTGCTGAAGCCTCACTCGTTCTCAAAAGGCTCCTCATTAAGCTCGAGGAAGCCGAAACAATACGTGCAGCAGCAGCTAATCCGGACACAGTGGCCAGATTGAAGCTGAACGATATCTGCGAGCTAGCAAAGTGGTTGTCGTGCCTCAAGAACGAAAAATTGATGGGCCAACACTTAAATTCAGCACCGAAAAGCAAGAGAAAAATTGAACACGCCCCCTAACAACTGTTACTTCTGCGGTGACTGTCACTGGCATAAGGACTGCCCGTATAAGGACAAAATCATAATCGAACCAGCCATCGATGATCACAAGCTTCGCCTGCAACTGGATTCTGGCTCCGACTGGACAATCATATCCGAGACAAATTGGCAAAAGATTGGTGAACCACCGTTGACGCCATGCGACTAGCGATCAGGTGTCGATGCTCGGAAAATTCACCGCACGTTTGAAGCTGCACGGACGAGCAGAAATCGTCTCATGCTGCGTCGCAAATTCAAGCTTGAACGTCCTCGGCAGCGGCTGGATGGAAGCTCTCGACCTATGGAATTTCCAGCTATTTCAGCGATTAGCAAGGCCTTTGCACCCAACAGGCATCGCTGACGCTCAAACCAGGCGCAAAACCCATTTTCCGCAACAGCCGACCAGTTCCATTTGCCGCTAAGGAGCCTATGGAGAACGAAATCAAACGGTTGCAGCTCTTGAACGTGATTAGCCCCGTAGGATATTCAGCATACGCCGCACCAATCGTCGCTGTCAAGAAGAAGGATGGACGCGTTGAAATCTGCACCGACTACTCAACTGGCTTAAATGATTCGCTCGAATCGGAACAATTTCCACTGCCAATGCCTGACGAGATTTTTGCTTAGCTATCGCAATTCAAAATCTTCAGCAAAATCAACCTCTCAAACGCGTTCCTTCGTAAATTGAGCTCGACGACGACTCAAAGAAGCTGATGACCATCAACACTCCTTGCGGACTTTTCCAAGTCAAGCGGTTGTAGCCAGGAGTCAAGCCAGCACCGGGAATCTTTCAAAGACTTGTGAGCAACATGATGAGCGGAGCAAAAGGCGATTTTCGGTTCATCGACGACTTCATTGTGGGAGAAATCGATCAAAACAACCACGACAAGAATCTGTGCGAAGTTTTAGGTCATATTCAGGAGAACGGCTTCCATCTCAAAATCGACAAGTCTGCTTTCCGTCAGCAAGAACTAGAATTTCTTGGTCACATAATCGACACTAACGGCATTAAACCGAGGCCAGCTAAGATCAAGACGCTACAGAACATTCCGCCTCCGACAGACGTCAAGCAGCTTCAAACAGTTCTGGAAGCAGTCACCTGGTACGGAAAATTCATTCCTGGTATCAAGAAACATCGCGGCCGATTAGACGAGCTTCTTCAAGATGATGTTACATTGATGAATCTTTCGATGAGTTCAAAACAATTCTCGCATCTGACCTCGAACTTGCTCACTACGACCTAAGTAAGAAGTTGATCGTTGCAATGAGCAATTCTCATGCATGAGATGCCCGGTAAGTCTTTGCGCCCAGTAATGCAAGATGCGCTCATTCACAGCAGCAGAAAAAAACTACCCGCAAATCCAACGAGAAGCTCCGGCGCTCACATTCACTCTTCAGAAGTTTCACCGCTACATTTATGGAAATTCAAGCTCCTGACGGACCATAAACCCTTGCTCGCAATCTTCGGCAACAAGAAGGTAATTCAACGCTATGCGTTGATATTGATCGCATATGACTTCGAGATCAAATACATCGACACGAAAAGCTTCGCATACGTGGATTTCATCAATGCAATTCGCAAATCGTTTCTTGAAAGAACTTATCGGATTGCGGCGTTAAATATTACTGAAATTGTTGGTATGTAAACAACTTGGATTATCAAACAATCGAGATTCTTTAGCCTCTTCTTTGAATTCTAAACAAGGAGTTATCTGTCCGCCCGATATTTGCCCTATACCCAAATATCACTGATCCGTCGGAACACCAGTTAATTACCACTGTTCTGAATACAATCATCTTATTCGACAGAATGAAGAAGAAAAATTTTGCAAGAGCGGTGAAAATATTCAATTAAGTTAAATAAAAAAATTCTTAAACGTTCATAACTATATGTAAGTATGTATGTGTACATACACAGCCATAAGTAAAACTAGATTATGCTCAATTATTAAATCATAACGCGAATGAAAAAACGCTAAAATACAACAACAATGACGAAATGATTTTTTTTTTTGGGGTGTATATAGCAAAATCTGGGTTATCCCCTTGGGAAATTCTTTTTTTTATGTACAATTTTCTTATTAGAAATCATCTTTTTCATTTTCGTATACATACACGCACATACAAACAATTCTATACAGTTTATCCCCTTAACAATTCGACGCAAAACAAATCAATTAGACCAAAATATTTTCCAATATTTACATCTTAAGCTGTTTTCATCATGTTAACGGTGACAAATCAATCTGTTGCAACACAAAAAAACTGTTAACCAAATGGCGAAAATATTTTCCAAAACATTATAGAGACAGACAATACCGATTCCTTACTAAGAAAAATATGCGGTAGCCTTACATCTTGTGTATTCATAATATTGTATGTGGTTTTTACCAAACATCCCGCTGTGCCAAACAACAACAAGCCTGAAACCATTATCCATCGATGTGTCCTTGCATTCTCAATTTTACTTTGTTCAATCGTTTTCGATTGACTTCAAAAAAATCCACTGGAACGTCGTCGGCATTAAAACACATAACTTATAATTAAATTAAATTTTATTTTGATTTTTTTTTTTTTTTAAAGAAAGCTTCAAAGCCCTAAATTAATCAAAAACTTTTTGTTTTTCCAAAAAATTGTTTACATTTATCACAAAATTTTCCCTTTAAAATTGCTGTAAGTTGATATTAATAAATAAGAAGAGTATAGATAGAGGTAAGAAAGTCGTAGATTTGTGCACACAGTTATCCGTATAATTCCATAAAATTGATTCGGCCGGCGGCGGTGCACCGTTTATTTACTCATATTTCGCTTTTGCACACAATTTTGGTACAACAACAATATAGAGAAATGGAAAAATTAAATTAATAAAAAATATCGATACATAATAGACAATAAATCCCATGTGCATTGGTACCGCATAATTTAAAATGCGTTCAAGTGTGATGCATGTAATTATAGCAACTAAACTTTTTTTATAGTTCAATGCGGTTTGAAAACTGGAAAGAAATAAAAAGAAAAAAAAAATTATTTATGTTTATACTAGTCATGTATAGATGGCAGTAAAATCTGGGAAAATTATTTGTTTAGTACTAAAATATTTATAGCACCATAGAAACTTACTAATAACATAGTGGCGATGCTAAAGCGAGTCCAAAAAAGATTCCAAAATCACGGCTCATCCCGTACATTGGTGTTGTGTCCGCTTTCACGAATAATGGATTATCACACCATTTAAAGGCCTGAAAAATTAAAGAATATACGATATTATAATCTTTATACGTTTGTATCGACCTGAGTGAGAAAACTTGATCCGTGAATGTTTATAAGTCAGTTCATCTGAAAGTGGCATTTTATCTCATCTCGAAAATTGAAGGTTTCTTAAACCAAACCGGAAATGAAATTTTAAAATGTTTTGTTAGAAAAGTTCTGGATTATTTTTCAACCGATCTTGATGAAATTCGACATTCACGATGGAAATGGGGTTTTAAAGTGATTCTCTGATATGGCCGACTGGAATGGAACTAAAATTCAATTTTGATATTTCTTAACTCGTTATGTTGAAATTCGATATAAGCGAGAGAAGTGGAATTCTAAAATGTTTTGTTAAGTAAAATTTTGGAAAATGATCGTGGAATGGAATGGAACTAGAATATTTCTTATAACTTGGAACAATTAGAATGAACTTGATTATTTTTGAACCGTTTGTTTAATTCTCTGATAAAATTCTATGATAGAATATTGGGCTGGATAAGAGCTGACATTACAAAATTAGAAACCTTTATACCCGATCGAGTAGCCGATTAGAGATAATTTACAACAGCTACAAAGGAGTTATGTACCAACAGATAAAAACCCAACTGGTTTAACAACAAGAGAATCAGCAGGTTCTACCATCACGTCCAAGACTCAATGTGGTTCATAAACCTTCATGTTCATAAACAATGGCAACAGTAGAAGAAACTGAAGCTCGCAGAAGCTCAGATAATTAGAATTGAACAACATCGGTACTTCCGTAAAGAACTTCAGGCATTAGTGAAAGGTACAATATTGGATAAGAAATCCAAGCTATCGGCTTTAAATCCAGTTACCAGCAAGGATGGGATATTACAATTAGGTACATGGACGCTTGCAAAATCACAACTATGAGTCAAAAGCTGCCTATAATCCTACCGAAGGAAAGCTCAATCAGCAAACGAATAATTGAAGATGCGCATAAGACAACAACACTTCATGGGCGCAAACAAATAACATTGGCAAACGTTCGCAATAAATTCTGGATCATTAATAGCAGAAATCGGGCACGGCACATTATACAGAAATTTGTTACATGTTTCAAATTTAAACAAACAACGCTCAACTAGTTAATGGACGATCTACCGAACTGCAGAGTGACTTCTTCACGGCCGTTCAGCAAGATGGGTATTGATTATGCCGGACCGATTCAACTAAAGAACAAGATAGAAAGAGGTCAAACCACGTACAAAGGATACATTGCGGTATTTGTGTACATGACCACCAAGACCACACATGTGGAAGTATAGTCAGCGGATTAACAACAGAAGCATTTATAGCAGCCTATATGGTAAGGTTCTTACAACAGAATGAAACAACCTGGCACTTTATACCTCCCGCTGCACCACATTTTGGTGGAATATGGGAGGCAGGGGTAAAGTCACTGAAGACTCACATGAAGAGGGCCATAGGGGAGACCGCACTGATATTTGAAGAAGCAAAAACAATGACGGTCCAAATAGAAGCATGTTTAAACTCTCGATCATTGACGGTCTTGTACGAGGATCCGGATTGGAGTTTTTAACACTTGCAGTTTTCAGTTCCAGAGAGTAATGAAAATATGTACTCACTAAAGACACGCTGGCATCTACAACAACACAAACGATTGTACAAACAGTACAAAAGATTGTATAGATGATTTTTGGGAAAGATGGTGAAGAGACTATCTGCAGCAGTTGCAACAACGCCCAAAACGGCGAAATATCGTTGGCGAGATGTCGTTCTGATGAAGGAAGAAACATTGCTACCCATGCGTTGGAAATTGGGCAGAATACAGGAGGTCCATATACAGGCTCAGATGGCTTGGTTTGTATTGCATCAATAAAATGCAACTAGAATATCTATAAACGACCAATCACCAAAGTTTGCAAATTACCAAATGACGAAGATAGTTCTTGGTCGCAACAAATAAGCAACACAAACGAAGCTCAACATCGACATTTAACAACAACCACAACACCTCAATCAGGCGTCAACCGGGAAGACTGGCAAAAGGGGGAATCAAGATTCATTTGGCATTGTTCGCCTTGATCAGCGCCTGCTGTCTGGCAATTATGTGTGGCAAAATACATTCAACAGCAAATATGGAGAAATTCAATTGTGAACTAGTAATTCAGCAACTACGATCCCAAATGGTAACCGGGCGATTCCACTAGCGCAATTCCACTAGACACAATTCCACTGGACGCAATTCCACTGGGACAATTCCACTTGACACAATTCCACTGGGGAACAATTTAACTTGCACAATTTAACTTGTGTTGTAACTTGTATAGTTAAACGGAAACGCAAACACATTATGTACTTTAATATATTATTGGTATTATTGAAACTTATTAATTACGAAGATAATTATAACCATGGATTTTAAATTAATAAAAACTCGTCAAAACGTGTCAAAAAAAAATGAAGGTAGCAATGGTAAAAAATATTTCCGTTGCTGCGGTTATTACGATTCTAGGCATATTCCATTAGCACAATTCCACTAGACACGATTCCGCTGGATACAATTCCACTGGCACAATTCCACTACTTTAACATTCGTAGTTCTTTCTTTAGGTAACTTTTTAAGTTTAACTTGTTGTAACTTTAATTAAACGAATTCAACTTGCACAATTTAACTTAAAAGTTAAATTGTGCAAGTTGAATTGAGCAAGTTGAATTGTGCCAAGTGGAATTATGCCCAGTGTAACTGGCCAAGTGGAATTGTGCCAGTGGAATGTGTGCAGTGGAATTGTGTCTAGTGGAATTGTGCTAGTGGAATAGGCCTAGAATCATCCCAAATGGGTAGAATAAATGAGGGCAATCAGTTACTACTATCATCTAACCTTCGTGTCAACACGAGAATAAAACCACTTTTACCAACACGTTCAACCCCTGGTATGTATGAATTTAATCAAGAGTTTTTCATCAAAGACGAATATACATTAAATATAGAAACGATATCATAATGAAAATTTCATTTAACTTTATTAGAAAAAAAACTTCATTCAGTTATGATACAAAAATCAAATACATACCCAGGTGTGTCGTGTTGACAGGAAGGCTAATAAAGAAGTAATAAGAATGAAGCGGGGAATTGGTGACACAACAGGGCTAGTGTTAGGTGACATGTTTGGAATATTAACTCAGAGAGAACCAAGCCAATATGAAGAACATTTTCAAACTATAGAAACCAATGAAGATCATTGATTACTGCTAATAAAGAATCAAACCTCAATAATTAATAACACTGCAAAAATCTTCAAACATAGCCAAAATGCCACAATACAAGCAATTATTAACATTCAGAGGGGATTGCGCCTAGACAAAAGCATCAACGACACGCGTATAATGGAACAACAGAAACCGCATGTATAATATAGTACCAACAACTGAATTTGTCGCCGTTGATATTCAAAATGAACATTTTACGCAATTAATAGCTAGAGAGATATCTAAATGCAACATTATCGATGATGATCATCTGTCAGGCGATTTATCAACAATACACACAACAGCCAGGCAAGGAACTGACTTTCAAATCGCAATATTACAACACAAGTCTAATTTACAAGGAATATGCGAAACAAAATATCAAAACGTTACATCAAATCTTTAGATAAAGCTATATGCACCAAATCAATGGGTATTCGTAATGATAAAGGAAACAACTGTCACAATCATCAACTACTTACCAGCAGCAATTATTTGGATCAGAAATACTCAAGTTAGCCTCGTCGGGATGTATCTTAAGACACGATCACGTAAGCATACTGGCATCTGATCGATTCGAAAGCATCATAGAAAATTTCGGTATTGCACCATACTTAAAGGGGATGCACTTAAAGTATTTAGCAATTGAGATCTGAAAAGGAGAAACGAGAGAAATGAACTAATAACCACTGCAGACATGCGGGCTTTAGAAGAGCGAATCTATAGTCGAATAGAGAAAGAAAGAAGCACAACCAACTAGCACTTTCATCATGTTTATTATTACCCGGCTACACATCTTATCCTATGGGCATCCATAGCAATTGGAATAGGTGCAATTCTAATTGCAATTCTGCACATAATACTTAGTTGATAGTAATGAATGTACATATACTAGTTACATTTATCAACTATTCAATTCTGCATATAATTCTTAAGCAAAAATTTTACTCAATGTTATTTCACTCTCTGGTAATATGGGTATGAAGTTTTCCACAAATCCACAGATTCTATAGATGCATTAGTTTTACACTTTTACGATTCATATTGAAATATTTAGTACTAAAAATGTAATTTCTTTACAAAATCTTAAGAATAAATGTTATTCCCTGGAAAAATAGCACCAGTCAAGGGAAATATTAGGTGAATTTAGACAAAATAATATATGGACTACATTAATTTTAGGTAGCTACTCCATGTACTATCGGATGCTGACAGTAAAAATTTTCATTGGTACTTAAAGTTTCCAGAATTAATTATTCGCCTAGATAGAGGGTAGTTTAGGGGCTCGATAGACGGAGAAGTAGGCTGGAATAATTGATTCTGGAAACTTTATGTACAAATTGAAATTATAACTGAAACTAATAAATGGACCTTGGCACTCTTTGCCAGAGATTTGAATTCACTTTTCGATAGCCTACGTAGTAGCTGACAAACTACTCGACCTATTGAGCCCAAAAACTAAACCTCTATCCAGGGGAATAATTGATTCTGGAAACTTTATATACCAGTTGAAATTTTAGCTGAAACTGATTAATGGGACTTGGCACTCTTTACCAGAGATTTGAATTCAGTTTCCGATAGCACACGTAGTAGCTGACAAACTTCTCCGCCTATCGAGCCCGAAAACTATCCCCTATCCAGGGGAATAAATGATTCTGGAAACTTTTTATATCAATTGAAATTTTAACTGAAACTGATAAATGGGCCTTGGCACTCTTTGCCAGAGATTTGAATTGACTTTCCAATAGTACACGTATAGTAGCTGACTTACTACTCCGCCTGTCGAGCCCAAAACCTACACTCTATCCAAGGGAATAAATGATTCTGGAAACTTTTTATACCAATTGAGATTTTGACTTCAACTGATAAATGGGCCCTGACGAATAACTTAATTTTGACCAGTGCCCTTTCGACTAAAATTTTTAAATGTTGTTGACTTCCTTGTTGGAAATTTTGATGTAAAGCTTAACTGGTAGCAGAAAAGTATAATGATGATGTAGATGACTAAATTTTTAATGAACCAAGCCCAAAAACTTCCCTCTACTCTAAGGAATATATTAATCTTGAAGTTTATATCGCGATTTCGATTGAAATTGTTAATTGGCCATTAACACTCCTTGCTGGTGGCTTGAAATCAGGTTCCAACAGTACATGAGGTAGATGGCTAAATTCACAATACAGCCAGCCCAGAATTTACCCTCTAGCCCGTATTAAAACGAAATTTAGATTTATGTTTCTTTAGTGGAATTTGGTTTTTAATGTTGTATAGTTGGATTCCAATTGGAACCAAATAATATTGAACTATAACTATTTACTACTTTTTTGGTTTGTAAGTTTGGTTTCTAGTTTTAGAACTTCGATATTTGGTTGAAAAAGCTTAACTGTTAGCAAAAAAGTATAATTACTTAAATAAATTTAATAAGTTTAACATTCCGTTTTAGCTTAAAAACTGTTTTTATTATAGACTAGCTGAGTTACCCAGCGTTGCACGGGAGGTATATACTTCAAAAATTTGTCCTTGTACTTTAAACGTGGGCATAAAACCTCCATCCTTAACAATTTGGGTTGCTCCAAAAGATGTCATTTGAAAGCATGAGTTGTATTTTCGAATATTTTGTAGAAAATGTCTGGATAACTCAGTAGTTCCGGAGACGTAAGCTAGAAGAGGTTCAGGTGGATCATCCAGAGGAGGCAAATTCACTTTTCCATGTGAACAACACATTCCAGGCGATTCATTGTGAAACTTAAAAGCATGACAATACAAACAAATGTTTTCCATTTGCCCAATTAAAACATTGTAATCATAGTCTTTCTCGTAATTGAATGCTGCTAACTTTAGATCACCTCTAAAAGTTTCTATTAATCGTCCATATCGTAACCGATCGACTTCCAGCCGGCCCTCACGATGTTCAATGGTTTCAGTAGCTCTAGAAGAAGACATCCTGCTTCGTACATTTTCAAGTCGTGTTTCACGCTGTTCAGTTGTTTCATCAGCTCTTGAAGAAGACATCCTGCTTCGTACATTTTCAAGTCGTGTTTCACGCTGTTCAGTTGTTTCATCAGCTCTTGAAGAAGACATCCTGCTTCGAACGTTTGCAAGTCGTGTTTCGTGCTGTTCGCTTGATTCAGCCACCCTTGCGGCTCTAATCTTCTTCGACTTTGCAGTTACCTGCCCAATTGATATTTTTTTCGGTGGCATTTTTAAGCAAAAATGAAACGTGTAGCTAATTAATCAGGAATGACGGGCATTCAAAACAGAAATTAGTATTAATTTATCAAAACGATTTTAATGTTCTCTTCGATACGTTTCACCGCGAACTGTGTTTGAAAATGTCTTTACGGAATTTTTTTTAAGCAAAATCAAATGTTATCTACAATCAAAAAGTAATCATAGATTAACACGTTTATAAACTGAAAACTTAAATCTAATAAGAATGTATATTTGCTTGAAATAATAATTAATACCTGGAAAATAATCACCAACAATTATTTTATTGCAATATAGCTAACTAATCGAGAACAACGGGATCCGAAACACAAATTAACATTAATTTATTCAAAACGATTAAAACTACGTCCACTTCGATACGTTTTACCGCGAACTGTGGTTGAAAATGACATTTCGAAAAACAAAAGAAGTTTTTTCAAACTAAGGCAATTTTACACGTACAATAATTTGAATCCAAGGATGTTTCTTGTATAAGATGCTATTTTCAAATTTAAAACGCTACTACTTTTCAAAGTAAATTAGTTTATACGTACAATATTTTTTAGTACCTTTCCTAGAATTGATTTTATGAAACAATCATTGATTATTTAAGTAATAAACTAAATAAAGTAATAAACTATTGGCGTTTAGTATGAAACTACTATTTTCATTAAAAGCCGCCGGTTGCAATAGTGGATTAAAATAGAATGTTAATTATTTCTGAAGTTATGTGGAAATTAGAACTCGCTGACTATGGTACATTTCAAACCAGTAAAAATGGATTATAGTATGGATAATATAAGTGTTCAGAGATTTGTTTTCAGTTGTCAAGTGATGAAAGATTGTCTTAAATTTAAATTAATAAAATTAATTTGAATAATTAAATCAATTATAGTAGAGGTATGATTTGTGTATAACAATCGCTCGCTAGATATCCTTTTTGGTGTATAAATTTGCGGCTAAGGCGCTATTTCGGAACATTTAAATAATTGTATCTATACATATAAAAATGAATTCTTGATCCAGGGCAGACTTCCGGATTGGAGCATGTCACTAATTTCATATAACCCCTTTCCTAAAGTCATTCCCGTCAAAAAAATCTTAAAAAAATTGAAATTTCAGAAAAAATTTGTACCACAGCCCCTAGACCCCGGGGTCCAGCCCCTTCAAAAGTATCGTGGGCTTGGTCCTGAACATGCAACATATACATGGTAAAAATTTCATGGCGATCGGTAAAGCGGCTAAGGCGTTATTTCAGAACAATCAAATAATTGTATCTTGACATGTAAAAATGAATTTTTGATCCAGGGGCGGACCCCCCGAATTCGAACATGTCTCTTATTTCATATAACCCCTTTCCAAAACTCATTCTCGTAAAAAAATTTAAATTTTTGAAAAAATTTGTACCATGGCCCCTAGACCCCGGGGTCCAGCCCCTTTCACAATATCGTAAGATTGGTCCTGAACATACAACATTTGCATGGTAAACATTTCATGGCGATCGGTTGAGCGACTGAGAAGTAATTTTGAAATAATCAAATATTTGTATCTATACATGTAAAAATTAATTTTTGATCCAGGGCTGGGCCCCTCGGATTCGAACATGTCAGTAATTTCATATAACCAGCCCCATAAACTCATTTTCGTGGAAAAATTTAAAGAAAATTAAAATTTTCGAAAAAATTTGTACCACAGCCCCTAGACCCCGGAGTCCAGCCCCTTCCAAAATATCGTAAGGTTGGTCATGGCGATCGGTTGAGCGGCTGAGGCGCCCATTCGGAACAGACAAACAAACAAACAGGAATTCATTTTTATATATATAGAAGATATTATTCTAATATTTTTGTTGTATGATTGAGATTAAACAATTCAGTTTATTATTGTAGATTTCGTTTTATAGTAATATAGAATACTAAATATCGCAATTTTAAATTAAATTAGTTTTAAGTATTGCATTAATAACAATTTATTTGAACAAAAATTATTTTGCATTGATTTTACTCGTTTTTTATAAAAAAAATTGAAATTTCATAAAATTATATTTAAATGGATTCATAACAGTGTACAATACGCACTAACACATGTAAAATTAGATAGAAATAGAATCCAATATGATATGGGTTTTTCCAATAGGATTTGTATACGTATTACTGTGGAATGTGTGGAAAACTTCACATCCATCTGGTAATAGCCCCCACCAATTGCGGTAAGCTCAGAATAAAGAGAAGAAAAATAGATTGAAGCTGAGGCGGAATCTACAAAGAATGGAAGTTGATCATTTTTCAGCCGATCTTGATATGAATTTCGACATGCACGATGGAAATGGGATAAAATGATTCTCTGATAAAGTTCTCTAATGGCCGACTGGAATGGAACTAAAATTCAATTTTGATATTTCTTAGCTCGTTATGTTCAAATTTGATATGAGCGATAGAAGTGCGGGATTCTAAAATGTTTTGTTAAGTAAAATTTTGGAAAATGACCGTGGAATGGAATGGAACTATAGAATATTTTAAAATAATTGTCGAATACCGAATTCTACCGAATGGTATTTTAAAGTATTTCTCTGATAAAATTCTAGAATATGGTAAACTGGAATGGAACTGAAATTCAATTTGGCTATTTGGCTATTTTTTAACCGGTTGTTGAATTTCGATAAGAGCGAGAGAAGTGTGGTGCTAAAATGGTTTGTTAGGGAAAGTTTTGGAAAATATGTAGCCAAATGGAATGGAACTAGACCATTTCTAAGAATATGGTCAATTAGGGTGGAAATTGAGTTAACCCATTATGATAAAATTAGACATGTGCGTGGAATATGGCCAACAAGAATGGAACTAGGGGGTGCAATCTCTTGATCCCGGTCTTTTTGTCAATCCCAAAACCCCGGGATCCCGTTGAAATCTTGGGATCCCGGGTTTTTGTCAAATCCCCGGATCCCGGTCTTTTTGTCAATCCCAAAATCCCCAAATTCCTGTTTTTTGCTAATACCGAAATCAATACCGGGATTTCGTTTCCTAAATGGAACTAAGCCATTTCTTAGAATAAGGCTAATTAGCATAGAACTTATTTTTTAATCAATTATGATGAAATTCGACATAAGTGATGAAAATGGGATTTGAATGCGTTTCTCTGTTAAATTTCTGGAATATAGACAACGGAAAAGGAACTAAAATTGAATTTGGGTATTTTCAACTCTTTATGATGAAATTCGGCAAGGGCGTTGGAAATGGGATTCGAATTGGAAAAGTTCTGGAATCTGCGGCCAATTATATAATTGAGCTAAAATTCAATTTGGCTGTTTGGGCCATAACCGGTTATGTTGAATTTCGATATGAACGAGAGAAGTAGGATGTTTATTCGGTCAAATTTCGGAAGTTGGCCAATTAGAATGGAACTTGGTTATTTATAACCGCGACGGAAAACAATTTATTGTTACCATCGTTAGTAGCGCCTTTGTCTTTAGAAAGGGAATCAACAGATACCTGAGCCAAACCAGTCAATCTCTATAATGAATTCGTTCGATTTATAGTTTCTCATTTACCGACTCGTTTTTATTAACGGTACACGGTAAATAAAAACTAAAATTACTGGTAAACCCGGAAAACCCGGTAAATTTCAAATTTAATTTGCAATTAGCGTTGGTATTTTTTTGTTTTGTTGTTTTCGCCTAAAGCAGTCAGGTTACTCGAGATTTTCGAGATTATTCGAGTCATTTTGAGATTGTCAGGTGTATTTGATAATCCGATGTTACTCGAGAATCTGCCTATAATCGAAAAATATGATTATTCGATATTTACGAAATTATCCGGTACTATTTGAGGGTTTCATTATTATTGCATATCGTTTTGTTCAGCTTAATCCTAACTTGCTTAGTAGCATTTTGCTTCGATATTTACATGAATTTTCGAAATTTTCGATGGTTTTCTAGATTTTTACAGGCTTTCCGAAATTACTCATTAATATCCAAATTTTTCGGTATTATTTACGTTTTACATGGTGGTGATTAAAGCGTATAGCATTTGCTTTGGTGTTACTTATTTACAGATAATTTGATATTTGAAAACTTTCTAGAATATTCGAGATATGTACTTTGAAAATTCGACATTTTAGAAATAATTTGGGGGGGGGGGGGCGAAATGTGTAGTAAGGCCACTGATTGAAACTCATAAAGGTTCCGCATTCACTGCTACTAGGGGTCATTGTGGAAACCTAGGATTCCATTCTAACTCGCGGATGCTCACTGCAAGCTTGGCAAACTGAATCAGGTTAGACCAAGGCAGAGAAGGCAGCCTAACTTTGTCGATAGTCCTACAATTAATGAAAACGGGACAACTGCTTACAAAGTCAATATAGCTGTCTATATCTTCGAGCTGCCTATCTCATCATCATATATATCATCTTGAGTGAATCCCAAGCGAAGTAGATGATCCTTAAAACGGACATGGCCAGAAAGAACTCCGACCAGTACTTTGAGCTGGTCCCTTTTTAAAGATAAAGCAAACTTAGTTGACCTCCGATTTGGCTCACTGATCAAGATATCCTTGTTAAAAGATAAGGAAGCCGCTGGTTCAGGGTCGATTAATGTTAATCGCGAACCAGCCCTGGCTAGGGAATCGGTGACCTCATTATACTTTCAATTTCTCAAATACAACACAATACAATAATACTAACCTCAATAACACTATGAGCCAACGCTATTAATTCCACCTGAAAGACTATGCAGTGCGGACCCAGACTACCAAACGATCTGAAATCATTCGGAAGGCAATAAGTTCTAAATCCAGTACAAATTTCAGAGCAAGAGTTATCTGAACAGAAGGCAAGAAACTCCGATAAAGTTTTAAGAACCACAAATCTCCCGATGGATAAACCACCGAGAATAAATGTTTGAAGTTCAGTTAAGGTAATAGCCAATCATTAACCATATCAATTTCTGGTATCGAAGCAAAGCATTTATTAATGATTAGTCTATGCCCCGCACAATTGCGCCTAAAACACTCCATGCACCAATGCATCTCAAGCGATATGCCGCAGAGCACGCAGTGCCTAGAATGACAGTGTTCATCTGGGGCAGAAACAAAATAGATTCCAAAGCAAGAAGTGGAGTCCATTAAGTTTGATTAAAGAAGTCTTTCATTTAACCACTGATCACCAAACAATTGAGGCACATAAGAAGATTGGTGAAACCTACGATTTATAAATAAATATTAACATTTTGGGCTCAGGCTCCACGATATCCCAAGAGCTCTTCTACGCTGCCAAAAAATAGTAGAACTTTTTGAATTTTCTAAACCCCAACTAGGTGTTTCAACAGACAAGTTTTGTAGGCTCGGAAGTAACAAAATCAAAACTGAAGTCACAACCGGAGAAATGAACAGAAAGAAGCAACTCACTAACCTCCCTATTGGAAGAGGTGAGCTGACCGTTCAGTAGACGAAGAACATTTAGTCTATACAAACATCATTGTTAGCCAAAGTTTTATTATTTACAGCCGACAGACTATTAATTTCCTCACAGTAGTTAATTCACGTTGATCTCTGAGCTTGTCTTAAACTTCTTTTAAAATCCTTTATGGCTTTATGTTTTTTGTTTCCTACCGAATTTTCTTAATCTCTTAATTCAAAACACCAGAAAGGTTTATTCCGAGAATTCTGGTTAGTGATAGAGAAGAATTTTCTTGCTTTGTTAGCAAGGATGCTTGTAATACAATGTACTTAGCAGACCGAAATGCGCTCGCTGTAACAAGTAGAGGAACGAGTTCATTTTACATTATGATTTAATGGTGGTCTTTTGCAGTTAATAGATTAAGAGATACGCCTGTGTCACTTTCCAGTTAAAAATTAAATGGATAATTGGCATAGAGCACAAACTGATGCCAATCACTTTCTGCCGAACAGAATTAACAAAACTGAGCTCACAGCCTTTATTTAGAATTACCAGCTCATAAGAGCTTAAGAAATAGAGTAGAAAAGCCCCACGATGCTTAATGATAGAGCTACCCCAAATTGAGTGATGAGCATTAGCATCACGACTGGTGTGTTTTTGCTTACTTCACAACAACAAGTTATTAAATTCAACTGAAGGAGGAGGTAAAGCCCAATCATAGGGAAGATAAACTAATACAAGGGCCAACTTAGTACAAGAATTGGCAGGATCAATAGAAATGAGAACAGCTGTCAGATCAGCCACACTGCACTCCTCAATAAGCTCATTAAGCCAGTAATTTATTGGTACCAATAAGCTGACTTACTGTAATGCAACTTGATCTGTTTTATTGGAAGCTTGTTAATAATAAACACCATAAAACCAAGGGCATAAAACAAAGAGATTCCCTCCAGAACGTATATTGAACCGGAACCAGTAATACATACGAACAATTTCACGTCCACCCGGAATACAATCGATTAGCTATTCGCCTCACGGACAACCGTTTATCGAAAGATTTGAATTTATCAGTCCAATGTTGGTGATTACTACACGAGCATCCTCTGGCGTCTCTACAAGAAGAGGTTTAGGAGAATCCCCAACAACTAGCTAGTAAACACTCCAAATGTCTGTACTTTCTGCGGTACAAATCTCGATTTTTTTAGCATTCTCGATAACTCGCCTACTCAATGCCGTCTGGAAGACAATCAGCTTCTCCTTATCCAGGGTGGTAACAGGCTTGAGGTCTCCAACACAGGATTTCTTTTACAAACCCAGCGACGGTTTCAGCGTATAATTAAAGCTTTATTGGGCGCCAGCTCAGGAGTAGTACTATAGTTATTATTCTGGTTCGCTCATGGAACCAGAGGAACCAGATGCAGGTACCTTATCGATAGAGCCGAGCTTAAACTCACCTAGATTTGGAACGATGGCCCGTTTCGGATTTAGAACCGTCATCAATCGTATTCAACAGAGCAAGAAATCTCTGTTCCCGATGATAAATCAGAGTTGGAACAAATCAAAGGATTCTCAAAGTAATTTCAAAGTGATTCTCTGTTAAAGATCTGGAGTATCAGCAACGGAGATAAAAATAAAAATGAATTTGGATATTTTTAACTCTTTATGTTGAAATTCGGCAAGTGTGTTGGAAATGGGATTCTAATTGGTTTTTAGATATAATTTGGGAATATGGCAAACTGGAATGGAACTAAACTATTTTAAAAATGTGGCCAATTAGCATGAAACCCTACCTCACCCTCATTTATTTGGCTAATTCTTAATCCTTTATGATGAAATTCGATATGTGCGACGGAAGACAGTGATACAACGGGAAAAAAGTAGAAAATTGAGTATTAGAATATTTACCTGAGTTTACTAGCTAGTTGTAAAAATAACTAGATGCTGACTATTTTTAAGCAAATAATTATTACTCACCATTCTAATCGACCACTGTGGATCACTTCCCAACAATTTTTTCATCCAATAAAAAGCAAATATTCCACCTGTCAACCCAGTTGCTAACAAGAGGGCCTTCTTCCTCCGTAAATTAATCAATTTCTTTTGTAACATCTCATTCCCAGTCAGTTCCACCACTCCCATGCCAAGCAGCCCTCCGCAAATACACTGATGCAAGAAATGACATGCAAAATACATTCGTGACAATGTTAACACCGTCATAATGAAACCAAATCCAAACCAAATCGTACGTTTGATGTAGCGATCTTCAACCCTGCAAGTACAAAAAAAAAACTAGGAAAAAATATCGATCAAACGGTATCATAAAAAGTACTTACCCTCTTGATCTTAATTCGATAAAAAGTTCCCGAATCATAATATACAGTATGGCGGAGGCAAACATTAGATGACCGGACGGTAATCCAGACGTTGTTTCACACGTTAATCGTGTTTGCCGCAAAATTGGCCGATTCACTTTGTAAATATCGGTCTCCTGTACCCACCAATACGGTCGATATGCCGACAATATCCATTTCAATGTAATATTTATGTATTCGGTGGCAACCGCCGTTATTAATACTCGGGCATAAGCGGATGTTTTTAGTGCGGCCAGCAACGGTATTATATAAAATACAAAACTCGTTGGATGAATAATTTCGGATACACTCTCCAAAAATTTTTCGTAAAAAAATAACCTAAAAAAAAAATTGCAATACATACGCAATTTAGTAATTTGTATAGGCGGTTTTCCATAGACATTTTCCTTTTCGTACTTATCTTGTACATAAACAATTTGTGATATTTCTGTTTTATATAACTCATCAACAATCGTCATCGTTAAATAATTTTATGAAATAATTTTTTTCAACATACTTTTATTAAAATTTTAATTCAAAATAAAACACAATACAAATAACAAACTCTTATGTAGAAAACGAAACTCAAAAGTGACAGCTAAAAAATTTTCCCAATGATTTTCTTTTTTTTTTGTATCAGCTGTTTTCGTTCGTATATATCCTTTGTGCGTATTGGAAAAATCAATGAAATGTTTCCGTTTTATTATTTTGGCGCTGTTGATTAGTGAAGTGAAATTTTTGTGTTGTTTCTTGAAATCGTGTGTGCTTGTTTAACAGTTGGTGGAAATATTTGGTTTTCATCATATTAACAAATTTTGTACATACAATTAAGGTGTCGAGGTGGACAGGTTCTAAATGTTGAGACAAAAATTGAAAAAGTACAATCGGAAAATCAACAATAAAAATGAAAACCATTCATCTTTTCGAGCAGCATTAAGAGAGAATATTCTAGAAATACCTTGCATAGCATTGGCTTGGTCCCAACAACATGATTTTAAACTCATTAATAACAGCTCATTTTGAGCCAAGCAAAACCAAAATCGTTTCTGCTTGTAATTTACTGTAAAGAAAATAGGAAAACTAATATTTATACACTAAATAAATTAAACGAATTGGAAGTTCTTCATCTTAATTTTTGTTTAAATATCGTCCACAATTATTTAGAAATTATAGAATCATCTTTAAAAATTGATTATTTCAATCAAGAAGAAAGAAATTCTATCCTAAATCTATGTATGTATGTAGGAAGTATAACGAAATTTTCTGTTTACCTGGTGACAAACTCACCGCAATAGATATCGCTTGTATCTCTAGGTAGCCTTCGTAGAGCGTACATTAAAAAGTGCTTTTGTACTCTCTCTATGCGATCTGAGTATTTAATACAATACGGACTCCATACGGCAACACCATATTCCAACTATGAACGAACAAACAAGGCGTATACAGTGTTAATCACATAGGGATCCTGAAAAATCTTTGGAAAGAAAATCTTTTAACAAACCTAAGCATAGAATTCGCTTTAGAAATATGCTTATGAAATGATAGATTCGGAATTAAAGTTATACCTAAATCCTTAAACATATTGACACTTTCAATAATACAACCGTCAAAAAAGTAAACATAACTAGCGGGTAAGCGTAATCGGGTGAAACCCATTGTTTTGCATTTAGAGATATTTAGCATTAAATTATGAGATGCACACCAAGCTTTAAAGTTTGTCAGATCAGATTGAAAGTCAATTGCGTCATGGCCCAAGAAATAGTTTTGAAAATTTGTATGTCGTCCGCATAGATCAGAATGTCGGAGTGACTCAGACTCTTAACCACATCATTTATAAAAGGAATAAGACACTACCTTGAGGTACTCCTGAAGAAACATTAATCACTTTTGAGGTGAAACTATCAATTTTAACAATTTGAGTTCTAAATTCCAGATAAGACGTAATCCAATTAATTGGCAAAAAATTACAATCCAAAGAGCCAAGTTTCTGCAACAGCAATTCTTGATCGATCTTGTCAAAGGCCTTGCAGAAATCAGTGTAAACGACCTGTAGAATATAACCATTTAATAGAGCATTTGAAATACAGTTTGTAAATAAAACTAAGTTGACCTACCAGGGTAAAATCCATGCTGTCTGGGAGAAATAAAAGTCTTAACATGAAACCATATACATGTTCTTTAACTATAGTTTCTCAAATAGTTTTGGTAAAACTGAAATAATGTAAATATCTCTATAGTTCAATTTCATCGGTACGAGACCCAGATTTGAAAATCGGCTTAATAAGAGATCAAATAATGACCTTAATCAAAAAATTGAATCTTCAAATCAACAACTTCAGCGGAAGATTGATGATATTAATGTGAAAATGGGAATTATTAATAATGATCTTCGTGACAATAAAGCTATTATTTCTAGTCTAACCGCTGATATGGCGAAATTGTGAGGACAGAATTGACAACTTACTATACAATACCAAAATGAGTTCCTGCACCAGCAAGCCTTTAAAAATGATATTGTAGTATTGGGAATGCCCTCAAATATTGGAGATGTTGAAGCAGTTGTAATCAAATTGGGCGCTTTGCTTAAGTTTATGGATATTAACGAATGCCCAATTACCAAAATAATGTTGGGACCAATCTCACCATTTAATGAAAACAATTTTCAAATATTAATTTTAATATTTAATAATAATAATTTTATTTATGGAACAATAATAATCTTTGAGTTTCCAATTCATAATGTTTCAAACATTTGTTTATTTTTCTAAAAATTGTTAAATTTCTCACTTAACCACAATCACAATTACATAATAAGACTAAATACATATAATACAATTTTATTATTATGAATGAAATATAATAATTAATATATTGGGAGAAATGAGTATAGAATATATGGCACTATCACAAACATCATCATCTCAGCTAGCTGGAGAAATCACTGCACGATGGATACATATAGCACGGTATATGTATTTGGTAATTATCGTTACTCTGTGTAAGAAACAAATCAATCGGCAATACATTTTACTTCATTTGTCTACACACACATCAATTCGTACACCGGACGATTAGTACATTGCAAATTTATGCAAATTAAGTGGCTGCGCGTATACATTTGTTATTGCAGCTACAATACTCCCTCCGTAGCGATAGCGTCAATATACCAACGAATATTAATAAATAATGTGTAGCTGAAAATTACTTTAAAAAACATAAATGGTTATGGTTTCTCTTTAGCGGCTCAATTTGAAGAGATTCTGTCACGTAGGCTGGTTTAAGTCGGTCAATTGAGATAGAAGTATTTTTACCTTTTATTTCTACAATAAAATTTTTACGAAGCTTTTTAACACCTTATATATGGACCTTCATATGGAGCAGTTAAACCAATCTTAACTTTATCCACGCAGACGAATACATAGTCGCAGTCCGTCAAATCTTTATGAATGAAGATGTTGTCCTGTGAAGGGCTTCGTGCATTTTTAGGAACGAAGTTGCGCATCAACTCTTTAAGTTTCCCGACCATTGACGCAGGATCAGTTGATGTCGCGGGCTCAGGATGCATTAAAAGATCACCAGGGACCTTAGGTCTCTGTCCGTAGACAAGGTCCGCTGGAGTACATCCCAGGTCATCCTTGACCGAAGTTCTAATACCAAGGAGGATAAAAGGGAGTTCAAAACTCCAATTCATGGTATTTTCTCAAGCATACAGAGAGGCTTTCAACTGGCGGTGAAAACGTTCCACCATGCCGTTGGCCTTTGGGTTGTAACTTGACGTACGTATTCTGTATGAACCTAGCATTTTTCTAAATTCCTGAAATAGGTTACTCTCGAATTGACTGCCTTGGTCAGTCGTTATCTCTAATGGTACTCCAAAACGCGAGACGTACTGGTCTACGAAAGCGTGTATAACTGAAGATGTTTTCATATCGACAAGAGGTATTGCTTCCGGCCAGCGAGTAAAACGATTGATAATTGTGAGAATAAAAGCATAACCATTTGAAGGAGGTAGTGGACCAACTAAATCTACATGAATATTCTCGAACCTGGCGGAGGGTCATTCAAATCTACCAATTTCGGAACTTGTATGTCGATTTATTTTGGCTTTTTCACAGGAAATGCATGTTTTTGCCCAATCTCCTGTGTCTACATTCATTTTTGGCCAAAAATATTTACTTGATACTAATTTACGACTAGTCCGAACTCCCGGATGTGATATAACTTATGTAATTGATCAAAAATTGATCTACGCATTTGTTCTGGAATATATGGTCGATTCACTCCCGTCGAAGTTTCCGACCAAATATTCCGATCCGAAATGCTATCGTATAATTTCACAAGTTTCCATTTGTGCTCACGTTGGGAATTGTTACACATTTCAGTAAGTTCGTTATCGGTTGCCTGCAAGGCGATTAATTTCTCGACATTTAGGTTAGCAAGCCGAATTGTAAAAATATTGTCTACATCAGGTCTACTAAGTGTGTCAGCCACAATATTACTTTCACCCTTAATATATCGAATGTCGGTGGTAAACTGTGATATATAATCTAATTGGCGCGCCTGACGCGGACTACGTTCTGTCTTAGATGAAATCGCTGTACACAGAGGTTTGTGATCAGTAAACACCGTGAATAGCCTTCCTTCCATAAAGTATCGAAAGTGTTTAATAGCGCAGTAAATCGCTAATAACTCTCGATCAAATGCTGAGTATTTCCTCCCAGCAGGAGAGAGCTTCTTGGAAAGAAATCCGATTGGTTCACGAGTACCGTTTCTGTGTTGCTCTAATATACCACCTCGAGCCACGCTAGAAGCATCTGTAGTGATGCTTATTCGACAATTCTCCATTGGATGCGCCAAAAGTGTACACTGGGCGAGGGCTGACTTAATTTTATTAAAAGCCACCTCACACTCAGGATTCCAGGAGAAAATAATCTTTTTCTTCACTTGTTTCAGGTTTTTCATGTGCTCATGGATTGGAGCAAGTAACTCTGCCAAGTGTGGAATAAACCTGCGGTAAAAATTTACCATACCGACGAATTTTTGTACCTGCCGTACAGAGCTGGGTTGAGGGAAATCCCTAATTGCAGCTATTCGTTTAGATGATGGTAAAATTCCGTCTTTCGTTATTTCGTGACTGAGAAATTCGATGCGCTTTACTCCAAATTCACATTTCGAGGGTTTTATGTTTAAACCATATTCCGATAATCGGCTAAATAATTTTTCTAGGTGTAATTTATGCTCTTCGTGCGAGTGGCTAGCCACCAAAATAAGGTCAATGTATCCAAAAATAAAATCAAGTCCTTTGGTCACTTCGTTTAAAAAACGTTGAAATGTTTGGGCTGCGTTACGCAATCCATAGGGCATTCTAACAAACTCGAAGAGACCAAACGGAACTGTAATTACTGTTTTATAGATATGTTCTTTAGCTACTGGTATTTGGTTGTAGGCTCGCACTAAGTCTATTTTAGAAGTGATGGTACAACCACGGAGATTTAGAAAAAAGTCATGGATATGTGGTAATGGGTAACGATCTGGCACCGTCACCGCGTTAAGACGCCTGTAATCCCCGTAGGGTCGCCAATCGTTACTATCCCGTTTTGGTACCAAGTGCAATGGTGAGGAGACCGAAGAATCAGACGGTCTACATAAACCTAACATAGACATTTGTTCGAATTCCGAACGTGCTATTTTATGGCTCTCAGAGTCCAGCCTTCTAGGAGTAGAATATGGAAGGTGGCCGTAAGTAACAATTTTATGAACGACTTTGTGTTTAACCGGTTCATCATATTTTGGTTCCTGAGTCAAAGTTGGAAACTGGCTAAGGAGTTTACCATATTCTCCGTTAATAATGTGTAACCGCGATGAAAATGAATCATCGCTTTTAATAATTGTGTGATATAATGACTCTCGACTTTTCGAACGACTACTTTTATTGTTTCGATCTCTTGAATTATCTATACGGACATTATTATGATTAGAACGAGAACCGGATTTATGTTTCTCCCACCGATCAAATCTTGAACGCAATTCGTTAATTGTTTTTACTAAACTTTGCACTGTGAAATTGTCTGTTTCTGAAATATTTTTTTTCGACCTGGCCGTAGCACTAATGATAGAAGACGATGGTGAAGTTATTTGCCATATTTTATCCGCTAATTCGCATAATTCGGTGATCGAGTCAGATTCTCGTACCATGGAAACAGCTTTGATAGCATCTGGCAGTCTTTTTAACCACAAAGTCTTTAATAATTGTGTCTATTAGAAGCAAAACATGCTCATGTCCATTACATGCTGTTCTAAGAAAAATCAAAAATACTTCTCATTCCTTACAAAAAGAAAAATTTACATTTTTCGCAATTTTTATTGATTAAATGCGAATAATTGTTGTGAAAAATATTTACCACCCATATTTTAAGGTATTATTTTGCAAAATATGAATCATTAAAAATTGGATAAGGACGTTTTTGCTATATCAGATTGGATAAGGAACGTTTTGTTTTGAATCACCTAGGATAAGGTGTATTTTGGTTTGATTTAAAGAAAAAGCTGTTTTTTATTTCAATTTATTCTATTCAAAAATAAAAACTATCAGGTATCACATTTTGATTCATTACAAATAAAAAAATAACATAGTGAATTTCATTGCACTTTTTGAACTTTTAAAAATAAAATTTATGCTTTTCTATAACTAAACACTTAAGTCACTTTCATCTTCAGCCATTCCACAAATTTCTGGTTCTGGGATATCCTCAACAGTTTGATGAGCTGCATCCAGAATATTTTTATAAAATTGCAGGTTTTCTTTAATACGCCAAAGTTTAGGCCAAAGTGCTTATGAAGTAGCTGATTAACATGTTTGAGTTTCTCCGATTTCACCGAAATGCTACTTGGGAGAACTTCAAGACTCATATTTTGAAGTGTTTGTCCCTTTTAGAGGACTGATTTGTATTCTCCTACATCCGACTTATACGCTACTTCGCCGCGAATATTAACTGACCTGTTTTGCCGAATTAGGATACACCTTTTTTTTTTTTTTTTTTTTTTCGCTGGCGCTACATCCCATGGAGGGATTTGGCCGCTTCATTTTTGAAGTTTCGTAATCATTTTTACAACGGATAATGAGTGATTAGTTCATTGATCCTTACATTAAACCAGCCGTGATTTTTTCATCACTCGCCGGGAATTGAACCCGGGACCTCCGGAGCTTAAAGCAAGCATGCTAACAACTGTGCCACCGGGGATACACCTTTTGGCAGGATTAAATTTAAAATGCCACTGGCCAGGTGGCTTAAATATAGCAGTTGAAGCTTTTTTTAAAGTCTATAACTCGACAATCTGGACTTCCTAAATTAATAATACTACCGTGGCCCGCATACATTTCCTGGTATTCCTCGGGTTTGATAATTGTTTCAACCTTCTTAACTTTTTTCTCTAGTTGCGCAAAGACGCGATCCGGAGGAATAAATGAGTGACCCGGCACCGGGAAAATTATTTCAATTTGTTCGATTTGCTTAGGAGCTTTCATTCTCAACCAGTATGCGCACATTACCATCATTGAGCTATTTTTATTTTGCGCTCCATAACCGTCCCATATAAGCCTAACTTTACGAAGTTCGTTGCTAAATTCCGTATTTTGCAATCGATGATAAACAGCAGATCCGATCTCATTTGATCCATTTGGGCAGCAATTCTCCGTCCAAAGATATAGGAAAACGTTTCCTTTTTCTAATTTTGAATTTGCCGTACCGCGGACTATTCCTAGATTATAGAAATTAAATTGCCTGCTGTAATATGCTGCTTGGTCAGCCAATTTAGCCAGGAGCATATTTTTTTTGCAATCAAACGAAAATGTTGCAATCCTTTCATTTTCTTCCCTTGCCAATGAGTAAAAAGCTTTGGCTCTTAGCTTGTGAACTCTATTCATTGTTATTAAAACGGACCGCTTTTGCAAGTCCATTTCCAGTTTTATTTGTTCCTTTAGAGCCTGACACATACTGCATACGTCACAAGATGGTGACTTGAACCCGATATTAAAATTGTTGTTAAAAATGTTTCGGAAGTAACTTAGTTTAACACCTAATTCAGGGAAATCTATGACGAACATTTTATACATTTTGTTAATAGAAAATTCCCCTGCCAAATACTGTCTTTAAGCGATACGTGATCGGCAATAGTGGATTTCAAGAACCTTAAAGAAACGCAAACTTCATAATAATTAAAATTGTATTAAAAACAAAGAAATAACTGAAAACATACCGGACATTTTTTTACAAAATTGATTATAGCCT
This sequence comes from Tipula helvola, assembly GCA_963556165.1. NCBI lineage: Eukaryota > Metazoa > Arthropoda > Insecta > Diptera > Tipulidae > Tipula > Tipula helvola. The sequence continues at coordinate 31,410,783 of OY744483.1, read as the reverse complement.
CTCGTTTATACCCAAACTTTTGAGACACACGATCACCTCCTCGAGCTTCGACAGGCAATGTCTTCTTTTCAAAATGCCTTTTAATAACTCCTTTAACTCGGACTTTTGATATTCCCAAAATATTGGTAAATGAATTTAAGCAAATTCGAACTAATTTAGATTTTTCTTTTGCGCATCAAATACTGAACGCTAAAGTTGTTTGGTGGCCCATCCTGGCCTCGGTTACGCTTAGATGCATTTATTTTGGTATAAAGTAATATCAGTGAATCTTGATCGATTTTAGTCTTACAGCTGTAAAATAAGTTCGAGAAATGCAATGCGTCCACACCTTTTATAAATTTGAATCTGAAGGTTTTCCCTTTGTGCGAGCATTTTGGCATTTTAGGTAAAGCGTTAAATACGTTAAATACGCCTTAAACTAACACAAACTGATCAGATCACTATGAAACTTGTATAAGATTGTTGTTTGATGAGTTCACACGTTAAATTAGGTGTTTTTTTTTTGTTAAGCAGTATGCACGAGTTTGGATTTAAATCTTAGGATTTTAAGCAATTTTATCAATTGAGTGAGTTGATTGGTTAAAACGAGTAGATGGAAAATATTAGAATATAAATCCAACTTCGTGCATACTCCTTTAGAGTATAGATGAGAATGTGATGGATAAGGTTGATTTTGCTCTAACCCTTTAATGCATAGTGTAGCATATCTGCATCATGTTATTCTAATTTGAACTGCATCTACATTTGAGCATATTTTTTGTGTTTTGTTTCGAATATCTGTTGTTCATTTGTTTTTCTATCTCGTTTCACACAATTTTTTGTTGTTTTCTGCGTTTTGAAAATAAAATCGCCATTTAGAATTAGTTAGTCGATGTTTTGCATATAGTTAGTAGTAAACATACATTTACATATGTAATTTTTTTTAAATAAGAATATTGTTTTTGAATATTTATTTTAATTTTGAATGAATTGCCTTATTATTAAGAAGCGTTATAAATGAAAAAATATTTAAATTTTTTACCACAAATCCATAATGATGCAAATAGGCATAATGTCATAAAATCAATTTTCCGGGAAAACTAGCTGCTTCCAACCATTTTTACTTTGAAATCCTTTTCAACCAAACACTTCTTTATAAGAAAAAAAGCATTTCAATTAAAAAGAAAAAATCATGCATTAAAGGGCTAAAGCAGCAATTTCAACTGAAATTTAGTATGGGGTAACATACCTTTTGCTTGTACAATGTTTTTTATGGATAAAGTATCATTTGCATTAAACTGTCTGTTGGATAAGGTATGGTTTTGTTTCTAGTAGCAGTTTCTATTAATTTTTAAAAAGGGATAAGATAAGAATTGGAGCAATATATTTCAATTAATTATATGGAATTCAACATTGCAAATCAAATGCCATCTTTAACTCAAATAATTTTTTTTTGGTGGAAGAGTATGTTTTGCTTCTAATAGACACAATTGTGCGTTTATGGCACCGGATGATCCAGCAATTTGTTCTAAACTGCGGTAAAATTCAGATGACGTTGACAACTACTTTTATAAGGGTGCACCAAAGGAACCTTGTTTCAAATTCAAAGAAGCAAGCAATAATGCAGCATTTAATTACAAAATGGACCACTCTTCCAGCATTAGCTGTGTCCAGATGGTGCCACGAATAACAAACTAATAATAAATCATCGGCTGCGGAAACTTTTTGCAACATTATTAGCTGCCTCAAAAAGATTGCAATGTACTGGTATTTTTATAAACGCTGGTATAATGGCCATATTTAGGTTCAAGAGAAGCAACATGATCTTCCCAGAATTATATATAGCTCAAAGAGCTTCCAGCAGGTCTGCAGCCATTAAATTCTTAATAAATAATTTCACTACTCCACTTACATAATTCATGAATTCATTTATTTATTTTTTGTTTATAAAATGTCGTCCATTTTTTTTGGGAGCGCCCCGAAATCTTGCATTACAAAATCTTCCAAGTACAAAATCTTGCATTTTTTAAAAATCATGCAAATCAAAATCTTGCCAACCCAAAATCTTGCAAGTACAAAATCTTGCAAATACAAAATCTTGCAAATACAATATCTTGCATTTAAAAAATTTTGCAGTTTTAGTATCTGTACCTGTCTTTAGTATCTAACATAATATTTATTGCGTATTCATAAAAGTTCAATATAATTTAAAAAAATAAAATAAAATAAAAATGTGCAGATAGCGATCCGGATAACTATGCGTCAAGAAATACGGCTAATATTATAATTAGAATGGAAATCTCCATTTTCCAGAATATCTCAACATTGATTTCTGGTTAAGAATATTTAATCCTGGACATTTGATTTTTGATATCTCAAGCAAAATTCTACTGTATAATTATCATTATACAGTAGAATTTTGTCAATGCGATTTGTTATGCAAGATTTTGTAATGTAAGATTTTGTAATGCAACATTTTGTAATGCAAGATTAAGGGGCTAACCCATTTTTTTTTTTTTTTTGAGCATTTACACTTTCTTTAATTATAATATTCAGTTTCAGATACAACAGTCAGATTTTAATATCAAACAATTACAAAATTCAATTGGCAACTCCAAATTAACAAGGGCGGTTCTAAATAAAATGATCTTCAATAAAAATTGTAAGAGCAGTATTAGTCAAAATATTGGAATTCTTGATAATTCTAAGATAATACATGATTCTTGTGATATTGCTAATATATTCAATAAGTATTTAGTAAACATAAATAAAATTATTTTTGAATCACAGCAAAGTAAGTCTGTTCCTCATTTTTCCACTTACTTGAAATATGGTAGTTTACCAAGGCTCGTTTTTTCAGCAGTCTACTACCGGATATGATGATATTTCTGCAACATTTCTTGGAAAATCTAAGCACTTTCTAGTTCCTGTGCTCGTTGAGTTAATAAGTGAATGCATAGTCCAAGGAATTTTTCCAGACTCGCTGAAAATTGCCAAGGTAAGTTCCATCTATAAATCGGGAAATAATCTACTTAAAATAAATTATCGTCCAATTTCCATTTTAAATGTATTCTCAAAAATCTTTGAGAAAATTATTGTTGATCGTATGCATAGATAGTTTCTAACAAATAAACTCATAAATTCACATCAATTTGGTTTCGTTGAAATCGGATAAGACATGGCTAATTTCCTTCCTAATTAGCCATATTCCAAAAATGTATCTGAAAACCATTGTATAATCCCGCACTTCTATCGTGCATGCTGAATTTGTTCAAAATCGGATAAGAAATGGCCACGTTCCTTTCTAATTGGCCATGTTCCAGCACTTTATCTGAAAACCATTGTAGAATCCCCATTGTAGGGCCTACATAGCCAATCTTTCTGTATATTTCTATGGATAAGGCTATTTATACATACAATATATATATATATAGGCAAATGACTATTTGCCGCCCCGATGGCACAGTTGTTAGCATGCTTGCTTTAAGCCCCGGAGGTCCCGGGTTCGATTCCCGGCGGGTGATGAAAAAATCACGGCTGTTTAATGCTGGATCAATGAATTAATCACTCATTATCCGTTAAAAAAATGATTACGAAACTTCAATATGAAGCGGCCAAATCCCTCTATGGGATATAGCGCCAGCGAAAAAAAAAAAAAATTGTAGAATCCCACTTCTATCATACATGCTGAATTTCATCAAAATCGGACAAGAAATCCTTCCTAATTGGCCAAATTCCATAACTTTGTTTAAAAACCATTTAAGAATCCGATTTCCATTGTGCATGCTGAATTTTATCAAAATCGGTTAAGATACATAGAAATAAAGTTTTGCTAGACAAACGTTGCCCCTTCATTTCTCGCACTTAAGGCTTGTCTCATATTTCCCCTTTCGTGTAACGGTTTCCTCTTAACTGTAACCAAAAATTTCAAACAGTAGGCGGATTACGATACAAACTCAAGACGCAGATGTGTGTTTTATTATAGATTACATATAGTATTTTTCGAAGAGTATTTTATTTGTGTTCTGTACTAAAATTATTTAGCGGCACAGTCAATATTAATGTCATTTCCAGTAATGTCATTCCTAGCATCATTATTCCATCAGTAATTTTTAACGCTACACGATCATGCCAAAACTTAATTAATTTTATGATTTACTGTAAAAAAAAAATTTGAGACGCCGACGCTGGATGAAGGTTTGGCTACAAAAACGGAATAAGTATTCCCAAGTTGCCCTCTTGAAAGAGATAAGGGCATCTGAAGAAGCAGACTTCAAAAATTATTTCCGTTTGAGTGGCGGAACATTTAATAAGTGGCTGCAATTGATTGAATCATTTGTACGAATGCAGGACACAAACATGAGGGAAAGCATACCAGCGAATGAAAGGTTCGCATTAGCGTTGAGGTATTTGGCGACGGGGAGAAATGTTGAAGACATTAAATTTTCAGCTGTTATGTCACCTGCAATAATATAAGCAACGTTTTTATAGAGAATTGTGAAGTGCTCATATACGTCCTCAAAGTAGTTATTAATTTATTTTAAATAAATTTAATTTTTTAGTTTCCCACATCCCCAGATGAATGGATAAACATTGCCAATGATTTTGATTAATTTTATCAGTTTTTCAATACCTTCAATATTGCGATTAAAAAGCCAGTAAATTCCGACAACTACAAATGATTTTACTGCATTGTATTTACAGCTATAGTACTGTGGCAACAACCCAAAACGACATAACTCGAGTTATGTATTTTTTCAAATTTAGAATAACTGTATCAAAAGGAACAGTTTGATATAGGGGAAACAATCCTAACTAGACTGTTTGTTATCGTTAAAATTGTTTCGCCTATGTAAAACTGTTCCTTTTGATACAGTTATTATAAATTTGAAAAAATACATAACTCGAGTTATGTCGTTTCGGTTATTGACACAGAGTAAATGACAGGAGGAGTTTTGTATTACTCCAAATTTGGGGAAATAATACAGAAAGGAATTTACCAAAAGCTTCTCTCTTACCAGATATACAAGAGAAGTGTCCCCATATGCGTTCGTCGGGGACGAGGCAATTGCACTAAATGTGCATTTATTAAAGCTTTATGCACAGAAATCGATAAATGAAGCTCGATATGAGTTTAATAAAAGATTATTAGGAGCACGTGTATTGTTGTGGAGAACGCATTTTTTACCTTGACATTCAGATTTGGCGTATTCCAAAAACCAATTAGCCTGGAACATCGCAAAGCCGAGATAATAACAATATCATATTGTTATTCGTTGCTACCGTCTCAAACTATCGAACGTGGAATTTTTTTTTTAGGAAGGCAAAAAATATTCGATAATTCCACTCAGTATCATTCGAAACTTTGTCAGAGCCATTATCTATAATTTTATTAAAGCCTAAAAAATTTGACGATTTGCCGCTGTATACCAATTCTAGAGCTAAGTATCGAATATGAAAAATTAATTTTTTCACATTCGATAGTTTGAGATGATAGCGACGATATTATATGCACAACTTCCTAGCTAAGGAAAATAATCATTCATACTTTGCATTCAATGAAGGAAGCACAAATAATAACATTGTTGATGTGCAAAATACAAAACATCAGACCTAAAAATTAACAGAGATAAGTTATTTGCTTATTATAATAAGGAAGGTAAATTGGGATAGAAACGCTATGTAGGTATAGGAGCACGATAAATGTATAAGCTTACTGAAATAAAATGTGTAACATTAAATTTAAAATTATTTATTATTTTTGGCTTGATTGGTCTAATAAAAACAGAAATTAGGCTAGCTACATGTTGTTCCTTTGGAGAAGATTGAGGAGAGATGGCTTCAAAACTGGAGCTTGAAATCAAATTGGTTAGTGATAAAACCAATAAACCATCCATGGGTACCAATTATTTTTACAGAATAGCTATAAAGTTTTCCCAGCCGTGCCTAGAAATCACTTCGTTAATTCCTTTCTCAACGAAGATTCTTTGCTAAGGATCTACAGTACTGTATATATGAGTGTCCTCTCTTTTGCCATTCCACTGAGCACATCCAGCAGCGCAAGACCCAAACACTTCATGTTTTACAATGAAATCCATCAGCGATTCCAGCTTCTGCATGAAAACACGTGCTGTGATGCCATGCCTATCCACCGGCTATTACCCGTGAAATAAAAACAACATTTTAGAATCCCATTTCCAACACACATGTCAAACTTCATAATCGGTCAAGAAATAGGCAAGTTCCATCATACTTGGCCATGTTCCAGAACTTCATCCAAAAATCATTATGGAATCCCAGAACTTCATCCAAACAACATTTTAGAATCCCATTTCCAATACACATGTCGAATTTCATCGTAATCGGTTACGAAATGGGCAAGTTCCATCATACGTGGCCATATTGCGGAACTTCATCCAAACAGTTTTAGAATCCCATTTTCAACGGTAACGTGATGAGAAATAGTCAAGTTCCATCATACTTGGTCATATTCCAGAACTTCATCCAAAAATCATTTTAGAATCTCATTTCCAACGCACATATCTAATTTCATCTTAATCGGTTGAAAAATAGGCAACTTCCATCATACTTGGCCATATTCCAGAACTTTATCCAAACATCATTTTAGATTCCCATTTCCGACACACATGTCAAATTTCATAATAATCGGTTGATAAATAGGTAATTTCCATCATATAAAAAATTTGTTAACTACTCACCACATCCAATCCACCCCCAACTCAATTCCAACTCAACTTCAATTAAACCCGCAAATTGACCCCTAACTTAATCGTCAAATCAATTCCCATTTCAATAATCAAACTAGCATTATATACATATAAAAAAATCGTAAATATTTATAAATCCATAGATATTTTGGATCACTTCGTATGGCAGGTACCCCACCCCCTTGACGAACTGTCTCCAAAAGCTTTTCAAATCTCCACCTTGACCATACAAACATATTGGCGAAAAACAATTCAGAATCGGACAAGCCGTTCTCGAGATACCACTAGTACAGACATCCAGACATCCAGACATCCAGACGTCCAGACATCCAGACAGACGGACGGACATTTATTTTTTTTGCTTTTTCAGACTCAGGGACTTTCAAAACGTCGAGAAAAGTGGTTTTGGACCAACCAAATTTTTCTTCATTTTTGACAGGATTTCAATACTTTGGTCTTCTTAGACCGAAGTAATATTGAAAATCCTAAGTGATAGCAGTTGTCAAGAAGCATATGCTGTGCGGCAAGAGCAATGTTTAGTATTGTGTATGTTGCTGTAATACATTCTCCTAGAAAAGCATTTTTAGGACAAAATTCCCAGCCGTTTAAAAAATATTTTGGATCCGCTTGAAAAATGTTTCCAGAAGCTGAGTAACATTTCAAATAACAAAAATTGTTTCATCACATCATAAATGCAATCTGTATTATTCATTTAATCGATTGTTACATTTTTTTTAATTTTTTTAACCAAAAATAAAATCGAAAATGTTGAAATTCTGGACACCCACGTTACTCACAATGAACCGCGTTGAGATATCATTTGTTTTCATTAAATCGCGTATTACTTAATCGAGAGTTGGACAGACAAAAAGACCAAAAAAAAACAATTAACAACCGCGAATAATTTAAAATTTTAATTTAATTACGCCGTTCACAAATCACCCGTTACGAATTGCATGTAATTAATTAAAATGTGTGTGCGCGCGATAATTTCGGATAAAATATAGATCCAGGCACCATAAATCGATTATCTTAAAAATTCCATCATTCAATATTGGAAAGATAAAAGGTTTCGTATCTACAGGGTTTTATTAATGGATACAGCAAGAATTCCTTGTAAGAAACGTTTCTGCATTTCAATGTCAATTTACCTTTCTATTAATTTTTAATTTTTTTTTTTTTTTTTTTCAATTTTAGGTGTCACAATTATTGTTGTTATTGAACAGTTGCTTGTATGTACGAACACAAGTTGAATGATTTTATTGATTAGATATTTATTTATTCTTTGTGCTGCTTACCATAAGTAAATCGATCGTTACATAGTTGTATACATACTTATATGTGTATGTAGTTATGTTGTGCGGTCGTGAAAAAATTCTAACAATTCGGTATAGAGTTTTTTGCTGAGTAGTTTATTAAAAATAAATAAAATGTCTTGCATTATTTATGGTTTATTAATAGAAGTGAGATAATTTTGCTGGTTGAACACTGTAGTAAAACGAATTCTTTAGAATATAAATGTTTTCGCGCCGTTGGAAGTTGTTTTCGGAATTACAATGAAATTGGTGTCAATGCGTTGCTTCTATAGATTTATTTATTGTGTGTTGCAAATGATTATTGTATAATTATTAGAACCTCTATATCAACAATAGTGAACAATAGGGAAATTCGCTAATATTCGGCAAGCAATATTCAATATTCTTAATGAATTGACAGGCAACATAATTTGGATTGAACTAAATACATTGAATATGATATACAGTCCGAGGTGGCTGATCCATGATGCAATGCATGCAATGCATACGTAATTAAAATGATTTTTTATTACCCGCCAACTCTTTGAGCGTACTATAGCGAATCGGCAATCAGCCCCCGCAACTGTTAGGCAAAAAACATTTTTAGTTACATATTTTAGGTAAATATTTCTGATTCATTAGATAAAACCTAAAAATCCTAGGACTACTTATCATTTTTGGTTAAGTTTTTTACTTTTCCCACTGTAACAAAGTTATATTATTGTAATCGCGAGGGTGGTAAATATTGTAATCGCGAAAAAATTTTGTTCCAGATTTTCACATTTCAGGACCCTGAGACATCGATCAGAAAAATTTCGTGACAGTCCTTCCGTCCTTCCATCAGTCACATATTGTCATTAGTTTTATTTTACCTCCCCTTCATTCAAATATTGATGGTTTTGGTCGAAATTTTATACAAAGATAAATTTTAGAAATAAGCAGTTTGTGTTAGCTTTAGCTCCATTCGAGTGTAAAATAGAAGGGATTGCAGTGGAAGAGGAAACTGCCAAACAGATTTTCTCAAATTTGCCAATTCATCATCTACCTATTCACAAAATTTGAAGTCGATTGAAGCATTGCGTGGGGGTCATTTTAACAAAAAGTAGTAATATTTGTTTATCTGTTTACCGAGGTAATGTCGAACTTTTCGAAGGAATATTTTTCTACAGTTACATATTGCACCTTCCAAATTCCAACATTTGTTCCCTACTTAGGTGTCTTTAAGACACAATGACTAGATTACCGTGTAATATAGAATTTATGTCGCTTTCTTTTGACTTTTGAAAAATTTCTAAATTTTCGTGTCCTAAAAGAAGGCGAGAAAAAAACATCAATTTGTTTTTATTGTATTGGTGTTTTGTTTTTGATTATTTATACGATTTCCGCCATTTTAAAATGTCAATTTGTATAAAATGATCTGTCAGTAATGTCAGATTGGCATTTATCATTTCATGGTGTTAGTGTTTTTTTAATAAGGTGGGGGTAAATTTATGAAAAAATATAAATTTCAGAAAATCGATATATATATATATATATATCAAATATTGTTTGCTGTTTTTGCGTCAAAAGCAGGCGATAAATCAAATATTTTGCTGCACATCAAAAATTTTTGATGTAATTGCGTCAAAAGAAAACCACATTCTAAATGTACCTAAAATATTTTGCTGGTGGCAAATAGTATCGTCAACATTTAAAAATAATTATATTTAGTAAGCTTTTAAATATAGCAGGCCATTCCCGTTTTTATGACATTAGCATTTCTGATATTGACATTCCTGCGCCTAAGTATACGGCCGCTTGTATATGCAAAAATTTTATCGGCCGCTCCTTGATAGATAATATGTGTTAAGTTATGTATCAATAACTCTGAGAAGATAAGATCTTGCATTTTAGTGAAAAATACTTTAAAAATTTTTCTACTTTCTCAATACAGTAGTGGTGACGTTACTGCGATCAGTATGGAGGTTGGCAGAGACAAGTTTTGGCTGGTCTCTGCTTATATGAATCGGGAGAAGGAGATCCCGCCGGATAACCTGGGGGACCTGATCCGAGAAGCAAGGAGAAATAGGATTGGTGTGATACTCGGATGTGATGCAAACGCGCATCACACAATTTGGGGGAGCACTGATATTAATGAGAGGGGTGAGTTATTTTTTGATTACTTATTAAATACTAACCTTTCAGTCTGCAATGTTGGGCAGGAACCAACATTTATCGTTAGTAATCGGCAGGAGGTTCTAGATGTGACCCTCGCCTCGGATACTATTTTTCAGTTGATTAGGTGATGGAGAGTGGCGAAGGAGCACTCATTCTCTGATCATCAATATATAACTTATAACCTTAACATACACCCGGGTACCCAGAAGCCGTTCAGGAATCCTAGAAGGACAAACTGGGAGAAATATGGGGAGGTGTTGGAGGAACTATTGCCGGAGGTCCCCGGACTTCCGGAGACAGTGGAAGAATTGAATTGCATTGTGGATGTTGTCACAAAAGCATGCAATCTTTCCTTTAATGCTTCTTGCCCCTTGATAAAGCCAAGTGGCAGGCAAAAACCGACATGGTGGTCCATGGAGTTGGAGACCCTTCGGAAGGCGTGTAGGACAGCCTTTAATAAGGCAAAGAACACGAGGCATGTACGGGACTGGGACTCCTATAAGGAGGACCTAAGAAAGTACAAAAAAGAATTGAGGAAGGCACAGAGGGGATCTTGGAGACTCTTCTGTGGTAGAATGGAAGAAGTCTCTGAGACTTCCGCCTTAGGAAGATTCTATCTACTAACCCAACTAGTCCTAGTTACTTAATTAGACCAGACGGGTTATGGACAGCTTCAAGTGCGGAATCGTTGGAGCTTCTCATCGATACCCACTTTCCGGGAAGCTTTGATGACTCGATGGAGCCTGGAGCTCATCGAGGAACACCTCCAATAGTTATGGAGGGCATATTGGATAGAGAGCGGATCAGGTGGGCGCTGCAGGGTTTTAAGCCCTATAAGTCGGCGGGCCCGGATCGGATTATACCAGCAGAGATTCAAAAGAACTCGGCAGCCATCATCCCCTGGCTAGAGGTTATCTTCAGGGGATGTTTGAAACTAGTCTATATTCCTAGGAATTGGACAGAGGTCAAAGTAGTCTTTATCCCGAAATCGGGAAAGAGCTCACATGCTCTTCCAAAGGACTTGAGGCCTATAACTCTATCATCCTTTCTGCTGAAAACCCTGGAAAGGTTGATAGATGTGTTTATTCGATCAAGAATTGAACCCAGGAATTGGGCAATGTCGCAGCATGCGTACTGTAAGGGAAAGTCGGTGGACACAGCACTGCACGATCTAGTACGCACAATTGAGAAATCAATTTACTTGCAAGAGTTTTGCATGGTAGCATTTCTCGATATTGAGAGTGCTTTTAATAATGTAAAAACGGAGGCGATCATGGAAGGATTGTCTTTTTTGAAGGTGGACTGCTCTATAAGTAGGTTAATAAATCAGATGCTGGTAAGCAGGACTATTACCTCGGAGCTGGGAGAGTCCAAGATTAGAAGACGGGTGGTTAGAGGAACCCCACAAGGAGGTGTAATGTCCCCCATTCTCTGGAGTGCAGTGATTAATGGATTGCTGCTGGAACTAGAGAGAGAGGGGATAGGGGTTGTAGCATATGCTGATGATGTAGCGATAGCTGTCTCAGGCAAATATCTAGATACGATTAGGGATGTTATGCAGAATGCACTCCTGATTGTTACGAAATGGGCCAGCAAGTGTGGATTGGGGATTAACCCGTCCAAAACAGAGCTGGTACTATTTACTAGGAAATATAAAATTCCGGTGGTTAGCCCTCCTATCATAAACGGCAGCGGACTAGTTTTTGCTGACCGAGCGAGATTTCTGGGCATAATCTTTGATAGTAAGCTCAGCTGGAAGCCTAACACTTTGGAAAGAGTGAATAAGGCTATTGTAGCCTTATACTCGTGTAGGAACGCTATAGGTAAGAGATGGGGCTTCAAACCGGAGCTGGTATACTGGCTCTATACCGCCGTGGTAAGACCTGTGCTAATGTACGGGGTGGGCGTTTGGTGGCCAGCTCTAGATAAGGTAACATATAGAGGTATGATGGAGAAGGTGCAAAGAACGGCCTGTATGCTTATAAGCGGGGCGCTTAGGACAACACCTACACGCGCTTTAGAGGTTATGTTCCACCTTATTCCAATCGACGTTTATGGTAAACAGATGGCAGCCAACGTGGCTACGAGACTCTTGGCTGTCTCTCAGTGGAAGTGTCTTCAGGTGGGACACTCGACGATAGGTAGATTCGCTGGCGAAGAACTGGCGAATCTGGATTATATTACACCAACGTTGAGCTTCGATAAGGGTTTCCGTACCATCTTTCCCTCAAGGGAATCCTGGAGAAACGGATCAATCTTGGAAAACGAGGCAGTGCAATTTTTCCGGGCGGCTCGAGGCTAGACGATCAGGTAGGAGCCGGAGTCTTCTGTGATAAACTTAATGTTAATATTTCTGTTCGTCTCCCTGACTACTGCAGCGTGTACCAGGCTGAAGTGGTGGCGATCGGGCAAGTCATGACATGGTTGAAGTATAATGTGGTATCCGGGAGGGATATCGCAATTTATGTGGACAGTCAGGCAGCGATCAAGTCACTTGGGGCAGTTTGTCTGAAGTCGCGGGTGGCGCTGGATTGCCGATCATCTCTTAACGAGATGAGCGAGTATTTCAGCATCCAGATAATCTGGGTCCCGGGTCACTCGAACGTCACGGAGAACTGCAGGGCGGACGAACTAGCTAGGTACGTTACGACTCTCCAGATGCAGCCGGAAATGGTAGGTCTGGTATGGTAGGTATGGCAGTGCTAAAATGGGCGCTCAATAAAAAGGCAATCGCATTGACAAATGAGAGGTGGATCAACACTCTCACGTGCAGGGTAGCAAAGCAGGTTTGGCCAAAACTGGACTTGCGGCGCTCCAAGGAACTAATATCCCTGGGAAGACAAGAAATAGGATTGGTCGTAGGGATAATGACAGGTCACTGCCTTTTTGGGGAGCATGCGAGAAGGCTGGGGATACAGACGAATGACTTTTGTAGAAGTTGCATGGATGAAGAGGAGGAGGAGACTTTGGAACACTTCCTATGGTCATGTCCGGCGCTATCATACAGAAGGCATAAGTATTTGGGTGTGAACGGTATGGACAGCCTTTCGGAACTCGCGGACTGTGGAGTGCGAGATTTATTACGCTATATAAATAGCTCTGGTTGGTTTCAACGGGAGAAATGGGGAGATGGAATCCTGTGGTATCACAACGGGCCATTGCTGGCCTAAGTGTGCGATAGCAGCCACTTCAACCTAACCTAACCTAACCTATGTATCAATATACGGCGTAAACATTTTATAAAACCAACACATCCAGTGGCCTTGGGATGGGAGAGGGTAGTTGCGGGGCGAAGGGGATGGGAGGGGGGGGGGGTTAAACCACTCCCTCATGAACTTCATATTTCACAAACTCAGTACATGATAATGTGTCGTTTCAGACGCAGTGAACAAAATCATTTATATAATTCGAATTAGGAAAATAATCCATACCTGTTATAGGTATAATACATACAATCTTTATTTGATTCTTCACTTGAAAGAAAAATAAATAAAGCGGCATAATATTAGCCATGTTTTTTTTAGATCTTTTATCCAGATTATTTCGAAATTAGTTTACCAAAGGAAACTTAATTAAAATTTTTAAAATACTGTCAGGTAGATCTTGAACGGTATTACCTACAATAACAAAAATGATCACAAAATATTTGTCAGACTTTTAGAAGGTCTTTTAACCTAGATAATCTCTCCAATTGGAGGGTTCCAGGGCACTCGGGCCCCTTAAGAATTACAGTACAAAATGCGAAAGTGCTAAAATTAAGGGTTTTCTTGCAGAAAATTTTGTTATTTTATTATTTATCTAGGATGAAAATTAATCGAGATATCACCGTTTTAAGTTCGCATTTGAGTGCGAGGACAACCTTAACCGAACCATTTAAACTCAAAAATCTCAAAAACGCAGGGTTCAAATAAGTTCAATCAATATTTTTTGCTTAGAATTCATCCGTCTATCGATTTCTGTGGTTATCTTGAGTGTACTAATTTCTCCCCCTAGAAAGGATGGCATCCACCCCAAGATAAAAGCACACATCGGCACTTTATAACTTTTGTTCCTTGAGCCATTCCGTACTTACTGTTCAAATTTCATGAAAATCGGTATTGTCCGTAAGAATTCAGAGGTAACGACCTATTTCTACCGTCAATGACTGGACTATTAATGGTTTTTCGGAAATGATTAAGTTAATGGAGGGGAACTATTAGAACGTCAACAAATTTGTTTACCGTTTATTGAAATGAAATCCGAAAATGAAGTTCTCAATTTGTGCGGCGATTGGGTTTAATCAAGGGCAAATGCTATCAATAATATTTTTTTGGATAAAACCATAAAAAAAAAAAATAAACGTGTTACGTGTTCGAACAATGCAGTATGTTATATCCGTTAATTGTAAGCTTTTCAACATTAAAACTGAAAACTGTGTCTTTCAAAAAATATTTTGCTATGAATGGTTTTACCTTGAAGCATATTGGACACAACATAATGATGATAATCGTAAATGATGGTATGACGAAACAGAATTTTTCGATTTTGAGGCATGCCGTTAAATTACAAAAAAGTCGATTTGACCCCGTTATCAAAAAGGCATTATCAAAAAATGGTTTAGTATATGTGTTGTTAGATAAGGATAAACAGATTTTGGTGAAAAATTTGCGACAATTAAATTTGCGTAAAGCAAAATCAGATTATTTAAACCAAGTTATGGACCTACCTCAAAAGAATATGTGGAAAAAATTATCCAAATTGGGGTTTGGGCTTGGTACAATGAATAACGATTGTGTAACGATCTCTTCCAATGAACTTAACAATTATTTCAGAAATATTGTAAGTGTTTCTGATGACAATTTGGTACCTCACGAATTTCCCCCAATAAACTCTCCTATTCCCAGAGTTTTTGCGTTTAGAAACATCGATTTAAATGAACTTACGTATATTACGTTAGCTATGCACAGCCTTAAGTCTAATGTCATAGGTCTAGATGGTATCTCGCCGAAGTTTTTGAAAATCATTTTTTCACTAATTGCCGACTATGTTCTTAATTGTTTTCAAAAACATAGTCACGACTTCAGTTCATCCGAAGGTTTGGAAGTTAACCAAAATTATACTTATAAGTAAAGTATCTCATCACATGTCCGTTTTTGATTTTCGGCCTATTAGCATTTTACCTGTTTTGTCCAAAATTTTTGAATGCTTAGCTAAAAATCAGATCGTGAAGTATCTAGAATATACTGACTTGTTGTATAAGTTACAGTCTGCTTACAAACCTTTCCACAGTACGGATACGGCCAACCTCAACATCATCGATGATTTACATAGAAATGCGGATAATGACAAAATATCAATTGTTGTGTATTTTGATTTCAGTAAAGCTTTTGATAGTGTTCACCATAAACTGTTACTTTATAAGCTTAAGTATCTTTTTTGTTTTGATACGACCGCCTGTATATTAATTTCATCATACCTATCTGATCGTTTGCAGGAGGTTGACACCAATACAACGTCATGTCGTGCGCCAGTTTTAACGGGAGTTCCACAGGGTTCGGTTTTGGGACGTACCCTTTTTTAATTGTACATAAATGATCTTCTTTAAATTTAAAGCAATCTAATTATCACCTTTATGCCAACGAACTTTAATCATGACATTGAAATTGGATAAACTTGGGCCTTATCTAATGGTATTTCATTAAATTCAACCAAAACCCAGTGTTTATTAGTGTCTCTTAATAAGATTAACGTTGAAGGATTCCCAAAGATAAATGTTGGTGGAGTACCAAATTCATTTGTCTCATCATGTTAAGAGCTTGGGCTTATATCTTGATGGACAACTCAAATTTGATAAACATATTAGTGCAATAAGAAGAAAGGTCACATTCAGCTTGAGGAAATTGTGGAGTCTGTCGAGTAATGCAGATACAACACTTAAAAGGAGAATTTTTAAAGTTTATATTCTTCCATATTTTTTGTATTGTCAAGTATTCTTCGATTTTTCGAGCATCGAAAAAATAATTTTCTCGGTTAATCCTATTCCTGCATATTTCTAACTTGAAAAATCTTTACTTGGCTGCGATTTAAGGACTTTCTACAACCTAAATGACGTTGTTTCAATTTACAAGATTATTTATAACAAGAAAGTCCTATCTTCAAATTGTCTTACCTCAAATCTCAACGCACCAGAAACTTGCTATTACCAAGAAATCGGAAAAGAATTTTTTATTAAATAATTTGTGACAAAATAAGGCATCATTCATCTAAAATTCTGCTTGTCAAAAAAGACGCTCATGTAATTCAACCAAATTTCTGCCGGCAGTGCTGCTAGCAGATATTCTGCTCATGTGTTTCCAGCATTACTAATCTTCTGAATTTTATAAATCTTGTGAATCTTTCAAATCTTATCAATCTTACAAACCTTATGAATCTTATACAACTTTAATTAATTTTATGAACCGTATTAATCCTATGAATCGTAATAATTTTGTGAATCTTATAGTCGTTTGAGTCTAGTGAACATACTAGTTTTAAAAATTTGATTATTTTTATGAATCTTGTGAAGGGATCACTACATTTGCCTGAAAAAAAATCCGGAAATTTTAAAATCCTGAATAGTTGAAAAATAAAAATCAAGAAAAATAAAATCCCGAAAAAAAATCTAGAAATTACCGAAAAAGCAATCCAGAAAAAATCCAGAAAAAATATTTTGTTTAAATCAATCAAAAAAAATCAATTTTATTGCCATTTTTAGACTTATGTCCTCACTTGAAACATTTGTGGTCCATCTATCAGTAGAAGCGATATGAGTGATACGATTCCTTTGATCTGTGTCTGAAAGGTTGACGCGAAGCAATTTCCATTATCATAAATATTAAGAACTTTACGTAAAACCTCAAATTTGATAGACATTTTATAAATTTTAATTATAATTTGTTCCGCATTTTGATAATTACATATGTTTCTGGATTTTAGTTTCCTAGATTTTTATTTTTCTGAGTTTTTTTGTTTCTGAATTATTTTTTCGGGATTTTCAGTTTCGGTATTATTTTTTTCTAGATAAGGTAGCCAACCCTCTTGTGAATTCTATGAATGTTACGAATCTTATGAGTCTTATGAATCTTGTGAATCTTATAAATATCTTAAGAGTGTCTTATGAATCTTATTAATCTTAAAAATCCTATGAGCCTTTTGAATCTTATGAATCTCATAAAACTTATGAATCCGATGAATCTTATGAGTCTTATGAATCTTATGAGTTCTATGAATCCTATGAGTTCTATGAATTTTAAGAATCTTGTGAATCTTATAAATCTTATGAGTCTTATATATCTTATGCATCTTATGAATCGTATAAATCTTATGAATCTTTTGAATCTTCTGAATCTTATAAATCGCATAAATCTTATAAATTTTATGAATGTTTAGAATCGTATGAGTCTTATGAATCTTGTGAATCTTATAAATATCTTAAGTGTCTTATGAATCTTATTAATCTTAAAAATCGTATGAGCCTCTTGAATCTTATGAGTTCTATGAATCCTATGAGTTCTATGAATCTTAAGAATCTTGTGGATCTTATAAATCTTATGAGTCTTATATATCTTATGAATCGTTTAAATCTTATGAATCTTTTGAATCTTATGAATCTTATTAATCCCATGAATCTTTTGAATCTTAAGAATCTCTGAATCTTATTAATCTTAAGAATCGTACAAACCTTGTGGATCAACTGAATCTTACGAACTCTCAAGAATATTTGACTGTTATCAATTTTTGAATTTTATAGACTTAAACAAATCTTATGAATCATAGGAATCTTAAGAATTTTATTAATTTTAAGAATCTCATGAACCTTCTGAATGTTGTGCATCTTACGGATCTTATAATTCTAGTGCGTTTAACGAATATTATAAATGTTATGACTTTATGAGTCTTATGAATCCTACGAGTCTTTCGAATCTTATGAACTTATTGAATCTTCTGAAACTTAAGAATTTTTCGAATCTTATAAATCTGATGTAGTACCAGGTGACAATAAAATACTGAGACGGTTTATAAATTAATATTTTTTTATCATCTAGAATGGTTTTTCAATTTTTTTGTTTCTTATACATTAAAATATGTAAAGCCTTTTCATTAAACAAAGTCACTTTTTGAGATAACTATCATACCCAAAAAAACTAGTTTCACTCTCAAAGAGAATTAGGAAATTCGACAACCTAAGTGAAGTTAATTAAACTGTTTAAAAGACGGTCCGCTAGATCTTAAATGCTTCGACCTATAATAACAAAATTATCACAAAATATTTGTCAGACTTTGAGAAGTACTCTTAACCTAGATAATCTCTCCAATTGGAGTACAAGTTACAGGGTTGCTTTCATACAATTACAATTGTAAAAATTTCGTTAGATTTTAGAAAAACTAAAAAAAAAAATCTTATGAATCTCTGAATCTTTTCAATTTGCAACCAATGCCCGTTTTCAGTTAATAATTTAAAATAGTAGATAAAATAGAATTAGTTTTTGGCCCCTTTTGGAATCGGCCGCCTGTGTGCGGTACACACATAGCACACACGCTAGGCTCGGCCCTTTTATTGACATTTTATTACATTTTAATGATTGAATTTCAACGAGATATTGATCGATATCGATACATTATTTGTGAATTGCTTTAAAAAAATCGCATTTAAAGGTATTATTTATGAGTAATAAATTCTCTTTGTATTCAAAATCGAATATAAATTCCTAATAGCAAATTACAATAGATGGCTTTAAAATAATATCACGCCATTAGGGTGGGCCAGATTTAAAGCAAGGAGCTGTGAGCTATGTGATAAGGAGGTAGGATTTGGTAACAAATGATAACGTTAATTCTGATTTAGTATTGTTTGTGCTTTATTATTTTGTATTTTTGAATGGTTGACACTTCCACAGCGATGCCCCGCCCAGACTGAAGTACTGAGTAAAGAATTATATCGGCCAATTCTCACGTTGCTCACATAATATTGTGATCTGAACAAACGGCACAAAATAATTTTTCAACACTGTGGATGCTCTCTGAACGGGGTAATTTAAATTCTTAAGGATTTTTAACAGTATATTTAGTTATTGTTAATCGCGTTTAACAACACGGGTCAGTTCTTAATAATCTAACATTAATTGTGAGTATGTGATTTGGCGGCATGAGAGTAGAAAATTTATATTTATTTATTTATTTATTATTACTCACAACCTTAAAAACTATATACAAAATTATAAAAATCACAAAAAAACAAATTAAAACAAGGTTATGAAGATAGGTTATTCTATGCCAAAAGGCAGTAGCGAATAACCTTAAAAATTAAAAATTATAAAAAATACAACTTAAATAAAATATAAAATATAAAATATAAAACCATCAAAACAATACAAAATATAAATTATTTATTTTATAAACATAATATATTGTCGTAATCAATTGTGATATTGGGGAAGGAGTCTCCAAATATAATATAAACTGTGACATATTATAAGTACCTTGCCCAAAATAACGGAAAATGTTTGTAAAATATGAATGATTGGTTTGGTGAACTAAAATGGATGCTTTCTGGGAAAAGTATCGTTCGAGGAGTCGGATAGACCCAATTTTTTAATACTATAATCCTTCAAAACCCTATTTCCAACGACATTGTGTAAATATTTCAAATAATTTTGAATGTAGAGGCTTTCTGGTGAACAAAGAAAATGTGAACATAGCCCTTGTGTATTATGAGCTTTTCGTATGATATGTATACGGTTTTAAAGACTATACACGAAGGAGGAGCTGACGCGATTTCTTGCAATTCAAATACAATCAAGCTAAAATTGTACATATTGGCAGTGGAACTATAAGCATGATTTTTTTAAAATCCTGTTGTCACTATATGGTTAAAATTAAGGCTTTTCAGTAGTAAGGAACGGGTTAGAATCACAATCACCTCAATGCCAAAACGTAAAAGTGTTTTCATCATCAGATTGCAAACAGAAAAGATATGGACATGTCACGAGGCTAGATTTATGCAGTGTGCAAAATTTTTAAAAAATTCTGAATTAAATGTTCTCCTTTTGATATACTTAAAACAAAAATTGAAATCTAAAATTTGATTTCAAGTATGTAATTCGAAATTCAAAAATCCAAACCAAGAAACTCGTTAAGTTTCATACGACATTGAGGCCGATATTCAAAATTATTCCGCTAAAATATAAAAGCTTAATTTTAAATAAAAGTTTTGAATCTTCTTAGATTCATATTCCAATATGAAAATCTATAAAATTGACTATTTAAAATTTACGAATTTTGTAATTTCCGAAAATTACTTAAATTCCATTTGAAATTTCAAATTCCAGATCTCAAATTTGGCTCCAAAATTTTCAATATCTTTAGACTGTTTCGTTAGCGACAGCGTCGAATATGCTAATGCTGGATTCAGCGAGAAAAATTTGCTAGGTCGTGTTTACGAATTCTTGAAATTTCGTCACCTTTTTTACCCTCTTTTATGGCTGCTCTTTTAAAAAAGTTAAAAAAATGGGGGGAGGGGTAAAAAAGATGACGAAATTTCAACAATTCGTGATCACGAGCTAGCAAATTTTTCTCGTTGAATCCACCATAAACCGAAAGTTTCAAGAGTCAAAATAAAATTTCAAATTTTGAATTCGAGCACTAAATTATTTCCAAAACCATTTAAAGAGGTAACTGAATTCAATGTCAATGGCTATCCATAGTATAAAAGATGTGATAATTTAAATTCAAATTTAAAAAAGAATTATATGCATATTGATAACAGCATGATAATTCCTTATAACAAAGGATTATCATTAATTTTTCAATGTCACATTTACTTAGCAGCTTGTGCGAGTATTCACAGTATTAAATGGTATATGCAAGTACAGTTGAATAAAATATTGGAAATGACTTGGCTAACTATAATGAAATAAATAGGTACTTAGACTGCCGCTATTTAAGTCCGCTTGAAGCCGCTTGGCGAATATTTGAAACGAAGCTCTCTGATAAGTCTCATACTACAATATTGTTAGACTACCAATTCATTTACTGGAGGCTCAGCCAATATGTTTTCGCAAAGGGCATGAAGAGTCGGCTTTCCGTTAAAATAGTTTGAAAGAAACAGCTTTGTTAAAGTTTTTTGAGCTATATCGAAATGACCCTAATGCTAGACAATTTTTATATTGTGAAAAAAGAAAAAGAAAAGCTGCAGTTATTGATCGAATGGTGTCAGTCTCTCTGAAAGATATCGAAAGGTTTCACTTTCGTCTTTTACTCTTAAATATTTGTGGACCAACATCATTGGTGAATCTTTGAACATACAACAATGTAATACATACCACCTTTAAAAGCACAGCCCTAAGCAGAGGCTTAATTAATGATGACACCGAATGGCAGCGTTGTATGGCCGAGGGCAAAGTATACATGATCGCAAACCAAATAAGGTTACTATTTATTTTAATTCTGATACATTGCAATCCATCGAATCCACTTCAGTTGTGGACTGAATTTAAAATGGACATGGTAGAAGATTTTGTTCGGAATAATGGAGATATCTTTTTATCCCAAAATCTGGGGCTCTTAATAATTGAAGAAGAGTTAAAAAACTGTTTACTCCTTAGAAATGATGGGTCTACCCCCTGTCCAAATTCAAAATTTCGAGCTGACCAATACTCAAAATTTTCATTCTGAACAAAACGACAATAGTATTCCATTCTAGGTTATTTATGCATACTTTGAAAGCAGCCAATGTAAATGTATAAGTCTTGCTTCGACAGGAGTGGCAGCTACACTATTGCCAAATGGAAGGAATACATAGCCCTTTAAGCTTCCTCTCGTTGGACGAAAATTCAACCTGTAAGCTAACAAAGATGGATCGTGAAAATTTACGAAAAACGAATGTGGTAATATGGGATGAAGCACCAATGGAAGCAGTTCAATGTTTAAATATGATTGATGATGCGTTAAGAGATGTGATGAAAAATTCAATGTTGTTTCGTGGAAAGAGATTTCCGCCAAGTTTTACCCGTGGTAAAAAAACGATCGAGATTTCAAGCTGTTCAATCTTCAATTAAAAATTTTAGAATTTATTTAAAGAAGTGAAGCTTACAATAAATATGCGTGCAAACGCGGAAGAAATTGAATTTAAGAATTGGCTTATAAACTTAGGAAATGACACTCTACCAAAAGATGCCAATGGATATATCAATATACCGTTAAGGTGCCTTTTCACAAATATTATAACCGACACATTTGGAGAGCAGCTTACAATTAAAGGATCTGAAAAGTCTGCTCAAAAAGTGATTTTAACTCCAAAGAACGAAAAGGTTCATAAAATTAATGAAGACGTGTTAGCTCGATTACAAGGATCAATTAAATGCTACTCTAGCATTGATACCGTTAGGGCCAATGATGGTAGTGACAGTAAATTGGAACATCTAAACTATCCTTAGAATTTTTAAATAAAATAACGCCAAGCGGACTTTCCCTTCACAAGCTTAATGTCAAGGTCGGATGCGTTGTAATGCTATTAAGGAAATTGCCGCTATCAAATGGTCTCTATGTAACGGCATACAACTAATTATATACATCATATGGGGGATCATACAATAATGGCAAAAATAATATCTGGATCCATAAAAGGTGAACTTGTTTTTATTCCAAGGATAACATTGGATACAAAGAACGGTTTATCATTACCTTTCAATTTAATTCGACACCAGTTTCCTATCCGCCCCGCTTATAGCATAACTATTAATAAATTTCAAGGGCAGAGTTTTGAAAAAATTGGTATTCTGCTTCCGGAGGAAGGTTTTTTTCAGAGTACCTTTCTCCAGAGCTAAATCTTTGGAATCAATAAAATCCCAAAATAATATTAAATACAGCGATAACAAAAAATGTGATCTATACTGAAATCCTGTAAAATTTGATTAAAATAAAATAAATTTGATTTTAAATGACGCATTTACTAATGGCTACTGATATTAATACGTGTTAGTTATATCGACACAATAATAACATACCAAGTCTTTCCAAATGTATCTATTTTTAAAAATTAAATTGACGGGGCTTCGTCTAACGATTTACTTTCACCATAAAAAATTCAAACACCGATTTTAACTTCCAGCATAATCTCTTTGAATTTATTCGTTCAATTGACAATGCCGGCATATAATCCACTTCCATCATAAAAAATCTGGTTTGATTTTCTTTCGTTGATACCAAAATAAATATACTTATAATGGAAATATCAACCAATGTATCTAACCCGGCTTGCTCAATCCGCCACGTTGTGCTTTGGTTACTTGTGCCATAGCCCTTCTTCCCAATTTCATTATTTTTTCTTTCTCTAAGACGAAAGAAGCCCATCCAACCTCTCTTTGTAATCTCGTGGATTTTCCTCACGTTTGTAGCCGCTAGCATTTTATTCCCCACAATGGACCATTTTAGTTAATAAAGAAGCTAAGGAAGCTGCACAGCAACCATGGAATATGGACGCGCAGGGAGTAGGCACCTAGTAATTGTATCTTTTACTTTTTTTGAATATCTCCAAAGTTTTCATATTATGATAATTAGTCTTTACAGCTACATCTAAATTATATTGCATTGTGATTATACAAAACAAGTTCAGGTAAACTCCATCAACCTTCTCTTTGTAATAAAACGCGATTAGCTAAAATTAAGGTTGACATACTATACTATGACTAAACCGAAAAATTCGACTAAAACCGTTTTGTTAAATCGTAGTGTATCAAAGATATAAAACAAAGCAGTTTATAAGACGTGGATATTTTGGAAAATCAAAGTTTATTTTCAGATATGCCATATGCTACGCTAAAATCAATTTTCCCGTCAATAGACAACTTTCATCAAATCTATTGAAGCTGAACAAATATTTTACTCCAGTTATCGACTTACCACTGCCTGAATATTAAAAGAACTATCAATACTAGTATATATTTGCCAAAACCTATGAACACAGTCCACAAAAACTAAATGTATTGCACCACACTAATCTGCACCAGAACCATTAAAAACATATTCATCAAAATCACCTGCACAGTTAGAACTAATTTCAAGTGTCTTATGAACATATATAGTATAGTATAATTACTTGTCAACATTGAACTTGAAACTGGTTAAGTTTGTACGCGAACACAAACAACAAATTGATTTTAAAAAAAACTGCATTCACTTTATGTATTGTTTGGATTAATAATTCATGTGTGTGTGTGTGTGTTCGCGCGCGCGCGATATTTTATATCCACACCATACTCTGTTATAAAAATAAAACAAATGACAAATAATATTATTAAACATAATAACCGTAATAATATGTAATAATAATAAAAGTAAATAGTTTTGATTTAAAAAATTATAAAATAATAAGACCGCAACAGCTCGCAACAAAACTTGTTCCTTTGTAAAGAAAAAATGCGCGAATGAATTTTAGATTGTTGCTGTGTTGACAGTCGAAAAAAAGTATTTTTTTTTTACTTTCAATGTTGCCCAAGTGTGGAAGGTCATTTTGGGGAGTTTTTTTTTTTTGGTTTTCGACGACGGGACGATATAAAATCTATATAAGGTTATGTTTTCTATATATGCATACGCGCTCAGTGTCACCACTTAAAGGGTTAACCGCAATTTTACATATATTTTTTAAGGTAGAATGTGCCCAATTAAAAAGAAAAATGATTTACAAATTTCGCGGTCATTTAATTTGACTTAAATTCATATAGGTTGGTATTTTATAAGTTTATTGTTATGGATATATCATATTACCTACCTACAATTAAATTAATTAAAATGAAAAAATAAAACTGGCATTGATTTGTTCTTCACATACGAGTACATATATACTAGAGTCCTAGGTGAGTTTCCGAATATACCCGTTTGGAAAGTACATTTTACATATTTCCATAATATTCAATAGAAGATTTTTTTTATGAAGTAATAACGGAAACATGATTTACACAGGTAATAAATTAAATGAATTCCAGCTGTGCAATTAAAATTGTTCAATGTAACAGTAATAAGTAATCACACATATTTTGAATTGCTAGTTTTATGTACGAATGTAATGTATAATTATTTCTATAATGTACATATTTGATTTATTTTCTATGTGCCTTGAAATTAACGGTTAAATATCTTACTAAGCTTATCGAATTGAAATTTATTGAGTACGTAATTCAATCGGATGTTTGGGAACCTGAATTTGAGACCATAATTTTTATATACGGAATTCCAATATATGTACTCTAAATGATATACTGTTTTATTATGAATTAAAGATTGAAAATTATTATTAAGTTTTTTTTTTTGGAACCAATCCCCTAATTTACCATGAAACACAATGCTCGCTTTACACGATTTTGATTTACACGGTGGTTTCGTGAAACCAATCGACCGTGTATATCGAGGGATGGGTGTATATTAATAATTTTATTCATCCGTTTGCTGTCTATTATAAGGATCAGAATGACGTCTTGCACCACCAAAGCCTTCTAATAATCGAAGAAAGCTTAAAACATGACTATACGAAGCTGTGTATCAGTTTCATCAGGAGCTATTTAAATTCCTGGTTGAACGATTTAGCACCATACAGAAAATAATATTTTTTTCCGATGGAGCTGGCGGCCAGTACAAAAACAAAAAGAAGTTCTACCAACTGTGTCAATACAAGGCAAGTCATGGTTTTGATACTGAATGGCACTTCTTTGTAACATCTTATGGAAAAAGTCCTTGCGACAGAATTGAAGGTGCATTGAAGGCATTCAGCGACCATAACGACAGCGCAACAACTTTTCGATTGTTCTACAAAAAATGAATCAAACATTATTTTTAGATTTTGTACAAATCGAGAGTACAGAAGAGTAGCACGATCACTAGCAAAAAAATTTGATTCAGTAAAAGCCATCAGGGGAACTCACGATTACCATTGGTAGCAACGCGTCGATTTTCCAGTTCTGATAGTTTTTATGATTTTAAATTTAAATAACTTGTAAATAAATTAACTTTATTGAATAAAACTGTATACGTAAGAAGATATGTTGAATATCGCCCTAATTTGTTATGACGTTTTGTTCTATAAAACTCGAACTCGTCGAGTCTCCATCATGTAAGTAAGATAGCTTGTTGGAAAGGTATTTTCAAGTGATTCACGATTAAAATAAAAAAATAAAAAGAACCCGGAGTAGTTCGATTTTTCAGCAAAAATTTAAAACTGAAATTCAAAGGATGTATTGTTCATTAAGACCAAAATTTAATACGGTTATTTGAAAGTATGTTAAATTGTCTTAGTCTAAAGATACACCATACACCTAATTGAAAGATGTCAACGTTCGAGTTTCTGACAAAAACGAATTATAACGGAACTCCGGGTATTTTGAACACGGTGGGTGTTTTGACTCAAATTATATTTTTTTTTCCAGACTGACCATCTCCCCCAATTTCAAAATAATTGCACACCTTGCCCCCGTATGAGTATTTGATTTCGCGTGGAATGGCTGCATTATTTCACTTTATTAACACTTGTTCACTGATCACTGGTTGAATTTAAACTGATCTTACTTATGCTGCGACTTGGTTGATCCATTCAATCAAAGCGTTTCTAGATATACAAGCCGTCAGGTTAAAATTCGAACTTAAAATAAGGGGGATAGAAAGACAAATAAAGAATAATGTGAAAAGTGATGTTTTTTTAATTTCGTTTTTCTTAAATGAAAAATCTTACTAAAATTAATTTTGATTTATACGTTATCAAGAAGAATAATTGATAATTATATGATTTGAAAATCAATTAATAAAATCTTGTTTATAGATATTTAATTAATGTTTTATTAAAAACCCTTTATTTACAAACACATCTTTATGTCATGACGTTAAACCATTCGTTAAAGTTTTTGTTTTTTAATAATAAGCTATTAGTGCCACCTACTTTTAAACTCGACTACAAAATGGACGTGTAGTTTCCGTGTTTGAAATCAGATGGCGGTAATAAAAAAATTGAAATATTTAAATTTAAATTTCAGCAAAACAATCCAAAATATTGTTTTAGCAAGTTTAACGATCATGCGAATGTATTTCATAAGAAATACGCTAAAAAATATTATACAGAATTATTGCACTGTTAAAAATATTTTCCAAATACGAAATTCGAATTTTCGAAAAAGAAAAAAACCTTGTGTAGCTAACACTTCATAATATCTAACGTCATTGATTTCGTTTTTATTAATTTTATACTGTACCAAAAACAACAACAATTACAAGCCTGACTACCACCAATATTATAAATTTATTTTTCTCTTATACATGAAAGTATTGGTGATCGGATACACTATATAAATGAGTAAAAATAAACATACAAATTGTCGATACAAGAAAACAAAGGAATTTTTGCACCAACACTTTCAAGTATAAGCGATTAAATGTAAGAGGGGATCTGTGTACTTCACCACGGAATCAGGCTTGTAGTACATTAGTGTTGGTTTTGACTGTACTTTACATTACTCTTTTACATATACATACAAAGAAAAAGTAAATTTGTACAATTTTATTTTAATTATATTAATCAAATTACGAAATTTAAATTATTACTTTTAAAATATGTTATTCTCAAAGGTATTGATTTTAATATAAACCTAACAATATTTTCTGTTACGAGTATTTTCAAAGCAACCTTGATTATACAAGCCATAATCTAAAAAACGAAGCTTTTTAAGGGAATTAGAAACGGCGAAAAAATCAAAATTTCCATAGTAAAACACATAAAACATATGGGGAATCACTTTTTTTCTTAAGACAAATTTGTAAATGAAAACGTTACAAATTCTTAATTATGATTTCTGAAATATTTTCATAAATGTTTGAATTTCAACATGTTTTCATTTTCTTATAATAATTGATTTATTTAAACCAAAATATAAAAAAAAGTTCATAACAATAGCATTCTGGTCAAATAAAACAGAAAAGCTTACTACAAATTGTGTGCATTAAATCAATATACATTACATAGATGGCAATGATGGCAGTACACATTTTATAAAAATCGTACCAAAAATTGCCACCTGGGGAAATTTTAAGTTCAAAAATTGTAGGAAAAGCAAAGCAAATTCTCAAAATATTAAGAACGTGTGATTATTTTTTGATTAAACAATTTTTTTTCGTATTTTTCTGTATAAATCTGAGACATCTAACGTACACTAGTAAAACTAAAGATAAATGTAGCAAGTATTATTTTAATTCGTCAGAGCCAACTTTGATGTATTTTTCAAAATGAAAGTTCGAAAAATATATTTTAGAAATAATTTAATTTTAATATTTCTGCAATTAATATTTACTTAATACCAATAAACCCTGCATGTATTGCTGCTAAAGGTATGTAGAACACTTTTGTATAAAAATTTTGTAACATTTTTGCTTTTTTTCAATGAAAAACTTGAAGCTAAAAAACACCATTTTTACTATGGATTCCTATGGAGATTAGTGAAAAGTTATACCACTAAAAAAGCTTCTAAAAATACGTCATAATGATTATGGCTCTATACTCTAGAAGGCTCTGATAATAATCAAAAACCGAAGATTAAGGCCCGTTGTACATTTCAACTAAGCTAAGCTAAGCGATGTGAGCTAAATTCGTATCCCCCGGTTGAAAATAAAAAATTTTAATGGGAAGATATAAAATCAGCAATGTATGTTTGTATAAGGCTAGTTATCAGCTGGAAAGTGCAAAGGGGTGAGCTAGGCGAGCTAACAAAGCTAACGAAAACTACATTTCTCGCTTAGCTTAGCTGAAATGTGCAACGGGCCTTATCCACCGATTACTATGACCAAACAGTGGTTAAATCCTCGGTTGTGGATTAATCATCGTTCAAACTTACGGGCCTTACTGTCAGAAGTGAGGAAAAATTATTCACTTTTTCGTTGCTGGAAATATGCTTTCAAATTGACGAATGCAAAATTTTAAAAAGCGCCTTAAGCGGACAAAAGTAAAATATATGATAGGCTGTAACAAAAATTTTCTATATGAAGTTATATGGAAATATTGTCTATTTAAATTACATTTTTATTTATGAAAATTGTAATGATTGGAAAATTGAATTAATGCCATATGTAGTTTAAAGTGTGATTTTTGTATATCTGATTTATTTGTGACATTCTTATCATTCTAAATATGAGGAACTTGTACTTAAAAATTGCAGAAATTTCAAAATAAACTAGTGTTACCAAAAACATAAATGTTTTAATAATATTAAATTTTAGATTATATTAATAAGTCAAAGCGTAGCAACTGTGGTCTAATAAACATCCAAAACTGTTTAGTGGCCGAAATATATATTTATAGTGAGTTTAACATTAAATTTCTGCAATTTTTAAGTACAATTTTCTAATATTTAAAATGAATAAAATGTCCCAAATGAATCAGATATACTAAAATCACAATTTAAACTTCATATGGGATTAATTTAATTTTCAAATCAATACAATTTTCATAAATGAAAATGTAATTTAAATAGACAATATTTCCATATAACTTCATATAGCAAATTTTTTTTACAGCCTATCACATACTTCACTATTGCCCGCTTGGGACACCGTTGCATTCGTCAATAGTATCCTATGCTTTTGCTTCTATAAGTCAGCTAAATGCCATTTTTACTGATTTTTCGAAGGCATATACGCAGTTCGACATTCTTCTTGGAAAATTAGACAGATTTGGCTGGTACCAGCTAAAACGAAAGCAAGTGGTTAGAATAAATGGTATTCCATCTAAAACCATTCATGTTCACTCAGGCGTTCCTCAGGGTTCTCACATGAAAATGATGACTTGAAAATTCAAAAATCATAACTACTTCGCAACAATGTATCGAACAGCTGATTGATCTAGATTTATTATAGAAATGGACCATTACGAATAAATTATACTTATAGTAAATCTAGAAAAATGTAAGGTTATGAGTGATGATATTTAAGGATTTGGGTGTCATATTGGAGAAAAACGTTTTTTGTAGGTTAAATTAAGGGGTAGTTTTAACCCCTAAAAGGGCTTGGTGGTCGATAAAAAAATAATAATTTCGTTAATGTATCATAGAGTACTACAATTTAGAATAGTTTTTATAATTTATTGAAGATGACAGTCCAAAAGGCTCCCTTTAGTTTCATCCCCTTTTTAGCCAAAAATTCCTTTAGTGAACATTTGTCTAATTTGGGCTGCCTAGCAACATAAATCATGAAAGATGATGGAAGATGAGGTTCGCAAAAATCCCCATTTATCGAAGAAGAGTTTTTAGGTTCAGCGTAATCAAATGGTTGAAATGTATTCGGCATGATAAAATCTAACCCATTATCTTGAATTTACAAGTTAACTTTGATTTTAAAGATTTCAGAAATGATTTATTCTCAGGTTGCGATGAACCAATTTTCTCCTCAGTCTGAGTTTTAACATTTGTTATATTATTAATATTCAATAATTGCACCCTTTGATGTTATATGGTACATAAAATGTGCATTAAACTCCCATTCTCATCGCATATTTGAGTTTAGTATAGATTTCTGATTCACTTTTAGATGTTAAAGAATTAATTTCCACCTGATGCGCATCTTTTGAACACTCTGCTTTTATGTCAAATTTGATAGTATTTTTTGGTACTGTCGGCTATTTTATGACGCTGTGATCCGAGAATAAGTTTTTTCTGCGTAAATTCAAACTCCTTGATGAATATACCAGACACCCAAAATTTAGAATATACCGAAATAGCAAAAACTTATTGATCAACACTGAGGCGATATGATACATAGCCACCAGTTCTAGCTATACGTATCTTATCAATTGCATTAATTGTCCTTAAGTAGAAATTTGATTATTGATGAAGCCTTTAAAGTTTTCGACAGTAACTAATATGAATTCTGCTTATAAAGATCCATTTTGATTACTCCTAAATTACAATCGACAGGTGAATTAAACTAACGATGGGGCGGGCCCGAAGAAAAATTTGGCTCTGTGAAATAAATTTCAAATTTAGACATGATTTAACTTATCACACTATTATTATTGCCACCTATCGGGTGCCTTTCCGGTCAAATATCGCAAGACTGAAGGGCATGAAGCGAATGAAGCTTGTGCAAACCTATCCTAAAAACTGCAACAATAAATGAATTAAGTGTCAGTAAAGGTAAAATTAAAACATTCAGGCAAATTTCCCGAATACTAAAATCATTTTACCCCCTTTTACATTTGTGAAATAAAGTTTAGTAATCATGAAATTTTTCGACCTTAAGGTTTAGTATAATGGTCGAATAGAAACTTCATATTTAAGCTTTTTTTGGATTTTGATTTTTCTGGAGAGGTTAGATGGCTGTGGAAGTTACCTTGGTCATATTTTGATATTCGCAGTAACATTTTAGGAAACAACAGGAAAAATTGTACACAACGAAATTAGCAGAAATAATTTTCTACGGATTTCAGAATATTTGAACTATTGCAGCTAACTTCGTAGTGTACATTTTTGCACCAGAAATGTTCGCATGTAAACACCTTGAACGGCTAATTGGGCATTATATGTGAAATATATACATATGTATGTACATATATATGTAGGCAAACATAGATCACAGATGCGTTGAGCTTACTCAATCAGTTGCGAAGAGCTTTCATTCACTGATTCTGCGATGTAGCTATCAACGAACAAGCTACAAAGACACTCAAGAGTTGTAAGCATAATAAATCATCCCGCCTGGATAACACGAAGGCTAAAATAATTCAAATAGCTTAGCCATAGTCTTAGTATCATTAAACAGCGGCTTAACTCGGATACTTTTCGAAGATATGGAAAACAGAAGGAACAATAGTAATTAGAAGAGCAGGCAACATAGGTCCAATGTCCTTAAAATCATATATCTAAACCCCACAATGGGAAATTAAACGAAGCGGACTATTCTCGAATAAACAATTCGGGACCGCCTCAATATTAATCAGTAAAGCTCAAAATAGTTAATTTGGATCATCTCGGGTAAGCAATCTCTAATGTGACGGAGGTGAAATACATATATTTGAGTAGTTTTTACAATTAGAAAAATCTCAAAAATAGCCTGATTTCCAATTTTTCTATTTCTAGTCCTTTCTCTTGGTAACCTCACTTATTAAAAATCATTGAGCAAATATTTAAAACACTCACATTCCTTCAAACCGTTGTTCTGAAGCTAATTGTTTAGAAATGTAGATGCATATTTTGTACTTCCTCAGTTCTAAAAAAAAATTTATAGAAGAAAGTCTTCAGTCGAGATCATTGTTTAGATTCGGTATTATGTAGTGGGCGGTTGCCATTAACTTTAAAAATTATACAGCCCAATTTAGTTCGCTGCTTCACATCTTACTATCTTTCACAACAGGATTTCTGAAATGTAGTCCAATCATTGGAATATAATTATAACATCGCCATATTTACTATAGTTCTTCATTTTATAAATCTCGTCTTGTAGCAATGGTATGAATTTCAAAATCAGAAACACATCATGGTTGAATTATTAATGTGGTTTTCTTAGCTAAAGTTGTAATGATATAAATCGTAAAGCAATTAGTAGATGGAATCAGTTGATCATCAAATGTTTGCGGATAACCTGGAAAATCTGGTAGTGCCAAAAGTGCTTCCACACCAAGTGCATCCATTTTTTGTGCCAAAAATTCGGACAGCATAGCTCTGCACTACTGCACACACTGTTTTTATCTCAAAAGTGTGACCGGAAAATCCGGGGATTAGAATTTTTTTTATATACTCGATTAACTAAAGATGTAACGTAACGACATAGGAATAATATATTCCAGTAAAACCTCGGTTTAAGAGGATATCTCTGATTTCCGATTGCTCCTTAAATCCGAATGAAGAAAGTTTAAATATCCCGTGTACAAGTTTATCCATTATTATTGGCATTTTCATGTCAAATTCAGGCCGATTAGGAATGTATTGTAAATTCGATTTTCACGATGGAAATGGGATTCTAAGATGAGTTTTAAATGAAGATCTGGAATGTGGCCACATAGGAAGGAACTAGACCGTTTCCATGGAAATGGAATTTTAAAATGATTTGGCTTCAAATTACATGTTAATTGAATTTTGTATGCGTACATTTGCAAATCACGCTTAAAAATGTGACGCAAATTAGTGCCACTATATCCTAATTGCGATGCACATTTCTTCTTTATATTCTCTCCTCGTTTTCACTCACATCTTCAGGCATACTTTCAATATTCTCATTTGACCCGCCGGCCACTGTCTGCCGCTATGATTTGCTTCTATAACACACTACTTTGACCAAATGCTGCAGATAAACTTGGTCTTAGTGTGCTGCATACACAATTTTATTTTAATCGAAATTCTCATTGAGTGCAATCAACCGAAGCTTAATTTTCAGAAAACCATTTAAGCATTTCATTTTCACTTCACAAAAAATTGAACCGGACTGAGACATGTCAAGAAATACGAAAATGGTGCCACTTTTTATTGGTTCACTTAATTATGGCATATACTCTGAATTTTTAGATAATTTTCATTAAATATGTTGCGATGTACCATTGTTGGCTATCCCTATATAACTGCAGATATTTAAACTTATCCTCTAATTGCGCTACTATCCTGCATTCCGCAGTTTTCATTCATTTCATTAATATCAGTACATGGGATTAGACATTATTTAGATTTTTGGATATGGCTTCTGCATCAGCTGCCGATAAACTTTGCTAATAAGTTTTATTTCACAATTAATACTAGCATCTAGCTAAAGGCTAAAGGCGTTTGTTTATTAATTTCCACAACTGAACTTCTACAAGTTTTGAGTTATTTATGATGTTTCATTAATTAATTGCACCAAATTTTCAGATTTAAAATAAATCTAACAAAGTGATCTAATGAAACATAGATTTGCGTTTTTAAGGTGTGTGGGTGTGTGTGCCTAGCCTGTCTAATACAGAAAAAACTAGTTGTTTCCTGCGGATACTAATTTAGTTTGGAATAGTCTATACATATTAAGCGTGACTTGTCTGGCACGCACCTCATAAGAACGAAAATTTATGTTTCATGTGAAAGCAAGCTTGCTCATAAGTGGGTTGCCCATATAATCAAGTGTATAACAGCAAGCGATTTAATCAAAATGATCCTTATACATTACACTTCCGCCATGCGTTCTGAACGCAAAAAATTAAAAAACAATTTCGAAAGAAAATGTTAAGCATTCCAATTATATTAGCTACAATGAAAACCAATATTCATGTCAATCAAACAACCAATTAACTTTCTTTAATCATGTAACTTTATCTCTTTTTTTATACATACGACTTGATTCAAGGTCAGGACCAAATAATTTAAGAATGAGAAACTTTATATAAGAAAACGAGATTTTTTTTGTTGTTGTAACACATACATACTACATAGCTGACATAAAAATATTGAATTGTGTGTACTGTGTGTATAGTGTAAATTTATTTACTAAAACGGTTAGTAATGATCTTGATCGGTTACAATCATAATTCGTAAAAAAAAAAAGTTTTCTTGTTTTTGTTCCACCCAACATTTTACATACATAAGAATGTATGTTTGTTTGTTGCATAAAAATGATATTTTCTTAAGCGTACACAACATGAGCGCATGTACGAGTACAATTTGTTAACAAAATTATTTTACAATGTCAACGATTAATAATTGTAATTCATGAATATTTTTTTTTTTTAATATTACAGAAATTGTTTGCGGCTTGCGGCTTTTATTTGTTATAAATAATTAAATTAATTTTACTTTGACAATCACCCACTGAAAATATTGAAACATAATATGGGATAAGCTTTCAAATGTATAGGTTAACGGAGACTTGCGTCGGTTTATATTGTCTTAGATCGCTATAGAAGAGGCTAAATCGATCTCTACACCAAAGGGCTGTCGTCCCCTAACACACGTCTATACGTATGTACGTCAAAAGTTAGTTCGCGGTAAAAAAAAAGAATTCGATATACAGTTACAGTTGAAACATTCTGTGCGTTCTTTTAGTCGCCTCCTATCTGTTAAGGTATAAACAGAACA
The DNA here is from genome assembly GCA_963556165.1 of Tipula helvola. NCBI lineage: Eukaryota > Metazoa > Arthropoda > Insecta > Diptera > Tipulidae > Tipula > Tipula helvola. The sequence goes on along the minus strand of OY744483.1, from coordinate 31,375,557 downwards.
AAAGCGACAACGACGAGCGTCGACGAATAAAAAAAAAAAAATCGCCGCGATATCGCTGTAGTTAACATAACAAGAGCGTCAGCGCATGGCGATAAAAAAATAACAACAAACAACATTACCTAAATTTTGTGATTTTGGCAAATGAATATTATAATTTAATATTGCCAAGAAGACGTTGGTTGGTATAGGTATAGATTTTCCGTTTTATTAAAGAATTGATTGAAAAAAATGGTTAATAATATGACAGCTATCGTATTCTACTTAAAAATATAAAAAAACAGTAGGCTAGATTGTATCGCCGGCGATAAAATTAGAAATAGATTCTAAAAAAAGTTCGGCGATATTGTCGTTGTCGCCAGCGATATTGGTTCTGTTAGCATCGTATGATTTCGTTGTATTTTAATTTGACAGGCGTCATCGCTCGTCGTCGACGCTCTTGTTCTGTTTATACCTTAAGACAAATTATTGTGTGATATTGTATGAGTACTTGTGAGGAATCTGCTCAAAATCGTTTTAAAACGCTGCATTACCGTTGTAGGTTAATGAATATGGGATAATCGTCATTCGCAAACTCAAAATAAGAAATAAGAAAAAATACCTGCGTACTTGAATTCAACTCAAGCTAATATCAAGTGCATATGCATACTAGGGACATTCGAGAAAAATCATTTGACTTTGGGACTTTTGATTTTTGTTGAACAAATTTCTTCGGCGGATAATCGTACAACATTTGATGCAAATATTGCTTTTTATTTATAAGGCCGACCCCACGGACCGGCGATTTCATAATTTGTACATCAAGTGCATACTACGGACATTCGAGAAAAATCATTTGACTTTGGGACTTTTAATTTTTGTTGAAAAAATGTAGTCACTTCCATCGGTAGTTCGACTATTCAAAAATCGCCTAAATGCATATTTTACTCACACTACTACATTTCCTGTTATTTGCTAAGAACTTCACTTCGGTTATTTTAATTACATATATTTAAAATACCTTTTTATGGACTTTATATACATTTAGGAAATTATATAGTTAGAAGAAATACTTAGGCCCGTTGTACATTTCAGCTAAGCTAAGCTATAAAACATATCTTAGTTTAGCTTAGTTTAGTTCGCTAGCTCGACATCCGCACATTTGAGCTAATAAATTGGTTCACACATCCTTATACTCCTATATTTTATTTGTGACGCACCCATTAGGTTACTTCAAATTAATTCTGTCCATCGAAAATACGACATAATAATGTCTGCAGATGAATTAGAAAAAATTATAGAAAATAAACTTTATTATCTATATGATAAATATGTTTAAGAAATTTTTGCTTTATTATTATATATTTAAAATGTGCGTCAAAAATAAAGTATAGGAAAATGTCATTGTATATGTGAGAAACATAGCTGAAAATTGTAAGGCGAAGACAACTCGAGCTATGTTTATTTTCATAGCTGAAAACAGTACAACATAGTTTGCTTAGCTTAGCTCATGTGTGCAACGATTCATTAAAACCCTTTATTTACAAACAGAGCTATGAACATAGCTCAAATCGTTTAGCTTAGCTTAGCTGAAATGTACAACGGGCCTTATAGTTGTTTGCGTACCAAGTGGCGGTAAATGTTTTTTTACTCTCCAAGGTGAAGTTTGTATAGTTCAAGGCGAAGCCAAGAACTCCGAAATCCAGGGCGACACACCCTGCATGTACATTCATATAACTCCTTAAGCGTAGGGTGCGGTCAAGAATTCAGCTGCTGCGCAGTTTAAGCTACACAAAAAAATCGAAAAGCAGGCGAAATGCAAAAAATATTGGCTGCATTTTTATACGACCGGCAGCCTGACTGCAAGTTTGTAAGACATATTTTGTCATTTAGCTACTTTTATAATTCCCCGTGATTACGAATAATCGAGAGAAATCGTGTTTTTTTATTTTATTTCCCTAACAATAATGTATAAAATTGAATTTTTTAAAAAAAATTGACATATTTTATAGTTTTTGCATCCGTATTAATGTGACTGCGTAAACTGCGCAGCCTAACTTTATTTGCTGCATTTTAATCCGACGGAATGCGCAGCATTAGCTGCAAATCTTATTTTTTGATTGACTTGCTGCATAAACTGCGCAGCGGCTGAATTCTTGACCGAATCCGTATTTTGTTGGCCAAATTAAATCCAAACTATTTTAGGTTTATTTGTTTCCCAAGAAAATAGCCAATTTGAGTTAATTGGCAAAAGACAACTTTTCGAAATAAAATATAAATTTAATATGTAATATGACCGTGGCAGGTATTATAACCAAAAATTAGAATTGGGTTTAATTTAACCCAATATTTTTTTGGGTTAATGTTATTCTTGCGAGGGTTTATCCTATGCAATTGTTGTTGTAAATTTGTCAAGGAAATACGCTTCGTTGCTTTCGCTTTTACCAAGATCCCTGCGTGGGAATGTGTATATATGCGGGTTGTAACATCCCAACCAATGGTCAAGTTTAAGAAAATTAGCAAATAGCATGATGTGATGAAATTGATTGATTGAATTTGCAATATAAGAAATAAATATTCCAGCTTCTTAAATATTTAGCATCGTGATTAAATCGAATTAATTTAAGAATTCAACCCAGTGAAAGGGCAGCTAAAGAATCAATTCATACACTTATTTTATTTCAAACAGAGGTATCTCAATTGGAGGATGTTGAAGTTGATAAGGAATACTATATCAAACTATATGAACCCAGCATATGTGAATAAATAGTTGATAAGCAATTATCGTTTAGTAACGAAGCATTAACGGAGAATTATCAATTCCAAAAAGTTTTAATTTTTTGTTGTTTGTTAATATTTTGTTTTCACTAAAAATGAAAATCATTTTATTGAAAGTGAAATATTTTATTGAACAAGATTATAAAAACAATTAACGTTTCATCATAAACAATCTTAATTAGTTGGTAATATGAAAAATATTTCAAATAAAGCTTTGCTCGTTTCCGTAAACTTGACTAAATCCGATGGCCCGGTGATGATAAGATTGATGGTATCTTTTCGACAAAATATGTTACTCTGATCACTTAAATATTTGATCTCAATTGTGTAGTCAACATTTGGTTTTAGAATGATTGATTCACCTAAGCTAACCGTATTGAAATCGTTTCCTGAATCAACAAAATTAAATCTCAATATATCAGTGTAGTTCCTTTTCCCAAATTGTCCAGTAATTTCTATTACAAAATCACTGTATGCTGATCCAAATCTTAATCCATATAAAATTAATTTATCTGAAACAGTAAACTTTGATATCCATTTGCTGTTTAATGAACGGGCAAGTTCTACACTGGGAGAAATGTATTGCAAACGAGGTTCTGTAGACCATTTTTTAATTTTGTATTGGTCTCGAAGTACAATTGTTTGACAAATTATTGAAATATCATCGCTTGTAAATAAATCTGGATAATTTTTCACACAAAGAGAAAGTTTATCGTTGGTCATTGATGGAAAACGAATAAGCTGCAATAATTTATCGAACTGTGATCGCCGTTGTGAGATTGGGGTTTGATTTATTTCACACGATCTATCCATCCAACGTACCAGTGTATTAAACAGTTTGGCTTCTGTTACATCAGAAAGCATTTGATTGGATTTCAAAATTTCCTCCAAAAGGTTTGAATCGATTTCTAAAAATTCGTCATTATCAATCATATGATTCAAGTCAGAAATGCAAACATCAAATATATTGTTATAGATGAGCTCATATTTATTTGTGAAACTATATTCAAGCAGCTTTAAATCGGTTTCATATGATGTTGAAAAACTGATCAATTGAGTCTCCAGCTTCAAAATTTTGTATCTTCTAGATAAATCTAACATATCACAAATTATATTGTCTTCAATTTCACATTCATCGGTGTAAATGAAGCGCACAAATTGGAAAAATGCATCATACGTAACATCCTCAATCGTAATTAATTTATTGTTAACGAAATTGCCTTTAAACTGTTCACGAAATACGATGCTGCGTTTCATAAGCTCCCAAGAATGTGCAAACATCACTTTTCCTCCTACACGAAACTGAACATCAGACATGAACTCGTTGTTAAACAGCTGTTTCGTTATTTGTTCCATCGTTAAGTCAGGCGAATTATTCAGGCTCACTGTATCCATTTTATCTATCAAATTTAATTTTTATTTTATTTTCACTTTACCACTTTATTCCTCTTCCAAATCAATGCAACTTAATATTCAATGTTCAATTTATCAAGATATCTCAATAGATAACCTTTATGTTGTATGATATTATAATTAATATTCAGTGATTTATAACTGTTTGATCGGAGGTCTTCGGAATTTTCGTGCTACGCTGTACTATCTTTAGATACTACTTGGTCGTAGGCTGCAAATGTAAATCACTGATATTCTTACCAAATTGAAAAACAACTGATTGTAAACTATTCCTAAATGCGCATACGTGATTATAATTTTTTTTTGCCAAATCTACTTGCCCCATGCAATAATCGAAATTCGTTTTCTCAAAGTTGTTAGCACAAAAAAACTAATTTCCACAAATTATAGAAGAATGTCTTATGGCTAATGGCTGTATGAATGTATGAGTATGATACTCACATTTTTTTCCCACTTTTTCAGTGACTAGAAAAGACAGAGCGAGAAAAAATATATGTAAAAAATATTTGTGAGAGGGAGTGTATACACCATAGATTTGAAAAAAATATAGAAACGTCAAGAAAAAAGTGCCCGCTAAACAAAAAATGCGAATCGTAAAAAACGATACGTTATAGATACGTAAACGATACTATATATACACAAAGGGTGTACGTCACAATTCAACTATACATAAACACTCTTGCCATTCAGAGGATGGACATATTTGTGTTAAAAGAAAATTAAAGTTTTTCAAAAATATTTTGTGTTGTGAGGTTTGCAAAGTAAGTACACCTATATATTTATTTTATTAAACCATTTAAGTTTATTATTTTGATACGTGTATTGTATATATTTTATACCCTTGACAGACTAGGGATTAGCTAAGCGCGATTAGTGAATTTTTCGAGATTAGCTGTAGTGTGTCAAGTTGAAGATTAGCTAATCTCGTTTTATTTGAGGATTAGCCACTAATCGAGATTAGTGCACTAATCCTTGAAAATTTTCGAGCTTATCTCGTTGTATCGGGTTTAGTGATGGTACAAGTGGCACTACAATGTGAAATAATTATTTAAACATTGCTGAAAATGAAAGTGGCGTGAATTTACGATAGAAGTTATAATATCAATGACATCTTAAACAATGTGTGCTGAATAAATTTTGAGGGAAAAGAAAATATAGTGTGTTTTAATGTATAAATCTTAGAAATATTGAATTAAAAAATGAGTCCAGCTGATTTACTAGCTATATTTCAGCGAATCACCATAATAATATTTTATTTCTCTGCAAGAAACTAATCCCTAGTCAGTCAACGCATATGGATTTGTGGTGGATTAGCTAATCTCGTTTCACTAATCGCGCTTAGCTAATCCCTAGTCTGTCAGTGGTATTAGGATGTGTGACCAATTTTTACTAAATCGGTGTGAATAAAAGTGCTGTGAACAGAAAAAATTAAACATGTAAATTATATAATTTGTATTGTAGGTTCATCTACTTTAAATAAATAATAAAAAATTAATCATTCATATTATAAAAGATACAAAACACACTTTTTATATTTGCTAATAATCATCGCAATCAACTCGAAAAATAAGATTTGTAAATTGATCGCAAAATTAGGTCTGTTTCCGATATGAAAAATAAGTATCGCAAACGTAACGTAAAAATCGATATATTCCGATTCGTAAAAAATTCTAATTATCATGGGACGATGGATTCGTAAACGTATCGATTTCGAATCGTGAAAACGATTCGAAAACGATGTTTTGTATGAACATCAAATATCGTTTTCGTATCGTAAACGTATCGCTTTGTTTAGCGGGTGGTAGCCAATTTTTCTAGCAGTTATAATCGAGCAAATATAGCAAAAAAAGAATTGACCTTTTTCCTCATCTGTCAAATACAGATTATTTGAAACGTCAAACGAGCGCGTAGGACAAGATAACGTGAAAAGTGTATCAAGAAGTAAAAAAGTATTAAATTAGCAAGTATTAGTAATTTTGAAGATTTTTAATTTATTAATTAAACAAAATAATTATAATTATAACATTTTATATCATAATAAATAAAGTATTTTAATAGATAAGTGTTATATTTTGTGAAAATGCCACTAACGTGTTGTATATTTAAGTGCCAAATGAGAGCAGATAAACACGATGGAATACACTTTTATAGGTTTCCTGTTATTCCAAAAAAGGGGAACAAAATACAAAACTCTGGCTGAGGAACGCCAGCGAGCTTGGGCAAAACCAACAAAAATGTTTATACAAGCCGTGCCATTCGCTCTTTACACCGATCCTCTCTCAGAAATTGTGCTCTATGAGTTGGTATTGGTATGTCACAAAACCAGCAAAAATGTAAACAATAATTTAGGCATTTGTGTTAGTTTTGTGTATATATATTTTCTGATTTATTTTATACATTCCTAATACTAAGCCATAGGGTACAATTTTTATAGCTTAAGTGTTTGCTTGGCACGGCTTGTATAAACATTTTTGTTGGTTTTGGCTTGGGTGAAGGCAATTAATCGGAAAGATTTAAAAAAAAACAGCCTTAAGTTACTCTACTGTTTGCTCCAGACATTTCATATCCGGGAAATCTGCTAAACGCCTAAAATAGATGATATTTTAAACCCTGACTGGATTCCAACTCAACATTTGAGTTATAAGAAAAAATCAACAACCTCTACATCCAGATATGAGCGAATGAAGAACCGATTATAGCTATTTCCAAAAAAATTAATGAAAACATGTATTTCGATTATATGGTGAAAATATCTTGCGCAGTTTTCAATTTGAACTCACCAATTTTAGGAGATAATGAATAGAAGACAATACATTATAAATAAGATTATTTAATATAAAACTAAAATTGTATAAAATCACATAATAAATTCATTTAATCAGTTAATTCATAATCAGAAATAAATTTGTATAAAATCACATATGTATATATGTATGTATGTAGTTAATTCTCATTTTATCACATGAATCAATAAAATGCGCTTGTATACTTCATGCAAAGCAAATAATATGGCCCCAATATGGGAACAACACTCTCCTAATCCTGCCACACAAGTACAGTGTCCGTTGTGAATGAAGCCCGTGACGTCATGATGGGTCCATACTTTTAATGGTGGTAAATTTAGTGACTGAGAATGAAGTACCCGCTCAAAAAAGTTTTAACATTATTAATTTTAAATATGTAATTTTTTAAAGAACTTACTTTGCCAAACACAATGTGTGCATTTTGGTGCTTTTTACCGGTTAAATATTGGAGCCAACCGCTTTTATATACAATAGTTTGTAGGCCTCTAACGACTCGAACGCCTTTAATTCGTTGGACGTGTAATATGACTTCTTATTTACCAGATACTGGAATATGTATTTCGGAAAACGTCACATTTGTTGGCAGACTTTGCTCATCAAACTTCATCAAGTATGGGTCACTCTTGAATCCTGGAATTTTCTCCTCGTACCGCTGTCTCTCAGGTCCCGAAAGGCTCATGGCATATTTAGATAATACCGAGATACTCTTGTTATCATCCATTTCTAGAAATTTACAAAACATTATTCAAAACATATAAATTTGTTATAAGAACATAACCTAACACTTTTAAAAAAACTTTATTTTCTACTTACTTTTCAAGAAATTTTTATAAATTTTTATTAATTTTTAATTCTAATAAAGTTTAGAAATAAATCACAGTTTAAAATAAATTAAAAATCACACTAATTGACTAATTAGTTACTATATACTTTGTCCTACACGTTCACAAAACACCAAATTTTATCTGTCAAAAATTTTGGAGGAAAAAGGTCAATTCGGCCTGTAAAATGTAATGGTATTGGAAATACATATCCAAACGAAATACCCACACAATCATACAAAAAAATATTTCCCGTTGTTAAAATAATAACGAACTTTGCGGTCGAAATCAAGACTAAACGTCAAAATAAAAATGTATTTACAATATAGGGTGGTTCAATAATTTCGTAGTGGAAATTTTGTATTTTAGTACTAATGTAAAAATAACAACCAAAATATGTATATCTACTAGGCATTAGTACTTTTTGGTTGTTATTTTGAATGTTTTTTTTATTTGTGTGGGTTACAAATTTTGTGTCGATACCAAAACCAACAATAATGTACTACAAGCCTGACTGTCACCAACATTATGAATTTAATTTTTCGCTTATACATGAAAGTATTGGTGATCGGATACACTATATAAATGAGTGAGAATAAATTCTCTAAGAATTTTTGCACCAACACTTTCAAGTATAAGCGATTAAATGTAAGAGGGTATCTGTGTACTTCATTTCGGAATCAGGGCCCCTATTTGTGAATCCGAATTCGAATAAACGAATGGCGTTTTCGAACGATTGGTATTTGTGAATTCGAAAACGTATAATAAATCAACGAAAACGTATATCTGTGAAACGAAAACGTTTAAACGTCAAACGAACGAAAATTTCCCTTATCGAGCAATCCGTTTTCGACGAACATTTGTACGTTCATGAACGGATTTCTGTTCGTTGAACGAATTGTTGACGAATCCATATACAAATGAAGAATAATTCTATACGCACGGCAGTAATTTAATAATTAGGATGCCATTTGAGAATAGATAATTTTTAATTTCCAATGTAGCCACTAAATAAATAATTTTACAAAAAATACAATTTTTTTTATAAAAATTGAATAACATTGACCAAGCCGATTAGAAATAGAAGAAATATCGTAACCACCGACGAAACATGAAATTTTCAGCAAATAATAAATAGACACTTATCTACGTACGAAAATATTATGTATTTTGAAATATTATGCACCAATTAAATATAATATATTTACATAATCGAAATAAAACTATTATATCGTTTAATAAAATAAAAAATTTATTTTCCGAAATATTTATGATTTAGCTCAATAACACATTTTGGACACGTTAATTTTTACGGTGCACACCTAAAAACACGACTGTATGAAGCAATTTATCATCAACTTTAACTCCGTATATAATAAATAAATAATAAATATTGTTTCTATTTTCTAATAATTATTTAGAAGAAACATCTCCGCAACACAAAATAAAAATTTTCAAACTGCGAGACAATCGGATAAACAATATGCATACGTCAAAAATTCATCAAGGTTGATATTTTTCGTATAGGTTTACCCAAAAATTAGAATTTCCCTTTCTATTATTTAACAGTGTATATTTTGATTTTCGATCGAATTCAAAAATACCAATTCTTATTCGAAACGAATACATCATTCGTTTCGAATGACCAAACGAAACGGATTCACAAATAGGGGCCCAGGCTTGTAGTACATTAGTGTTGGTTTTGGTCGATACCCATTTTTTTTGTATATGTATACTATCCGTGTGAAAAGCGTTGCAAAAATAATAACGAACTTTGCTGTCGAAACGTACACTTAGTACTGGTGTGTATAATATACTATCGTGAATTTGGTTTGGCATAGAATATTTTAGTAAAGTGTTTTCAGCTGCGTTGTAATGTAGTTAAAAGATTTAGGTTTGTAATTCACGGTTTCTTATAAATTCTAATTTTTTGTGTTAAAAAATTAATGGACACCCGATGTTGATGCCAATAAATTATGATTGTGTTTGATTTTAAATAAAAAACAATAAAGTTATGTTGATTCAGTTTATTGTGGAATTTATGTTTTCTGTGCATCTTCAAAGGAGGACTTCTACGCCATTTTCTTTGTCTATATACGTACTTATGTACATAATTAGGAAAATTCCAGCTTCAATTTATTTTAACTTATTAAATGTTTTTTGGCTTTCTTAAATAAATTTTTTTAGATTTATTTACGAATATGTATATGCATGTAGCTTCCCAGCAAACGTGTCTTAAGTAACACATGCAAGACAAACTCAAGACTTGTTATGGTAACAAACCCAAGTCAGTCAAAAGACAACTCCATGTATTTGGGACGAAGAGTCTTCAAAGACATGTCTTGTGGTCGTTATTGGTAACATGTATACAAGATGTCTTGGGTAACATGTCTGGTGGTCGTTATTGGTAACATGTCTGGTGGTCGTTATTGGTAACATGTCTGGTGGTTGTTATTGGTAACATGTATACAAGATGTCTTGGGTAACATGTCTGGTGATCGTTATTGGTAACATGTCTGGTGGTCGTTATTGGTAACATGTCTGGTGGTTGTTATTGGTAACATGTCTGGTGGTCGTTATTGGTAACATGTCTGGTGGTCGTTATTGGTAACATGTCTTGAGTTTGTCTTCCATATGTTACTTAATACCGTAGACAGACACAGAGTTAATCGCGATTTTCAGTTGTTATTTTTGTCAAAAAGCGTGTTGTGGAAATTTTAATCACAAATAAATATTGTATTGAATTTAAAATATTTTTTATATTTAAATTCAATAATATTTATTTCTTTTATACCCACAAAAAAAATTGAACACATCACCATCTGCACAAAAATAATAATAAAAACTATATAAAATGGCGAAGTATAATGCTTTTTGTGCATTGGTGTCGATAACGAAGCGGTTTTTGAAGACATTTTCAAGACAACCAAAAGACATGTTACCATTCCTTCTATTTCCCACCGATAGGAGCGCTTTAAATTACATTACGTTTGTGTCTCTAGTAACATACTGAAGACAACCGCAAGGCATGTTGCCTAAGAAATTTGTCTCTTTTTAACCAGTGTAATTTCATATTATTTTCTCTATCCCAGACAAGCACAAGACTTGTTACCAAAGACAAAAAATTTGCTGGGTTTGTACATAAAATAACAATATTTTAATAAAATTAATTTCAAATTGGAATTTGTCGTTTGTTTCATTATAAAAAAAAAATTACAGCCATATTTCTAATTTGACATTTACACATACAAATGCTCAAAATAAGCCCCGCCTATTTTTATTCTTTATTCACAAATACATGCATACAATTTGTTGAGTTTGAGTTTCGCCCAGTTTCGACTTATCGCGACAAGACTCATACGCTTTCTTAGCTTAAGTCGAAACTTAAACTTAGTTAAAGTCGAAACTAAGTTTAGTTTAAACTTCGAAATATAACAAAAAAGTCGAAAGTAAAAATACTTGGGTTTGTTTCATAAAACATAGAACGGCAAACATTCTATTGTGCCTTGTTATGGGTCCATGCACACATAATAAAGCAAAATTGTCTTAAGTCAAATTTGACTAATGAAACATGATTGAAGGCGACCATGGCGTATAAACAAATAGGTTAATTCACACTGAAACAAAACAAAGCAAAACAAGACAAAACTGTTTGAGTCAAGAAAAAACAGAGTTTGACGTCGTTTCGTGGCCGCTGTTTTATCACAGAATATATTATAAACAGAACAATATCTTCTATAGTGCTTTAGTCCTAAACTGGTTAACAAATATTTTCGTTATTGTTTTTTCCTCTGATTTTGATTTAGAAAAGATAGAAAAATCATTTTATATGCAATTAATGAAACAAACAAAAATTACAAAAATGTTTGTACCCACCTCTTTTTATTGATAAATAAAAATCAGTACAATTTTAAAACGAAAGAGAAATCTTTACACTTTATAATGTGCTTAAAAGAGATAGACATTCGTGAATAATTTTTGATTTTGGCCTAGTTGGCTTTGCGGAACTTTAGAATCAAATCAACAAATAAACAAAGGACCAATACAAATAAATTAGAAATGCTACGCAAACTCATACACAACCTTATGGGAGTTGCAAATTTTCTTTTTGTTATTTCTTTGATATGATTTTAAAGTTTCGCAAAGCTAACTAGACCAAAATCAAAAATTATTCACGAATGTCTATCTCTTTTAAGCACATTATAAAGTGTAAAGATTTCTCTTTCGTTTTAAAATTGTACTGATTTTTATTTATCAATAGAAAGAGGTGGGTACAAACATTTTTGTAATTTTTTTTTGTTTCATTAATTGCATATAAAATGATTTTTCTATCTTTTCTAAATCAAAATCAGTCGAAAAAAACAATAACGAAAATATTTGTTACCAGCTTAGGACTAAAGCGCTATAGAAGATATTGTTCTGTTTATATTCTGTGGTTTTATAAAGCAAGAAATAAATAATTATCAAAATAAATAGGAATTTAATATTTTTAGCAAAACTAATATTTTTAATTAAAATTGTTTAATTTATTTAATATTTTTTTGGTCGTATTTTATTAATGGGAAACATTTTTTTTTATTTTGTTGACAACATTTTGTATTCATTTTATCAAACCAATTCACACCAACCTATAAAGTAACACGAGACAATTTGACTAAAAACAATTTGTTTGATTTTATGTGGGCTATGTTTAGGCAAATCGTCTTGCCTATTTAAAGCAAAAACGTTTTGACTAATTTGGTGTGTCGCCAGCCTAACTCAATTAACTGAAGTGAAGAGTTGTACTCTTCAGTCCAATCGAATACGCTTAATATGGAAAAAAAATTACATTCGTTTTTCTAATTTGACATTTATACTTCCTCATGCTCAAAATTAGCCCCGCCTTTTTTTATTCATTAATCACAAATACACGCACACAATTTTTGTATATTGAGTTTCGTCCAGTTTCGACTTATCGCGACAAGACTCATACGCATTCTTAGCTTAATTCGAAACTTAAACTTAGTAAAAATCGAAACTAAGTTTAGTTTATCGTATAATAAATGTCAAAAAAGTCGAAAGTAAAAATACTTGGGTATTTTTACTTTCGACTTTTTCGTCATATTTCGTACTTTAAACTAAGCTTAGTTTCGACTTTAACTAAGTTTAAGTTTCGACTTAAGCTAAAAAAGCGTATGAATCTTGTCGCGATAAGTCGAAACTGAATCGTGACCAAACAAATCGAGTTTGTTAGTTTCGCGTAATAATTTTGAGTGTTGAGTGAATATAATTAAAATTGTGTGAAAAATTCTACTGACTTTAATTCAAAATAATTAACAATGTATCATGTATCAAATGTTGTCCAACATTTCAGTCACGATCTCCGCCGTTGTTGTTGTTGTAATTTTTTGACATCCTGCGCAATATATTACCTTATATTGTGTACTGTGATTATACACACCCATGATATAATAATACAAGATAAAGTAAACACGAGAGAGCCAAAACACGCTGGTGGCCTGGTGCGCCAATATTTTTTTGTTTCCTCTCTATCTCTATTTTTGTTTATTGCTTTGCTTTGCTTCATTTTTTATATTTTTATACGATTACTATTTACTAGAGCCGATCAGCCAATGCGCGACCGACAGTCATTACAATAATGAAGATCAAAGAGGACTTGTTTTTTTTATAGATAGATATTTTTTTATATACAAAATATTTTTAGTTATTTATAAAATAATTTGATATTGATGAATAAGTAATTCATAAATTTTGGATTTAACTCGCTCAATAATTCATGAAAATAAAAATGGGTTTAAACTCAAACTACTAAAACGACTAAACTCAAAAAATATACAATATCGGTTTTATTAAACCTCGATCTGTCTAGGGTATTCGTCGATTTTTAAAATATTCGATTATGTATTTTTTAAAACAAAAATAACACAAAATATATTTTTTAAAAAATGAATAGAAATGATGTACACTTCCTCTTCCTTTGGATTGCAAAAGCAATCTGACGATTGAAATATTTTTCTCATTTTTGCTTTGTTTCAGTACTCTTTTTCTATTATGAAAAAAATGTTGGCGCACCAGAAAAAAAGTACTTTTACTTTATCATGTACATATTATTATATCATGGTATGGTGTATCCGATCACCAATACTTTCATGTATGTATAAGCGAAAAATAAATGGTGACAGTCAGTGTTACCACTTTACTACAATAGTAGTAGATCTGCTACATTTCTAACCTTGTAAAATTTCAGTACGTACTATTTGATTTCTGCTACATTTAATGTACTTTTTAATTCAATAAGATTTTTCTATATTTCGATGATTGGGTATAAAGAAATCCTAACCAGAATTGATTTTTCCAATTCGAATACGATTGAGAACTGGCAAAACATTAAAAATTTGAAAAATAATTTTCGTTGTCTAATGTTTGCTGAATTAGCAGATTATTTCTGTGTCTACTTTCTTTGCCACACAGCAGTGCAGCCGCAGAAAGAGCGTTTTCTCATTTGAATTTAATAAAGAACCAAAAAACCAATAGACTTGCAAACAGAACAATTGAAAATATAATGTTTTCATACAGATATACATATGTATATTGTCCTGAAGAAGAGTTATTGAAATTTGCATCAAAATATAAATTTGTAGACGTGATTTTTCAACTCATTTGAAAATTAATCTAGTTTTTAAAGTCTTTACTCTCAAGTTAAAGTGACTTATATCGATTTAAGTCAAAAGAGATTTTAGTCCACAATTGACACAAGAGATATCCCTTGTAACGTTTATCCCATCATTAAAATAATATTAAACTAACCTTCTAAAAAATTAGCAAATTTGAAATAAGTTACTTTTCCTTGAGAGTAAAGAAGTGATAATTTGTGATTTGATTGACTGAATGCCTAAGACTAAAAATATTTATTTATTTTATTACTATTCATACATAATTTTTTAAATTAATCCATAAATTTGCTGACAAATGAGTATACCCTCCCAACCAACCCTCTTATAAAAGTGTACATTTTTATGTGAAATAAGTTGTTTTATTTTCTACTACTTTTGATTTTCAAAATGTAGTGATCTACTACATAGTTTAAAAAAAATGTAGCAGATTTGCTACACTATTCGACCCAAGAAGTGGTAACACTGCTTGCAAGTACTTGTGAGTAGATGTCCAATGGAACGCGAATTTTCGTGACAGTAGTAAAATATAACCTCAATTTAAATTAAACTGGTAGATTTTGATAAAAAATACATTATTCCATTAATAATAATTAATAATAATACGTAATAAAATATTAAACAACAAAATAATTAAAATATTTTTGCGATTTAAAAATTGCCGTGTCGCATCACAAACATAAACAAATTTTTTTTTTTAACCCTAATCCAACCAGGGTGGTCATTTTGTGGTGCTTTATCACATTTGGTGATAAAACTGTGATAAGCTGACATTTGTCGTAGCTTACTTCGGTGTCATCATGGATGAACAATGCCATGTCGGATATTGATTTGAATGAAAAAGACCACAATATCTTCCATCTTACTTTTACCAATGCAAAAAATTGTATATTTTGTTTACTTTTTTTATAATATGGAGTTTGGTTAAAAACATCTTTAATAAAAATTACAAAAAATGAATGAAATTTACAATGACGCGAAGTATAAATAAATGATATTTATTAACAAAACAATAATTTAAATATTTTTGAAATAAAATAAATTAGGTATTGTTAAATTTACAAGAAAAACGAAATATAAAATCAACAATTATTTAAGTTTTTTGTAGTTAATTAAATGTTAATAGAGCCATTCTAATTGCCTGAAATAACAAATTTCACAAAAACAATGATCCCCCTAATAGAAATGGACAAAAACAAAGAAATTCTTGAACAATAAAGTCAACATAAACCATCAACATAACTTCACAAAATGCAAATAATGGTCTGTGTTTAACCATTAAATTCTTGTAAATTTAAAGCTTTTCTAGTGATGTTATGTTAAAAGAATAATAATTATTCTTTTTTTAATCAATAATTTTATTTTGCATTTCATATCATGGTAATTTTCATTCATTATTTTAAAACTTTAATTTTGTTGTTTTTTATTAAAGTATATTGAGTTTGATCAAAAACAACAAAATTAAATTTTTTAAAAATGAATGAAAATTACCATGATGTGAAATGCAAAACAAAATTATTGATTAAAAAAAGAATAATTATTTATTATAATGAAATAAAAATGCATTTAATTGGCATTTTATTTAAACACAAATCACATTTGCTGTTGAGTATTGGTTTATCACACATAAATTTCATTATGTTCATAAACCTTCATTTGAGGTTATGTAGAAACTTCAATTCATCACTTTGATTCATCATTTTCCCCTTAAAATTTATTTTGCAGTGTTGTCATTTTGTGGTGAAATATCACATTTGGTAATACTTTGAGAAAAAGAAATTGTCGTAACTTACTGCGGTGTCATCATGGATGAACAACATATATTATTTGAATGAAAAGACCACAACATTTTCTTTCCGTCTTACTTCTACAAATGCAAGAAATAGTTTATTTTGATTTTGTTGTTTAAATTTTTTTAATATGGAAGTTGGTTAAAAACAACCCTAATAAAATTTCAAAAATATGAATGAAATTTACATTGACGTGAATTATAAATAAATAATATCTATTAACAAAATAATCATTTATATATTTTTGAAATAAAATAAATGGGTTACTGTTAAATTTACAAGAAAAACGAGATATAAAAATCAACAAGTATCTAAGTTTTGTGTAATAAATTAAATGGTAAAAGAGCAATTCGGTTTCAATAATGGTCGGTGTTTAAACATCAAATTTGAATAAACTAAAGGGTTTTCTAGTTATGTTACGTTAAAAATATAATAATTAGTAATTTATTAATCAACAATTTTTTTTGCACTTCGTGTATTGGTAATTTTCATTCATTTTTTTAAAACTTTAATTTAGTTGTTTTTTATCAAACTATATGCAGTTTGCTGTGAATAATTGTGATAAGTTGCAGTTCCTTCATCAACTCAAATGATATTATAAGAGCATTTTATATGAAGTGCTAGTTGAAGTGGTGATAAAATTTAATTCAAAAGTAAATGTGGTAGGTATTTAAATAAAATGCATTTTCATTTAATAAATTCCAATACATCATGTTTTTAATGTTTGTGTTTATCGTCAAAATAAAAGAATACGGGGTCAATGTGTTTTGTTTTAATTTTTTTTTATACAGAGTGTTTTGTTCTTGAGTGTAAATATTTTCAGTGATGATTCCTTGATTAATTTCAAGAAAAAAATCGTTCTTGAAGGGGGGGGTCCATTTTCAATATTTACTGAGATACAGT
Organism: Tipula helvola; assembly: GCA_963556165.1. NCBI lineage: Eukaryota > Metazoa > Arthropoda > Insecta > Diptera > Tipulidae > Tipula > Tipula helvola. The sequence continues at coordinate 31,358,401 of OY744483.1, read as the reverse complement.
GGGTTAAAGAAAATTAATTTGGGGTGGTACCTTCACGCATATTTTTTTTAATTACTCCAAAGTTTGGTGGACTAAGCGAAGCAAATGTAATATTATTTTTAGGGATCAGAATCACCTTTGTTTTAGTGTATTATGTTAGTACGTAGCCTATTCCGTTGTTTAAATATTAATGTTTAAACTTTGAATTTTATTTAAATAACACTAAAATTTTTCGTTTTTCTTAGGTTTTTACTCATAAAACATATGTGTAAAAATGAACGAAGTAAAATCTCTTAAGTTAGAAAATGAGAAACTGAAAAATTCTTTACAATCAAAGGAACCTGAGGAACAGGATGCTTCAGTTTTCCATGAGAGAAATGCTTTGCAACCCAATAAGCCAGAAGAACAGTGTGCTACAGAGTACCACACTGACGAAGAAGAATTAAGAGAAGAAACTGACTGGATCTTAAAAAAGAACAGGAAGAAAAGACCTGCGAAAAAACGGAAGGCAGAATCTTCTCCAGAGATTGTAGCTTCAAGCCACACTTCAATAACTGCTGTATTAAATCAAAATCAGCAAAATGTACCAGCTCAGGAAAACCAAACTGCCAAAATTAAGGAAAAGGCTCCACCACCAATCAACATTATTGGCGTAACTGAATATAGTACTATCCAATCGTTAATGAAATCGGTGACTACAAAAGATTACAGAGTTGTAGCACTGAACAACAATATTTGGAAAATCAATACAACAGATATAGAAAGTTATAGAGCCTTGGCTTCAAAGCTGACAGATGACGGCAAGGAATGGTACACATATGAGGACAAAAATGATCGTCCGATTAAAGTGATGGCCAGAGGTCTTCATCCAACCTGTGCAAAGCAGGATATAATGGAAGACCTTAAACACCAAGGCTTCAAAATAGAGGATGCGGTAAATATCCTAAAGAAAGAAAAAACTGTAACTGATCAAGGGATTAAAATGAATAAAAGGGGGCTCCCATTGTTTATGCTTACTTTTAATAGCACGGAAAAAGTGGAAAAAATTTTCAATATTAGGGCAATCCTTAACATGAGAGTTCGAATAGAAGCGTTAAGAAAATCCACAGGCTTGATACCTCAGTGTAAGAAATGCCAAGGATATAATCACACGCAGAAATATTGCAAACGAGAGCCTAGATGCGTGAAATGTTCGGGAAAACATCTCGCCCAAGATTGTAGGTTCACAAAAGCTACGCCTCCAAAATGTGTAAACTGTAATGGAGAGCATCCCGCTAATTATAGAGGATGTGAAGTAGCCAGGGAACTTCAAAATCTGAGAAATAAAAAACAACAAAGCCCGCTAAACCGTGGGATGTTCAATAATAAGACAATATCTAAAAATCCAGTGGTAGAACTACCACTAACAAGTGCAATAGCAGGCCGAAAAACATACTCCCAGATTGTACAACAGCGGGAAGTAGTAAGTAACAACGAAGACGGTCAAAGCCTAATTCTTGAAAAAATTTTAAAGAATATAGAAGCATTAAACTTAAGGCTACTAAAACAAGAAAGAAGCCTGGACGCTTTAAATAAGCGGTTAAATAAGCAAGAAACAGTGAATGAAATCACTTCTATGATGTACTAATCTATGAAGATGAATAACACATTCAGAATCGCCAATTGGAATGCAAATGGGCTGTTGCAACAAATTCCAGAGTTAGAAATTTTCCTAAATATAGAAAAGATAGATATATGCCTAATTTCAGAATCTCATTTGACAAAAGATTCATTCGTTAGAATTCGAGGATACCAGTGCTATCACGCTATCCACCCGTCAGGAAAAGCGAGAGGAGGTTCAACCATATTTGTGAAGGAAAACATCAAACATTACGAAGGAGTAAAAATTGAAGAAGAAATTATGCAAGTAGCCACCATTAATGTTCGAATAAATAGTCAAAAGGTAATCAACATATCTTCAATATATTGCCCTCCACGTTATAATCTGACTAAAGAAAACTATGTTACGTTACTCAAATCGCTCGGTTTTAACTTCATAATCGGAGGCGATTTTAATGCTAAAAATACATATTGGGGATCAAGGCTAACAACCCATAAGGGTAAGGAGCTATTTGCAGCTGGTCGGGCACTAAACTGCGAGTTCCTGTCTGGAGGTAAACCAACATATTGGCCAGCGGATACAAATAAGATACCAGATTTGATAGATTTCTTTGTAACAAAAGGGATATCTGTAAACTACGTATTACTCGAAAACAGTGAAGGAATTTCATCTGACCACACACCTGTCATTATGACACTCAGTGATACCATTATCAAAAAAGAAAATTTACCTAGGTTAACAAATAATAAAACAAACTGGGACCTCTTCCGGAAAATAGTCGAAGACAATACGGAACTACAAGTACCAATTAAAACTCCGGCAGAACTTGAGGTTCAATTGGAGCTGCTGAACAACAGTATTCTGCAAGCAGCATGGCAGAGTACTCCTCCTACTTGTAATCAAACGGAAAGTTACATCAACTACCCAGTAGAAGTGAGAGATCTGGTTAGAGAAAAGCGGAAAGCTCGAAAAATCTGGCAGAGGAATCGAGCACCACAAAGCAAATCACGACTTAATTATTTAAGCAACAAATTAAAAATGCTTATCAAAGAAGTCAAGAACAAATCTTTTAATGAATACCTGGCTGGCCTTTCTGGCAACAAAGACACTAATTACGCCCTTTGGAAAGCAACTAAAGGTCTTAAAAGGCCTAAAGTACAAATAGCTCCTATCAAGAATGACGATGGAACTTGGGCTAGAAGTGCCAAAGAAAAAGCTGCATTGTTTGCAGACTATCTTGAAAACACATTTCAACCCCTCCCAAGGCAAACAGCTGAAGAAAATATAATTTCAGTAAATAAAGTGGATAACCTAAACATAAAACCTGTAACACTACAAGAGCTAAAAGATGAAATTAAAAACAACTTAAGTTCAAAAAAATCCCCTGGTTATGATTTAATCACTGGACTTATAGTTAAAACTCTCCCAGAAAAAGGAGTACGAAAATTACTGCAAGTAATCAATGCAGCCTTCAGATTAAAATACGTTCCATACCAGTGGAAAGTGGCAGAGGTGATAATGATTATAAAACCTAACAAGCCGCCAAACAAGAAAACATCGTACAGGCCGATTTCCCTACTTCCTATAATTTCAAAATTATTTGAAAAGTTACTACTCAAGAGATTAAAATCAGTAATAGAAGACAGAAAACTCATTCCTCCTCACCAATTTGGATTTATAGAGAGACACTCTACCATAGATCAAGTGCATAGAATCACAGATCTAATTGAAGATGCTCTGGAAAATAAAAAAATATGCTCAAGTGTATTCTTGGACGTATCTCAAGCCTTTGACAAAGTATGGCACCCAGGCCTGGAATATAAACTACACAGAGATCTGCCGAAGCAGTTTTACCTGATTTTAAAGTCATATCTAGCTGATCGACGCTTTCGTGTGAAACATGAAGAGGAATACTCCGAATTAAAGAAAATATCGGCGGGAGTTCCACAAGGGAGTGTTCTGGGGCCGATACTGTATATACTTTATACGCGAGACGTGCCAAGCACAAAAGGAACAAATATTGCAACATTTGCGGATGATACTGCAATCTTGGCAACTGGAAACAACATAGAGGAGTCAACCAGCAAATTACAAAACGCTGCTAATTCATTGAGTAATTGGACGAAGAAATGGCGCCTTCAACTCAACGAAACTAAATCTGTACATATAAACTTTACCAACAAAAATGTTAATTGGTTACCTGTTCGACTGAATTCACAACTTATTCCACATGCAAACACGGCAAAATATTTAGGAATGACCCTTGATGCTAAACTCAAGTGGAAAGAGCATGTTAAAAAGAAAAAAGAAGAGTTAAACATCAAATATAGAAAAATGTATTGGCTCATAGGAAGGAACTCTGAGCTAACATTACATAATAAACTGCTATTATATCGGCAGATATTGAAACCTGTATGGACGTATGGTATACAGCTATGGGGCTGTACCAAGAAAACTAACGTAAAAGTAATTCAAACTTTTCAAAATAAAGTCTTGCGTAGTATGGTCAACGCACCATGGTATATAAGGAATGATAACCTTCATAAGGATCTAAAGATGGAGTACGTCAGTGAAGAAATTAAGAAATATGCTAGGAAACACGTACAGCGCCTCAGTCAACATGAAAATGCGGATTTGCGTCGTATGCTGAACAACCAAAATCCAGTAAGACGGCTTCGAAGAACGAAGCCCTTAGAACTAGGACAGATAAATTAATGAAGTATCCAACCTGGAGCTAACCGATGGGTTATTCTCCTCAAACAGTTAACATCATTTAATATAGATAAATTACTAGATGAAATTGTATTCAGTTGTAATATTTGTTAAATAAAAAAAAAAAAAAAAAAAAAAAAAAAAAAAAAAACTCATAAAACATGAAAATGTTAAGCAATTTTTAATTTTTACTTTTTACTCATACAAATATCTACAAAAAGCTCATAGAAACATTTGATGTATCATACCTTTATAGATAACATGAGAAATTAGAATACAAATGTGTCATGTCAATTAAAAATCAAGCAATTTTGTAGCTTTATAATGATATTTTATTAGTTTTCGTAAATACTTTTTACAGCAAGTTCTCAAAATGGCCACATTTATTTTTAATGCATTTTAATAATTTTTTCTGAATTTCTATTTATACATTTTTACTATCCAAAATCTCCCTTATTTGTATTGCAGCCACCACAATTTTCTTGTTTAGATCTTCTATAGTTACAATTTCAGATGAATAAACCAGCTGTTTCTTTGTTCTCCATAGCCAATTTTTCTAGCCCACAAATACAGATTATGGAAATTCATAATACTGTCCCTCGTAAACTGTGATTCGTCTGTCCACAGAATATTGGAAAAAGTTTCCGTCGTCCATTTGCCTTTGTAAAAGTAGGTCGCAAAACTCTCTTCGTTTTATTCAAAATAAGCGGGCAAAAGACCCTGGACGGGTGTATGTATAATGGTATGGACGAAGATTATTGTCATGAAGAATACTCCAAATTTTATAGTTTGACAAAAAATATAATGAATCATAAAGACAAACCTCTGATACTGATTGAATGTTCATCATAGCCACTCGAAGCACAGCATTATCGCTATAAACAGATCAAAATAGTATCGGGTTAGTATCCACCCGATGATTAGCCACACCTCTAGTTTCATGCAATCATCTAGAGGTGCTGGTAAATGTTTTAGTAAAAAGTATTTACGAAGAACTAATAAAATATCATAAAAAAGCTACAAAATTGCTTGATTTTTAATTGACATGACACATGTGTATTCTAATTTCTCATGTTATCTATAAACGTATATCAAATGTTTCTATGAGTTTTTTGTAGACATTTGTATGAGGAAAAAGTAAAAATTAAAAATTACTTAACATTTTCATGTTTCATGAGTAAAAAGCTAAGAAAAACGTAAAATTTTAGTGTTATTTAAATAAAATTCAAAGTTTAAACATTAATATTTAAACAACGGAATGGGCTACGTACTTACATAATACACTAAACCAAAGGTGATTCTGATCCCAAAAAATAATATTACATTTGCTTGGCTTAGTCCACCAAACTTTGGAGTAATTAAAAAAAATATGCGTGAAAGTACCACCCCAAATTAATTTTCTTTAACCCACTGTATCTCAGTAAATATTGAAAATGGACCCCCTTCAGGAACGATTTTTTGCTTGAAATTAATCAAGGAATCATCACTGAAAATATTTACACTCAAGAACAAAACACCTTGTATAGAAATAATGAAAGGCTTTTCTAGTTATTTAGTCTTTTATTGATCAACAATTTTTTTTGCACTGCGTTTCATGGTAATTTTCATTCATTTTTTTTAAACTTTAATTTTGTTGCTTTTTATTAAAGTATATGGAGTTTGATCAAAAACAACAAAATTAAAATTTAAAAAAAATGAATGAAAATTACCATGAAACGCAGTGCAAAAAAAATTGTTGATTAATAAAAGACTAATTATTATATTTTTAACGTAACTTAACTAGAAAACCCTTTAGTTTATTCAAATTTGATGTGTAAATACCGACCATAATTTACACTTCAATAAAAAATTAAAACAAAACACACTGACCCCGTATTCTTGTATTTTTACGATAAACGCAAACATTAAAAACATGTTATATTGGAATTTATTAAATTAAAATGCATTTTATTTCAATATTTACCATATTAACTTTTGAATTAAATTTTATCACCACCTCAACTAGCACTTCATATAAAATGTTCTTATAATCACATTTGAGGTTATGAACTTATCACTATTATTCATTATTTTCCCTTTAAAATTCATTATTTTCCCCTTAAGATTCATTTTGCAGGGTTGTACTTGTAGACTTTCTCCAATTTTTTATATCACACAAAAAAGTCTCCACTTGTGATATAAAAGTGTGATAAAGCACCACAAAATGACCACCCCAGCATATTTTTGTTATGTCAGTACATTCAAATTCTAATCAAATAACTTCCTAAATTTTTGCAAAGGATGCCAAGTACGTTGTATGGAATGTATGGAAATGTTTTAAAATAAAATACATACAAGTTTATAACTAAATTAACATTATTTTGCAAATCGATGCATTTATCAAATGAACCAAAAAGCACACTTTTGTTGGATTAGGGTTAAAAAAATGACATTCCCCACAAACAAAATGGGTATAGAGCCATCTATTAGAATTTTTTAAACTAAAATCTCTCTTCCGGTAATTTTGTGCGTAACTACTTCTCAACTACACCATCGTTTGAGCATGAGTAGTTGCGAGTAGATACAAGTACTTGTGAGTAGTTTACTCAGGCCAATGGAACACAGCAATCGTTTGTGAGTAGTTTAGTCAGGCCAATGGAACACAGCAATTGACGATTGGAGCATCACGGATTCCACCTAGTGGAAAATTTTTAAACTGAGATACCTGATAATTTGACGTTCGAAATTATTGTAAACAATTCCAATTTTGAACTGTAAACACAATTTTTAATTACCGCATTGCTAAATTTTCTTTCGTCGCATTTGTGACAATAAATGTCATTTTATCAGGTGCAACATTTTAACTATTGTCCTCGAGAGGCGCTTTCTCTACTTTTACAATCGTCAATAGGGTATTATAAGCGTGTTCCATTGGCGATAGTAAACTACTTTAAGTACTTGTATCTACTCGCAACTATCATGCTCAAATGAGAACTATCAATGTTCGGGGTAGTGACATCTATCAATATTAAAAATAAGCTAGGTAAGTATATCAAAATGTGACATTTATGATTTGTATGCAAAGCGTAATATAAATTCAACAAAAATAGCGCGTAAATATTCATTATTTTTAAATTAAATTCTATTATAATTTCATAAAGCTGAATTATGTTCAATTAACAATTATTTTCCTTCTTTAAAAGATATGTTATACAAATGTGATATTTTATAAAAGGCAGTGAAAATAGAATAATATTTATGTAAACAAATCTAAAATTAAGAGGTTATGTTTTTGTTAGTTCGAATATTTATTGAACTTATTAATGAAATTATTCTAATTGTAAGCAATTCGGGCGTTATAAATAAATATTCATTTTGAATTTTAGGTTTATTTGCAATTATGTCTACGACAAGTTGTCCAAATGTAGAGTTATGTGAGAATATTACAATTTCGCTCACGCAGATAATTGAATATTTTGGCACTTCAAAAAGTCCATTCGTGAGGGTGAGGAGATATTGAACGCAGGCTTGATTCAACCTGTTGGGATTGATTCAAACTCCAGCACTAATTCTCTAATAATAGTTGGTTTGGTATTACAACATCTACTTAAGACTTGGCAAAGCGCCATTCGTCAATTTTTGTTTACCACTCGGGAAAGCTGTTAAAATTTGCCCCCTTTTAAAATGCTCATTGCATATCACAAAAAATTTGGGGAATTTTTCCACATCCGTAAAATAACCGACCATTTTGCCAGCTCCAACTTCGAATCTAACACTATTTTTGGAATCAAATGCATCGACACTTCTGCTGATTGGTAATTGTTGCATTGTGGTATTCCACAGTGTCTTAATGATTTTTTATTCATTTTTTCCATAGATGAAATGGATATTTCAAATCACTCATGTTGATATAACGATTGTATATCTATTTAATTTCATTAATAAATTCAATAAGTTTTCGAACTAACAAAAACATAACCTCTACATTATACACTTTTTTTTATAAAGATTCTTCAACTTTTCACCGCTTCTTATGTATTTATAACAAGTATCTTAAAGAGCTTATATCTTTGTTAATAGAATATAATCGAACACTTCCAAATTATAACATAATTTCATTTACAATTAATAAATATTTACCCGGCCTTTTTGTAAAATTTATATTGCGCTTTGTATACAAATTGTAAATGTCATATTTTAATATACTAACCAAGGTTCAATTTTTTTCCACTAGATCTACTGACAGTTCTCTAATGATGGTGTAGTTGAGAAGTAGTTACGCATAAAATTATCGGTAGAGCGATTTTAGTTCAAAAAATTCCAATAGATGGCTCTATATCAGTTTTGGTTGTGTGGAATGTAATTTTCTAACCCTAATCCAACCAACGTGTGCCTTTTTGGTAGAGGCAACGATTTTGAAAATAAGGTTAATTTAGTTATAAATTTGTGTGTATTTTATTTTAGAACATTTCCATACAACGTACTTGGCATTCTTTGAAAAAATTTAGTAAATTATTTGATTAGAATTTGAATTTACTGACATAACAAGAATATGTTGGTTGTATTAGGGTTAAAAAAAAATTGTTTGTTTATGTTTGTGATGCGACACGGCAATTTTTAAATCGCAAAAATATTTTAATTATTTTATGGTTTAATGTGTTATTACTTACTATTATTAATTATTATTATTGGAACAACGTATTTTTTGTCAAAATCTAGTAGTTTTATTTAAATTGAGGTTATATTTTACTACTGTAACGAAAATTTGCGTTCCATTGAACATCTACTCATAAGTACCCTTCAGACCAGGTGTATCATAAACGTACGGTTTATGAAGACTTTGCTATACTAAGGAGTTCGTAAACGTTACTCTAAAACAGTACAAATTTAGTACGTAATGTGTACTTTTGTCACATGAGAAGTGAAACAAATTTGCGAAGACTTGTGTATGTATTAGTGTGTATTAAACTGTTCATAATGTGTACGTCGAAACGTAACGTTTACGAACTGTTTTAGCATAACGTTTTTGAGCCACATAGGTGTAACATTTACGAACGGTGTGGATTATGTCACAAGTATATAATTTTAAAAGAAATTAATATAAGTATATAATACAAATAAATTGTGTTTTAAATAAAATTTATTTTTAATGTATTCAAATATAATTTCGAACATATTTTTCATGGGTTGAATCCGATATACCTCTGAGATGTTGTAACTAAGAAAAATTAATTAAATATTAGTCGGTATAATGTCTAATGATTTATACATACGAATATTGCTTAAATACGTTTTAAAATATGTAATTATTTTTATGATTTTTATACGATATTATGGATATCATGCTGCTCATACCGCGAAAATTTAACAATAATTGTCAAAAGTTTTTATAATTTCACAATACGGCAACTTTAATTTAATTTGTACCAACAAAATTGAAAATAAAACAAATTTTACTAGCTTAAGCTGCGAGATATAATTGACAGCACTGTGTTGTGTTTAGAATGTAAATGTAGTAGTGTGTTATAAAAAAAAGCGTTCATAAACTGTTCGTAAGCTATACATTTTTGCTGTATACATTTTTGCGCCGGGAGGGTACTTAGCAGTAGCAAATTGTTTCCAATGGAACACAGTGTATAATTTATTTGGAAGTAGTTATGCACAAAATTAACGGCAGAGAGGTTTTAGTTTAAAAAATTCTAATAGATGGCTCTATTCTAATTTTTTGTGTGGAAACTCTGCTGCTGTATCTTTTTCCCTCCTTTAATGCCATCTATCGTATATCACTACAATTATGCTTATAATTTATATTTGTAGTGTTCCATTGGAAACAATTTGCTACTTGCAAGTACTTGTGAGTAGATGTCCAATGGAACGCGAATTTTCGTAACAGTAGTAAAACATAACCTCAATTTAAATAAAACTGGTAGATTTTTATAAAAAATACATTGTTCCATTAATAATAATTAATAATAATACGTAATAAAACATTAAACAACAAAATAATTAAAATATTTTTGCGATTTAAAAATTGCCGTGTCGCATCACAAACATAAACAAATTTTTTTTTTAACCCTAAACCAACCAGCATATTTTTGTTGTCAGTACATTCAAATTCTAATCAAATAACTTGCTATTTTTGCAAAGAATGCCAAGTACGTTGTATGGAATGTATGGAAATGTTTTAAAATAAAATACATACAAGTTTATAACTAAATAAACATTATTTTGAAAATCGATGCATTTATCAAATGAACCAAAAAGCACACTTTGGTTGGATTAGGGTTAAAAATATGACATTCCCCACAAACAAAATTGGTATAGAGCCATCTATTAGAATTTTTTAAACTAAAATCGCTCTTCCGTTAATTTTGTGCGTAACTACTTCTCAACTACACCATCGTTTGAGCATGAGTAGTTGCGACTTGACAGTCAGGCTTGTAAAATACATTAATGTTGGTTTTGGTTTATAAACTCACTTGGATTTTATATTTTGATTCTTATCACTCAGACTCAGTGCATTTTTAAGAATCTTTTTGCTTTTCAAAATTAAAAAAAAATAATGTTTTTTTTTCACAGTCAAATACATATACACGAATAAATCGCATAATATTAATCATTAGCTAATTATTTATACCCTGTTCGAAAAGCTAATTGATTTTTTATTGACATTCGTAATTGTTTCTTTTTTATATTTGTCTCTTTTTTTTTGTTGTTTCTTTAAAAATGTACTTAATTAATTTATTCACTACAATACTCAATTCAAAAACTAAATCTTATGGTTAGATTTAGTTTGTTTCGAATCTTATGATTTGCTTAAATTTCGCACTCACTAAGCAATTAAGCATCCCGATATTTATTTCTGTATTATTATATTTAATAATTTAATCCTTTTATTTTGTTATTCTTATATTCTATGTATGTACGCACTTGCGAGATAATTAGCAAAAACTCAAAAAAAAAAAAAAACTGGATAAAATCTGACCCGAAATCGTGAAAGGCCCGCTTTTATATTCGCGCTACCCCACCCAAAATCAATTTGTTTTCCGCGCGCAAAAACTTGTCGGCATCGCACAATACCAGTTCGGGCAACCTGCGGCATCTATTATCAAATAAATGTATTATTGTTTTGTGCTTTCGATTACTATAACAAAAATTAAATAAAAGCTCATAATAATAAAAAAACTTGCCGTTTTTAACCATTTAGGCGCAATAACACCGACCAAAAAAAATTAATATTGTGATGACACATTTATGCGCCGTCACAAAATAGACCTAGAATTTCGGACTTTAAGGTGGCTCCCCCCCCTTAATTATATTTTCTATTCTATTATTTATCATAGCCTTTTCAGGTTTTATCACTTTCAACGGGCCTGTATCCAGTTTATCGTAAAGATTTTTTCCTTTAACCTCACTTTCCGTACACCCAGAAAAATAATCCTTTAAATTTAAGAATTTACCAATTAACACTATGTAAGATATTTTCCCTATATTTTTTGCGCAAAGGAATTTAGGTTTTATTTTTAAGGAGTTAAAATCTTTGGTTTTAAGTTTTGAAAATTATTCAGTTTCACAGAATATAAATTTAAACTTAAGAAACTAAAACTTTAATTTAAAGTAAACAAATATTCGCATTAGTTTTCCCCTTTACTACTTAAACCAAACTATAACGCAGCTTTAAAAGCAATTTTGTTTTCACTAAAAATGAAAATACTTTTATTGAAAGTGAAATATTTTATTGAACAAGATTATAAAAAACAATTATTTTCTCATCATACACAATTTTAATTAGTTGGTAATTTGAAAAATACTTCAAATAAAGCTGTGCTCGTCTCCGTAAACGTGACTAAATCCGATGGCCCGGTGATGATAAGATTAACGATTTGTTTTCGACAGTAAATAGCATTCCGATCTTTTAAATATTTGATCTCAATCATGTAATCAACGTTTGGCTTTAGAATGATCGATTCACCCAAACTAATCGTATTGTATTTGGTTTTTGAATCGACAAAATTAAATCTCAATACATCCGTGTTGTTCCTTTTCCCAAATCGTCCAGTAATTTCTATTACAAAATCACTGTATCCTGATCCAAATCTTAATCCATATAAAATTAATTTATCCGAAACAGTAAACTTTGATATCCATTTGCTGTTCAATGAACGGGCAAGATCTACACTGGGAGAAATGTATTGTGAACGAGGTTCTGTAGACCATTTTTTAATTTTGTATTGGTCTCGAAGTACAATTGTATGACAAATTATTGAAATATCATCGCTTGTAAATAAATCTGGATGATTTTTTATGCACCGATAAAACTCGTCGTTGGTCATTGATGGAAAACGAATTAGCTGCAATAATTTATCGAAATGTGATCGCCGTTGTGAGACTGGCGTTTGATTTATTTCACATGATCTATCAATCCAACGTACCAGTGTATTAAACAGTTTGGTTTCAGTTATATCCCAAGGCATTTGATTGGATTTCAAAATTTCCTCCAAAAGGTTTGGCTCGATTTTTAAAAATTCGTCATTATCAATCATATGATCCAGGTTAGAAATGCAAACATCAAACATAGTTTTATAGATGAGCTCATATTTATTTGTGAAACTATATTCGAGCAGTTTTAAATTGGTTTCATATTTTGTTGTAAAATTCATCAATATAGTCTCCAGCTTCAAAATTTTGTATCTTCTAGATAAATCCAACATATCACAAATTATATTGTCTTCAATTTCACATTCATCGGTGTAAATGAAGCGCACAAATTGAAAAAATACATCATACGTGGCATCCTCAATCACAATTAGTATATTATCACCCAAATTGCCTTTAAACTGTTCATGAAATACGAGGCTACGTTTCATAAGCTCCCAAGCATGAGCAAATATCACTTTTCCTCCTACACGAAACTGAACATCAGACATGAACTCGTTGTTAAACAGCTGTTTCGTAATTTGTTCCATTGTTAAGTCAGGTGAACTGTTCAGGTTCACAGTATCCATTTTATTTAATAAATTTTATTTTTCACTTTACCACTTCTTATTCCTCTTCGTTTAAATATAATAAATGTTGACGAATTTAAACGCATAAATCGATGCAACTTATAATTCAATGTGGAGGATATTTATCAAGCAGCACTCTGTTGTAAATAAAAAAATTATGTACATCTGAGTTTTTGTTTTATAACCGTTGTGTTATATTGTATAGGTATTTATAATTAATATTCAGTGGTGTATAACCCAATATACGGTGGTGTGTTTTACAAAACGTATTGTTTCACTGGATCCCAAATCACTAACCGTTCAATCCATTTTGAAATATACCATAGTGTACCATATGTCGTAGTGTACCATATGCCGTTTAAATCATAATCGATTAAGAAATAGACAAGAAATATTCTAGAACCTAGTCAAAAAATCATTTTAAAATGCCATTTCCTTCACACTTGATGCATTTCTTCATAATCGGTTAAGAGATAAACAGGTTTCATCCCAATCGGTTAAATTCCAAAAATTTGTATAGTATAAAAACGTCAATAATTCAAACTTAAGTAGGGTAACGTTAAAATTCCGAAGTCAACCAATTACGGTTACTCATCGTCATCACTGAATATAAATTATAAATACATACCTATACAATATAACACAACGGTTATAAAACAAAAACTCAGATGTACATAATTTTTTTATTTACAACAGAGTGCCGCTTGATAAATATCCTCCACATTGAATTATAAGTTGCATCGATTTATGCGTTTAAATTCGTCAATATTTATTATATTTAAACCAAGAGGAATAAGAAGTGGTAAAGTGAAAAATAAAATTTATTAAATAAAATGGATACTGTGAACCTGAACAATTCACCTGACTTAACAATGGAACAAATTACGAAACAGCTGTTTAACAACGAGTATATGTCTGATGTACAGTTTCGTGTAAGAGGAAAAGTGGTGTTTGCTCATTCTTGGGAGCTTATGAAGCGCAGCATCGTATTTCGTGAACAGTTTAAAGGCAATTTGGGTAACAATAAAATAATTAAGATTAAGAATACCACGTATAATGCATTTTTCCAATTTGTGCGCTTCATTTACACCGATGAGTATGAAATTGTAGAAAGTACAATTTGTGATATGTTGGATTTATCTAGAAGATACAAAATTTTGAAGCTGGAGACTATATTGATGGGTTTTTTAACATCATGTGAAACCAATATAAAGCTGCTTGAATATAGTTTCACAAATAAATATGAGCTCATCTATAAAACTATGTTTGATGTTTGTATTTCTGACCTAAACTGTTTGATTGGTAATGTCAAATTTTTAGAAATCGATTCAACCCTTTTGGAGGAAATTTTGAAATCCAATCAAATGCTTTCTGATGTAACAGAAGCCAAATTGTTTAATACACTGGTACGTTGGATGGATAGATCGTGTGAAATAAATCAAACCCCAATCTCACAACGGCGATCACAGTTCGATAAATTATTGCAGCTTATTCGTTTTCCATCAATGACCAACGACGAATTTTATCTTTGCATAAAAAATCATCCAGATTTATTTACAAGCGATGATATTTCAATAATTTGTCATTCAATTGTACTTCGAGACCAATACAAAATTAAAAAATGGTCTACAGAACCTCGGTCGGAATACATTTCTCCCGTTGAGCAACTTGCTCATTCATTGAACAATGAATGGATATCAAAGTTTACTGTTTCGGATAAATTAATTTTATATGGATTAAGATTTGGATCAGCATACAGTGATTTTGAAATAGAAATTACTGGACGATTTGGGATAAAGAACAACACGGATGTATTGAGATTTAATTTTGTCGATTCAGGAACCGAATACAATACAATCAGTTTAGGTGAATCAATGATTCTAAAACCAAATGTTGACTACACGATTGAGATTAAATATTTAAGTGATCAGAGTAACATATTTTGTCGAAAAGATACCGTCAATCTTATCATCACCGGGCCATCGGATTTAATCACGTTTACGGAGACGAGCACAGCTTTATTTGAAATATTTTTCAAATTACCAACTAATTAAAATTGTCAATGATGAGAAGTTAATTGTTTTTAATAATCTTGTTCAATAAAATATTTCATTTTCAACAAAAGGATTTTCATTTATATAGTGAAGATAAATTTGCTTTTGAAACATCGAAATAAGTTAACACAAAATTAAAACTTTTTGAATTGATAATTCTCCCAATGCTTCGTTACTTAACTAATTACTTATCAACTATTTATTTCCTCATCATTATTCCGCCGTTCCAGCCGAAATTAAAAAAATAGAGGCCTCTAGAGTGTTATGTCTGGAAATAGATTACTTTGATGTGACTTGGCAATAGCTGTCGCGCGAGTGACACGACGAAAAGAAGATTTGAGGTTACCGTTTAGCATGTTAAAAATTTCAGTATTAGTCATCGCCATGTCGGTTTCTATTCTAGCTGCTCTAGCGGCATCCAAATTAAACCGAATCAATCATCAGTCGAACAAAATGTAAAACGAATCTACATTATTTAAAAGTTTACTGTATGGTTTGGGATGGGACTCATAAAACGGTTCACGAAGTGTATATATTAGATTAATATTTTCTCGAATTTGGTCTCATCTTTTATGACGTAATAAACGAACCTATTCACTGTATTGAATTTGAGTACAAATGTCGGCTTCTGCGTTTAAATCTAAGTCATCAGGTTTGGTGTCGCTGTCGTCGGTTATTTCCGTAAATAAATTAAAATGAAAATATCGAAATTAAGTTCCTAACTGCAATAATTGTATATACAAAATATAAAGGGCTGAAACCTCACAAGGTGATTGGTTTTTTCAATGAGGATTGCATTCACCTGTCACCGTATCATAAAGTTGGTGTGACAGTTTTGACAGTACTGATTTCTATTTTGACTAACATATATTTACTTATACATAGGTACAACAACAGCCAAACAGGTCAAAAGCTTTAGTAGCAGGGATACAGGCATCCAATATAACACGAAAAATCGTATTTTAGAACTTTATACCGAAAGTAGTATACAAAATTATACTGATATTTCTAACCATGTAACTGACAATATTCTAGAACTTTAACCAAAAATCATTTTAGAATCCCATTTACAACGCACATGTCGAATTTCATCGTAATCGGTTGAGAAATAGCCAAGTTCCATCATATTTGCCCATATTCCAGAACTTCATCCAAAACAATTCTACAATCCCATTTTCAACGCACATGTGAATGTGATGAGAAATAGTCAAGTTCCATCCTACTTGGCCATATTCCTAAACTTCATCCAAAAATCATTTTAGATTCCCATTTCCGACACACATGTCAAATTTCATAATAATCGGTTGATAAATAGGCAAGCGCAAGTTCCATCAAAGAAAAAATTTGTTAACTACTCACTACATCCTAATGCAACCCCAACTCAACTCCAACTCAACTTCAACTCAACCCTCAAATTTCCCCTAACTCAACCTTCAAATCAATTCCCAATTCAATGCCCAATTCAATAATAATCAAACCAGCATACATAAAATAATCGTAAATATTTATAAAACCAGGTAGTGTGGGTCAATTCGTATGGCAGGTACCCCACCCTCTTGACGTACAGTCTCCAAAAGCTTTTCAAATCTCCGCCTTGACCATAGAAACAGATTGGCGAAAAAAAATTCAAAATCGGACAAGCCGTTCTCGGGATACCATGGGTCCAGACACACAGACATCCAGACATCGAGACATCCAGGCAGACGGACGGACATTTTTTTTTTTTTGCATTTTCAGACTCGGGGACTTTCAATACGTCGAGAAAAGTGGTTTTGGACCAACCAAATTTTTCGTCATTTTTGACAGGATTTCAATACTTTGGTCTTTTTAGACCGAAGTAAATATGATTTACTGTCAATTGACCGTAAACAATTGATCATACAACAATTGACCGTGGAAACAATTGATCGTAGATACTATTGAATACTTCGCTGTTTCTTGACCGATTATGGTAAAATTTGACACGGGCGATGGTAATGGGATTCTAAAATGATTTTCGGATAAAGTTCTAGAATGTGGCCAATTAAGGTGGAACTTCGCTGCTTCTTGACCGATTACCATGAAGTTTGACGATTTACTGTCAATTGACCGTCAACAATTGATCGTAAACAATTGATCGTACAACAATTGATCGTACAACAATTGATCATGGATACAATTGATCGTATGAACAATTGATCGTCGATACAATTGATCGTATGAACAATAGATCGTAGATCAGTTGATCATAGATCAGTTGATCGTACAGACAATTGATCGTGTAATAGTACAATTGAACTTAAATAAAGAATTGACGTGAATTGCGTTAGCTATATTTATTTACAAACGAGTTTTAAATCAAATTGCCCACATTGTCGAGACAAAAAAAAAAGTTATAGAAAAAAATTGACTGATAATGAAAAGTGAAACCAGTTGTTCTGGAAAAATATTTTGTGTTTTTATTAATTTCGTATTATGTAGGGCCTATACATAGCCAATCTTTCTGTATATTTCTATGGATAAGGCTATTTATACATACAATATATATATATATATATATAGGCAAATGACTATTTATATGTTCATACAATATGTATACGTGTAATGTAAACAAATTTTTTCCGAATTTAATTCCACTTTTTGTAAAAATATTTCCAATTTCAATTAGGGTTGGCCACGAATCACTGTTTTTCAGAAAACTGTTTACAAAAGACTTTTGTAGTTGCAAGATTAATAAAAAAGTAGGAAACCCATTACAATACCGTCTATATAATATCTACATTCTACATATACCGTTAGGCACCAATCCTACAATATAAAACTTTTATATTAAGCAATAATTGGACTTGTATGCATAATTATTTTATACTATGGGGTACAGCCCGTCCTAGGACGGATACAATTTATATATAATGATGATGTCTAGTGGTTGCTGCCACAATCACCATTTGAACATTTGATATATTTTTAGCCGAGTTGGAATAGCTCGTGATTTAAGGCTTTTAAGAATTATTGTACCTGAAATAGACCTTAAACCAAAGAGTAAGGGCTTTTAAGGATGATTTTACATGTGCTGGGTATCTCACAAAAAATCTTACAGACCGGCAAAAATTGGGGTAGGCTGTGTCGTCTACACGGCCTATTATGCGTGATAACGTTTATAAGATGTTGAGATTAATTATTTTAGTTCAATATAAATTATAAGCCAAAGTTTCTTTACGCACAAATAAATGAGGGATACTCTCGCTACAGTATTCTAAACTATATATTGTAAATCGCTATTTTGAATAAGCCATTCTCTGGTTCAAGCATTTAAATCGCGCGAAATCCGAGGTTCGCGGCCCGACTTGCCTCGCCGCCTGATGACGTCGTTGCGATAATATTATGCGTGAGGCATGAAACCTAAGGACCAACCTAAGAAATCATACATTTAAATTAAAATTAATGCTTACAGTAATTGCCCACGACCAAAGGCAAAATTTCGTTTCAATTTTCTGAACATGCGGTGTAAGACGTGATCACGTCAAAAAAATATAAATTGGAAAAACTAAACTAAAATGCCTTGGGACAAATCGAATCCCAGACCTTAGCCGCTCTAGTCCAATACGTTACTACATAGCCACGTTCAACCTAAATTATTTAACTTTCATTGTTATATTGTTTCAAACATAGCATGCTGTGAAGTTTATGATAGGAAAAAAATGTTTACCAAAAAATTCGCATGGCTTACTACAACTCAATATAAAAGTTTTTAAATAATTTATAGTAGTGTTCGCATACATTTAGGCGCAAAAATAAACTTGTACCACGTATTTTCTTGTATAATTACTGTATAAGCATTTTCGGAAATAGACCAAAGTAACTTCAGAGTAAGTTTGAATTTTTATTATGTTGGTAACAAAGTTACTCAAGTTACCTTTCACATACAAAAAAATAAGAAAAAATTTCGAGCGCGTTTGTTACATGAAACCAATGCTCGAAAAATTCGAAGATGAATTTTGACATTGTTGACAGATATATTTAATGGATTGTTTATTTAAAAAAACATGTGTTTGAAATTTATAACGTTATGAATGCCGAAATCTTTGATTCATTAATTGAAAGTTCTTCGTCAGAAAGCGATGATGCAACAGAAATCTTATTTATTAACAATGACATTAATATAGAAATGGACATCGCTTTAGCTACTAAATCAGCAGCAAAAAATGATTTAATTAAAATTACAGATTTTTTACGTGTGATTGAGGAATACCCCAAGGCCTGTAAGCGCCGATTTAAACATTTTCATGACCATATGGTACTTGGCAAACCAGGAAACTTTCCGACAAACTTCCGACAGATTTGGAACCGCTATATCTACCGCATATGAGGTGATCAGGGAAATCACGGCATTCCTTGTACAAGAATCACCTAAGTATATTAAATGGCCCAAACCTGATACGTATTCCAATATATCAAGCGAATTCGAAAAAATTGGCGGTATTGAAGGTATAGTAGGTGCGATTGACGGAAGCCACATTCGGATTAGGAAACCATCACAAAGGATTTAACCATTTAATGATTATGGCAATTTAAGTAACCAGCAGAAAGTATTCAATTACGTTCATTCAAAATCTAGAATTGTCATTGAAAATGCCTTTGGACTTTTGAAAGGAAAATTTAGAAAATTAATTGGATTTGATAACTTCAACATTGAGTTTATTATCAACTGTATTGTAGCAGCATGTACCCTCCACAATATTTACCTCATATTCGAACGAGATGCAGATAATTCTGCCCCTGGGGCCCTATCATGATTTCCGCCGCGAAAGAATTTTTTCACGATATTGTGAATTTGGGATCACGAAACACGATACATTTTCGTCATCTATTCGATAGCGAGAAAAATTTCGCCAACAAAAATAAGGCGGACAATTTTCCGATTGAGTTAAAATTGAAGATTGTAACAAGTCACTCATTTGTTGTATTTTGCGTCAGTTTGTAAATTTAATTGTACTAAAATCAAAACTATTCTCAAAATAATGACGCGTACACTAACAAACGTCATTAAATGAGTGCATTTATTACGTTAAATGAATGCGTTTACATCCTTTTCGATAGCGGAATTCATAATAAGAAAGTTGAAGCGGGTTGAAAAGAACACATCGAAATTCTTTAAGACTCGCCGCGGAAATTATGATAGGGGCCCAGTAAATAATTACACTGAGTACGATAATTCAGAAGCAGAACTCGAAATATCTCGAAACATTAGTAGAACATATTTATTCCAGCAAATGGTGGACAACGGGAAACTTTAAGTAAAATGGTTTAAAAAATTAAATTTGAGCTAATAAAAGAATTATAATTCCAGTTTTAAAGTTTTATTTGTCAACAAAATTTTTAAATAAATCTAGAAATTATCGAATTTTTCCATTTTTTCTTCATGGCTTTTTTCCCTGGCTTCCGATTTTTTTTCGTTCTCCTCTTTTATAAATGACTTCAGGTCTTCAAGAGACTCTTTATGAACTTCTCCAAAATAAAAATAAATATTTATAAACTGAATAATTATAAAATATGTATGTAGTGTGTATTTATTTACCTAATCAAAGGCAAATTTCTCTTGCCTGCTGAGGTGGGCACACTTCTAGCAGTTTTTCAATTTTTTTTGACGTCGATGTAGAGGAAGTGGACGTGATTAACGCCTTTAACTTATTTGGAGTTTTTTCGACCCCAACCTAAAAAGAAAACAGCTTTTATTTTATTGTTGTTTTCCAATTATATAAAAGTTAAAATATTACTTGTATCTGTGTGTTGTTGACTATTGTGCGGCCCATGTTTAAATCTGGATCGATCTTGCCCGCTTTTGTGGTTATGGTCCTTGTATTTCTTATACGATTTCATGATGTTTTGGAACTTCTGTCTTATTGCACTGTAGTTGTATTTCTGAAATAAATACAAACATAAAAAACTAAAGTAAGCTTCCCGTATTACAACCGTTAACTTCATCCCTATGGCTGCCAGATGACGGTATACTTTCTCATAAAAAAGTGTTCTATTTTGCTGAACCAGGAATTTCTCGCAGCTTTTTAGAAATAGCTCAGTCTCGCCTATCGTCCACACACCATATACTTCGATTTGGCAGGAGCCCCCTCTAAACTGTTTGTGCTAGCAGCAGCCTCAGTAAATTCACCAGATTCTTCTCCTATTAAAATATCCTCTCCACTTTGATCCGGTATCTCATCTTTATCATTGGACTCTAATTTTATTGAATATTTTGTAAATAAGACTTTCTAAATTAATTATGCTTATTGTTCACACTTACTAAATATTCCACCTCGTAATCTTCATCAAAATTTAAAGAGTCATCGGAAATTGAATGCTGTAATAAATTTGGCAATACAAAATAATTTCATACATAAATAATATTAAAATATCATATTTTAAAACTTACATTCATTTTTATTGAAAGATATTTGGCTGCTCGAAATATCCTGCTCAAAATTTTGCTGTTCGTGTAAATTATAATAAACAAAAAATTACTGAAGTTACTTTGATCGTTCGTAATTAGATGGGTAACTTTAATGTTCGAAACTTATTTATTTATTTATTTATTTATTTATTTATTGTACTTTAACAATAATTTAGTATTAAAAGGAAAAGCACAGATGGAAACAGAGTAAACGGAACAAAAGAACAAAAATAAAATGATGAAGCTGCTTCCATTAGGCAGAAAAACCTTTTAAATTTTTTCAAACAATTTCCATCTCATGCATACACATTCTATTTTGAGCAATAGCTCATTTACAATAAAATGTACAGCAAGAGGTGAAATAATATTAAAAATTAACAATAATAACAATAACAATAATATTAAAAAAAAATTTAGAAAACTACGTATTGCCCATCAATCACGCCACTCCAAAAATTTTGACTTAAATAATTTGACCGATCCTAAACTCTTAATTTCCAATGGAATTGAATTCCAAAGAGAAACTCCCCTAACGTAAAAGGATTTGTTTAGCGACCTACAACTATTTTTGGCCGGAATCAGGCGGAAGTTTGAGGAATGAGACCTGCTAAAAAGTAACTTCCTATAAAGATAACAAGGCTTCTTAGCTTTGAGAAGTTTAAAAATAAAAAGACAAACGCGAAATTCGTAAAAGGTAGATAAACTACATCCTAAAATAAGGCTAGAGTAGGCAGAAATATGATCGAATTTCCTAATACCAAAAATAAACCTAGTACATGCATTGAAACATCTTTGGAGAACGTTCATATTTTCCTGAAGCATACCGAATAAAACTACGTCACCATAAATAAAATGAGGAAGAAGATAAGACAAAAACATTTTTTTCCTAAACTGACTATCAGAAAATCCTACTACTTTATACAAACAACTAAGCATACCAAAGACCCTCTTACTAATACTAACTAAATGGTCACCCCAAGAAAGAGTTTTATTAACAACTAAGCCTAAATCTCTAACAGTATTTGAATACCTAATTAGCGAACCCTGCAGAAAAATACCAGGAAAGGACGAGGTGTCTAACGATTTTTTATAAATTATGATCGACTGAGATTTATTCGCATTTAAAACGAGCCTATTAGAGACCGACCAACTAGCGATATTACTTAAGTCTTCATTTATCAGAGAAATATTCCTATCAATAGAATCCTGATCTAAACGACTATTTTTATAAATTTGGACGTCATCAGCGAAAATGTGAAATGAACAATGGTGAATAGAGCATTCTATGTCATTAATGTACATAGAAAACAATAGAGGACCCAGCACTGAACCCTGAGGAACGCCGGAAATTACAGGAAGGAAATCAGACAAAGAATTGTCGAAAAAAACTGCCTGAGAACGATTAGAAAGATAGTTAAAAATTAGTCTGGCAGCGGAAACCGAAAATCTAAACTGAGATAAGAGTTTGTTAAAAAGAATTCTGTGATTAATAGAATCAAAGGCCTTAGAAAAATCTAACAAAGTTAAAGAAGTCAATTCCCTATTATTCATATTACGCCTAATATCATCACATACATTTAATAACGCAGTAGAAGTGCTATGAAATTTTCTAAACCCAGATTGGAAGAAACTAATTAAACTATTGCTATTTAGATGCGATTGAATTTGAGTTTTAACAACTATCTCGAAAGCTTTAGAGAGAGAACTTAAAATGCTAATTGGCCTCAAATGGGATAGCTCTGAAGGATTACTAATCTTTGGGATGGGTATGATTTTACTTAGCTTCCACTGATCTGGATAGGAAGAGGATGTGAGAATAAAATTAAAAATATGTAACAAATATTTTGAGACGAAAGGGAAAACTCGTTTAACGAATTTTAAATTGACATTATCCAGACCAGAAGATTCCGACTTAACATTCCAAATGGCAGACTGTAAATCCTCGAGAGAAATATTTGAAAACGAAAACGAATTAGAGGACGCATTAGAGAACAAATCGACGGTACTACTGCCCGAGTTCAAACTAGAGCAAAAATAACTATTAATATCATTGGGCTTAAACACCCCACTAGAACTACTCTTGCATCTGCCTAGGCCTAAATTACGAACATTACGCCAAAAAACCTTGGGAGGAAGGGAGGGGTCTAACTTGTCCTTAAAATAGTTACGTTTAGCAATCCGAATTAACCCTACAACTCTATTACGAGCCTGCTTATAATCTAAATGAGACTGACTATTAGGATAACTTTTCCATAAACGATATTTACTAACTCTAATACTTATGGCATTCGAAACTTCCTGAGACAACCAAGGCGGAGATTTTGCTTTGAAAGTAACCTTTTTAAGCGGAACGCAACTATCAAAGACCAAACTAATATACGAGTTGAAAAATTCTACTTGGGTAGTTGACGAACTAAGGCAAAAAATATCCTCCCAAGGAACCGAGTTACAAACTAGGTAAAGGCGGGAATTATCTATACTAGCAAAATCTCTAAAGCTAAAACTGTTAGGCTTAGGTGGAGAGTAACAATTCACAGAAAAAACTAAAAGATCATGATGGGATCCCATACCGAGAGACAACTGATTGAAAAAACAAATAGAGTTATCAGTAAAAGAGATGATATGGTCAATTAGGGAATAAGAGGCACCGCTAGCGGTTGGACAACAAAACGTCGGCGCCACAGTGTTGTGGACGGATAAATTAAGACTATTTAAAAGATTCAAATAATCACGAGGGAAGCCGGAATTTTGGAGTATATCGAAATTGAAGTCACCTGATATATATATTTCATCGAATCTACAAGATAAATAACTAAACAAACTTTCTAAGTCTACAAGGGATTTTTTAAATTGGGCATACGACCTCTTACTAGTTTTTGGAGGGTTATAGACGGTACCGAATAAGATTTTACGACCACTAATGAAAACGTTGACAAATAAAAACTCTAAATCCGATACTAACGATTCCGAAATAGAAGAAGGTATGGTAACTAATCTAGCCTTAATATGATCACCTACAAACATACATAAACCACCATAATTAAGGGGAGGTACCGTCCTATCTTTCCTAAATATATTAAAACCTTTGATGGCAAAAGCTGAATTAGGGATATTTGGATTTAGAAAGGTCTCAGAGAAACAAAGTATGTCCACTGGAGCGCCATTAAAAATGTGACGAATCTCGTCAATATTTGGGACTAGACTTTGGACATTCAAACTGACAACATTCAATAACGACCTATCAACTAACATGGATTTTAGAACTATATTGGGATAACTAAGCGACATAACCAAACTCAAAATCAAAATTTAGCGTACACACGACGTGGGCGTGATTGATACGCAATACTTACAAATAAAATTAAATAAATTTTGCTTCGTCCAGTTTCAAAATAAGCCCCAATCAATGGAAATCTAAAACGAGAAGAAACAAAAAAAACGATCCAAAGTAACAAGTGCTAAGAAATAGTAAACAAAGGAACAATACTTAACCGTAAGCCCCAATTTTTGCCCCAAAAATCGATAATTTTTTTTTTTTTTCGAAGACAAAAAAAAAAAAAAAAAAACGCGACACTTCTGACTAAGGCTACGTAAAAACACCCTAAACTTACTCTGAAGTTACTTTGGTCTATTTCCGAAAATGCCTTGTAATAATTATAAAGCGGAATATTTAATTTATAGTAAAATATTTGGTCATTAAATGAATACTAAAAAAAAAATATAAATAAAAATGAAATTTGGGTGAACATCGAAACTCGAGATATTTTCCGTTCGAAATTTGTTGTTAATAGGTCAACACCTCTACCACTTACGCTACTCAGTTATAATATTTTGATATGTAAATAAGAAACATAAGAGAAGCGTTCCGGAGTTAGTGAATGAATTGGGTAATTATATATTGGTGCGATTATGTATCTCTCGTATTACGAGTTACGAGTTTCGAGAACTCGAAACTTATAGTTTGCCGTAATTGCGACATAACGCAATTACGTAAGCAATTACGAGAAACATTTTTTTTTGTTGCCCGGTCATTTTCGGCATACAATTTTATTGTTGTTATGCACAGTACTGTGGTTGTTATGCATATTTTGATTTTTTTTCAATCATTACGAGTTGTCTGTCGTACATAAAAAGCTGTACGAATAAAACAATAACAACAAGTCGCAATTACGAGAACTCGTAAAGTTTTACATAATCGCGTTTTGTCGCAATTTCGAGAAACTCGAAACTCGTCATGCTTACATAATTACTCCCTAGATACATTCAAACAAAAACAGTTTCATTCATTCATTCAAGGGCAAAAAAAAATTTTGAACATAGTATGTATTCTACATATTATGTAGTTTTATTGTTTTTGTTTTTAACGTGAATGTATTGCAATTTGCAAAGGAAATCTTTACGCGTCTATAACTTTGGAGTCCGACCACCTACAGATCTTAGCCATAACATTTTTTTCTTATCTGATCAAGGTCTATAAGTGTGTCTTTGTTTCATGAAAGTCGGATAAGTACTTTTCGACTTAATACTTATTAACAGACATCAATAGCGGGTATATAAGGCATCTTTCTCGCTCTAGCGCTTCGCTTGAGTTGAGATGCCTAAAAAGGAACGTTTTGTTAACATTAAATTCCAATAAATAAATTTATTAGGTAGCGCCCCCGAAATCTTGCATTACAAAATCTTGCAAGTACAAAATCTTGCATTCAAAAATTTTGCAGTTTTAGTATCTGTACCTGTCTTTAATATCTAACATATTATTGCTTATTCATAAAAGTTCATTTCTCAAAATATTCTTTATAAGGGAGATTTAATCTTCATTTACCAGAATTTAAATTTTTCTTTCTGGTTAATGGAGATTTAATATTAAAATTAGAATGAAAATCTCCATTTTCAAGAATATTTCAACAAACAATATTTCAACAAATATTTAGACAATTAATATTTCAGAACTTTATCCAAAAATCATTTTACAATCCCATTTTCACCGCCCATGCTAAATTTCATCATACTCGGTGAAGAAACAGCGAAGTTCCGCCTTAATTGGCCATATTCCAGAAGTTGAATTGTCTATACGATCAATTGTCCATACGATCAATTGTATCCACGATCAATTGTTCACGTTCA
Organism: Tipula helvola; assembly: GCA_963556165.1. Lineage (NCBI taxonomy): Eukaryota > Metazoa > Arthropoda > Insecta > Diptera > Tipulidae > Tipula > Tipula helvola. The sequence continues at coordinate 31,331,521 of OY744483.1, read as the reverse complement.
ATTGTAACACAATAAATTGTTTACGATCAACTGACCGGAACCCACAAAATATATGTGATTTTCATTTCTGTACCGGGGTATTTGTTGTCAAGATTAAGGTTTTTTTTTTGTCGACAATCGATTAACAGTGTGGATTTGTCTGTGTTAGATCTATTATATACACCCTAATGCCTCTCTTAAACTAGTTAGCATGGGCAAAGTTCCGGAGTAAAGTCTTCCTTGGAAATCTTCTATGGAAAACCTGTTCAACTTCTCGAAATCTGTGTCTTACTATGTATTTACAAAACCACGAACATGATCGCTGGTAAAGAATTTTCCTCACGTTCCATAATTTTTCTTATAAGACGACGTAAGTCGTAGATCGCCTGTATCGACCCTTTACATTTTTAGATTATATGTACATATGTGTAAGAACACAAAAACTAGGAAAAAATGTAACTGTACTAATAATTACCTCAATCAATTACCAATAATTGATTTAGTGCTTCCTATAATAACCAAACAATTTTTAAACCGAATTCAAATCAAACAAAGATAGATTTGATCACTATACAAGTATGTAGTATTTAATATCCGTAAAGTGATCACAAATTGGCTTAATTTGAATCCGTTATATGTGTACTTTATAAAAGTTTGCTTAAGTACACATGAAGTGACAATTATTCCATTTTTCGAGTGACATAACACCTCATACTTCACATAACACATTTACATATATGATATACTGAATTCATTGAAGTGAGAATATAATCAAATTATAAAAATTAGTAACAGATATTTAAATTTAGGGTGTGGCAACGAGATTATTATTACCCATGTTAAGTAACTTATTGTCTCATAAATGTACGAATTGTTGCAAATTATATACAACATAAATAAAAATACTCAACTCTATAATAATTAATTATAACAATAATTTATTTTTGGAAAGTGGATTTATTTATGTCCGATAGGTAATGTTGAAATATTTTTTTTTCTAAATATATGAGTTCATTTGTGCGGGGGTCAAGAAAGCAACTGGTTTGGAAACAAAATACTCGTTTATATATACATAGTTTCAAATTAAACGTCTGGTGTTGCGCGCATCCTTGTTATATGATAGCCTTAAGCATACTATGTAAATTAGAATTACTAATGTAAACTGTTCAAAGTGATTAAGTGAGTTAAGGTATTTAAATCGAGACAGAGAATAACAAAAAGTATGCAAAACTTAAAAATAATTTTTCAAATACCATTATATCACTACCGGACTTGAACTAAATGAAAAAAAAATTGAAATAATTTATTTGGATGCTTAATGAAATGTGTGCGTGTGTTTCATGTTAGAAGCGTTACAAGAATGTAATGTATATTCCAGAAAGTCAACGTTTTAAATTTGAGTTGTGAGCAACTTCAGTTTTCCCGGTACGGCTTAATCCGATATCGATGGTATTTCTGCGTCTTCAAGTCCGTCTTCTTAAAAATTGTGCTGAAAGCTGAGGTCGTTCTCTTACTTTTATTCTTGTTGTTCCATTTTTTTCACTTGCTCTACACACTTGTCTGAAAACGAACTATTCCACTTTGGGATGATATTTGAATTTAAATATAAATGCGGTACATAAATAACCGGTAACCACGATTGGCTCGTACCAAAAAAACCAAATCTTTGGTAATTCTATTAAAAATAAAAATCGCCTATTCAAAGTTTTGACATTTCCATGATATCGACAGCTAGACGCCGAGATTTAGCAGGCTATGCTCTCTTTTTGGCGAAACGTCATAACTATCAAAAATTCACGCGGAAGAAGCTGAATTTCAATGTGACCGAACTGGTGGCACTTATCACACACAGATAAAAACCGTTCGTTTCACGCCAAGTAACCGATTAGCAAGAAGTTTCAAAAAAGGGAAGCTGGCTACACCTACCAACCGAGGTGGAATCGCTTCAAGCTCTAGTGGAATTTCAAATTTAGCGGAGGCATAATGTTTTCCTGTCGAATAGATGGAATTAAAGAAGGTGAATTATATTATTGATCAAGAAATTGGCCCCTTAGCTATTGACAGATTGAGTGAAAAATCATGGCAGTTACCGATTTTGTTACCTCAAAAGTGTTAGAAATACATTTTAATAATTTTGGAGTAATTATTATCGTTGGACTAGGCGGACATTAAAGCCACCTAGCACTGCGACCTATAAAATTCTTTTATTCTCCAGACCGTACTTAATTAACCGTCCAGTCGACATTCAGGCTCCTAATGAACTTGATAATATCTCCAGACGGTAATGCAGCTACAATTTGTCTAAGTTCAATGTTTCCACACCTAAGTGTTGCAGTCCGCGGCGGAAAATAACTATACATTGGCACAGAACATATTCCGCTGATTCCACTTCCATGTCACAGAAGCGGCATCCATCTGTCATACTTAGACCCATTCTCTTAAGGTGATATCATCAAGGGACATGGCCTATGAGGACTCTGGTTAATTGTCTCAACTCAGGTTTCCTAATTATGTTCCCTTCAACTCTAGTTGACGAAGGTGATATAAATCTCTTCGCCTGTTGTAGACCTGGAAATCTGCTCCAATAGGATGACTATTGTCTATTATTCCTTACCCTAAGGGGTACGCGTCCTTGGAATGACCTCTAAACAGAACTTTTTGAGAACGCGCTGCAAGAAGCATTTCATTGATTCCTTCACAGAAACTTGTCCAAGTTTCTCTCGCCTTAGTTCGAGATTATATTCAATCAATGTAAACTTGTAATAGGCCCAAATCCCAATCATTTGTGCTTTTTGTCCTGTTAGATAACGACCTCGATTATATTATTCCTTAATTTATCCAACACCCGGTTCCATTAGCCTCTTTGGGGCCTCTATATTTTCCATAATCGAGATCATTGCTGATCGGAGAAGTGCATTATAAAGCCTTAGTCAGTCAGTTTTGGAACTCTAATTTCCTGCCTCTGTATGATTCCGGCCGCTATATGACATCGAATGTGCATATGGGATCATGTGATAAAGGTATCATTTCTGAAAGTAAATTTTCCCCCTCTATTAATTATGTCCACATTATTTGAAATCAAAAAAGTACTCACCTTTGTTGTTGATGTCGCTGCTACCTCATACCTAGAGACCGAATTTGAAGTTAACCCTATATCCAACCTGCTTCAGCTTGCCCAATGGTGAGTGATCCAGCGAAAGTTTGCAGAAGGATAGAGTATGTTTCGCCACCATCCGGATCACATTCCTCTTATTCGCATACAGCTTCTCATTTTGGGCCTCGATGAAACCAAGAAGCCGGTCAATTGAGCCCCCCAACAATTTGAGTCCAAAGCAGGTTATTCGCCTCGACAGCCTTCAAATGTGCTTCTTCATACGGCTTAACATCTCCCATCCTAGCACCATATCATAAGTCACCAACAGCCACTCTAGTCGGAATTGATCCCCTGAAAATTTTAAGTTCCTCGTTCTCTCTATGAAATGCCAATTCTGGAAAGAAGGGGATTTAATTCTTCATAATCCATCATGAACCCCTCATCCGATATTAGCCCAGTCGAAAGATTCGTTGTGGAAAGAGGGCCGAGGTTGGAGGAATCCATATGGTGGAACTACCATTTTTGACACGTTTGTGACGATTAGGTGCATCACCATCCTTTATAACTGATTTCTCGATTTTCATTCCTACGAGTTGCTGGGATGGAAGAGTCAGCTGTGCGACACCCAGCTCTCCTACAGGAAGACTGCCCTCACACGACTGCACACATCAAGGGGCTGCCTAAAACATCACCAGAACAACCTAATGGATGTACACGCTGCTAAGACGTCACGGAGCTGTTTCTCAACTTTATTTTGGTGAATTTCATTTTGTAGTTAGTTCTACCGTTATGTAATGTGATAGTCCTAACTCCAAATTTACTAAAATGCCGTTTTGTCAATTAAAAACTTGGAAGACGCATCATTTCGCACCATAACACTTGGATAACGCATATCGTATCGTAATAGCGACTTTGGAATCTAATTTAATGACCTAATCATTATTTTTACATAATGTGGCAGTTCTAAATCTAAAATGACGAAATGTAGGCCAAACGACAAATGACCTAGCCGAAAGTGATTTCATGGACCACACGGGCGAATAGAATACGAATAGAATTTTACTCAATTTTGAGTCAAATTTTCAATTTTTCCATTTAAATGATCCTGAATGAGATCCTAATGCATTTGCAAGAGACTACATCGCAGAACATTCAGAAGGGACAGCGTATAGACGGAGACTAAATTGGGCGAACAATCAGAAATATTAATGCTCTCTTGGAAGAAATTGACATAACGATGGCAGAGCGAGTCAGAAGAACGGGGAATACAGACCATGCAGTGATTATCGCTCTCTCAATAATGTAACCATTCCGGACAGATATCCCATACCACATATGCAGGATTTTTCATTCCAACTGGCAGGGTATAAGATTTTCACAACTCTTGATTTGGTACGTGCGTACCATCAAATCCCAGTCGCACCGGATGATATACCCAAGACAGCAATATTAACACCATTCGGTTTATTTGAGTTTTGCAGAATGACATTCGGGCTGAGAAATGCAGCCCAATCGTTCCAACGTCTTATGCGCTCCGTGTTATTCGGATTGAACTTCTGTTTTATATATTTAGACGACATTCTAATCGCATCAAATTCAAGAGAGGAACACTTGACACACCTTAAATTGATCTTTCAGAGACTCTTGCAAGCTGGATTGGTCATGAACGTAGGTTAATGCATTTTCGCACAGACCGAAGTGAGTGAAAGTCATCGCTCAGTTCGAACGACCAGTTACTGTCCGGCAATTAAAACGTTTTTTAGGAATGGTACATTTGTATAGAAGATTTGTTTCATCAGCCGCGCGCGATCAGGCATTATTAAATAATTTTTTGAAGGGTTACCGCAAAAACAGCAAGACCCGCACGTTTGTCAATTATGACGGATGCGTCAAATACGGCATTAGGAGCAGTAGTTCAGCAGCAGATTGACCAAATATGGCAACCATTAGAAGGCCGAGAGTTTACACTATTTACTGACCATCGCCCATTGATCTTCGCATTTAAGCAGAATTCTGAAAAGGCGTCACCTAGACAACGCAGACAATTGGATTACATAGGGCAGTTCACTACAGATGTGCAACACAAGTCTGGCGCGCAAAATGCTGTAGCGGACGCATTTTTACGCGTGAACCAGGTAGAGCTGGCCGAGAGTATAGATTATGCAGCTATTGCCGATGCACAAGCTCAGAATAAAGAATTGTTGGATGACAATACAACGTTGAAGTTTGAGCAAATACCATTACAATTTAATTCGGACAAGACCTTGTATTGCGATACGTCTACGGGTAAGTCGAGACCAAATATCCCTACACAGTTCCGAAGAAAAGTTTTCGAATCCTGGCATAATATGTCCCATCCGGGAGTGAAGGCGTCAGTGCGACTGCTGACTAATAGCATAGTATGTCGTTCAATGAATAAAGACGTGAGAGCTATGGCTCAGTCTTGCATCGCTTGCCAACGGTCCAAAATAGGTAGGCACACAAAATTACCTACGGTACATTTGTTTCCACGAGAGAACGTTTCGCGGAGGTGCATCTCGACCTCATAGGTCCACTGCCTATATCAGATAATAACCGTTACTGTGTAACATTGATTGACCGATATAACCGTTGGGCAGAATCCATTCTCGTACCGGACATTACAGCGCCTACAGTCGCTTTTGCAGTCTTTTCAACTTGGATTGCACGCTTAGGCGTTCCGGCTTTCATTATCACAGATCAAGGTTCGCAGTTTGAATCGCACCTTTTCAATGAACTATCGGCTCTTTTAGGATTTGAGCATAGGCGTACAACTGGATATAACCCGAAGTGCAACGGCATGATTGAGCATTGGCATCGGACTCTCAAAACTGCTATTATGTGCCACGATAGAGCAGATTGGTCGAAGATATTGCCTTCCGTCCTTTTAGGGCTTAGAACGACATATAGTAGGAATTAGAAGCATCGTCAGCAGGGGGGAGTAAAAAGTAAAGTGTTTTTTGGGGCGCGAGAATTAAAGTGAGAGGACAAAAAGCCGGTACATTATTTTAACATTTAATTTTTGTATCTAAGTAGGGACATTTCGTCCATCTTTTATTTTCTCAGTTTTTTTATATTCATTCTTCTTTAAGCCAGAAACTCGAATACATGTGGTCGAAAGTTTGTTAACGCACACAAAGAAAGAATTTTATCTGAATTCATGTTTCATAAATAAATAAACGTAAATATAGTCAATCGTTTTATTTTGCAAAATTATATTTCATATCAAGCTAGTAAAAATAAAGTGTGTAAGTGAACTACAGTATAACAAGTGGACAAGCTAAAAGATACCGGGCCAACCCAGTTGGTATACTTGATACGGGTGTATAATTAATGTATATCGTGGAATAACACAGCGTACAAATGGGGTCAGTTAGCCAAGCTCCATAATCCCCATACTATTAATGACACGTACTAGTGATACGTGGCCAACCCTAATTTAATAAGTTGATTAATTTGTGGATTTATCCTTGTTTAAAAATACGAGCCTAAAATTTTTGCTTTAGGAAAATAGAAATGTCAAAACTCTAACTATTCAACTCAGATTCGACCCTGATTTTTTTTGTGTGTCAACTGGAAAACCACAATAGAGTGCTTTTTAGGAAGGGTTAGAAGACGAATCGAAAACGACATAAATTAACAATAATTAATTAAAGTAAGAATTCACAATTCAAAAAGTTTTAATTTTGTGTTAACTTGCCTTGATGTTTTAAAACAAATTTTGTTTAAATTTTGTAAAATAAAAATCGATTTCTTGAAAATTAAATATTTTATTGAACAAGATTATAGATAAAAACCAATTAACTTCTCATCATACACAATTTTAATTAGTTGGCAATTTGAAAAATACTTCAAATAAAGCTGTGCTCGTTTCCGTAAACGTGACTAAATCCGATGGCCCGGTGATGATAAGATTGGCGATCTGTGTTCGACAAAATATGTTACTCTGATCACTTAAATATTTGATCTCAATCGTGTAGTCAACATTTGGTTTTAGAATGATTGATTCACCTATACTGATCGTATTGTATTCGGTTCCTGAATCGACAAAATTAAATCTCAATACATCCGTGTTGTTCTTTATCCCAAATTGTCCAGTAATTTCTATTACAAAATCACTGTATCCTGATCCAAATCTTAATCCATATAAAATTAATTTTTCCGAAACAGTAAACTTTGATATCCATTTGTTGTTCAATGAACGTACAAGATGCTCAACGGGAGAAATGTATTCCGAACGAGGTTCTGTAGACCATTTTTTAATTTTGTATTGGTCTCGAAGTACAATTGAATGACAAATTATTGAAATATCATCACTTGTAAATAAATCTGGATGATTTTTTACGCAACGATAAAATTCGTCGGTGGTCATCAATGGAAAACGAATTAGCTGCAATAATTTATCGAACTGTGATCGCCGTTGTAAGATTGGCGTTTGATTTATTTCACACGATCTATCCATCCAACGTACCAGTGTATTATACAGTTTGGCTTCTGTTATATCCCAAGGCATTTGATTGGACTTCAAAATTTCCTCCAAAATGTTTGAATCGATTTCTAGAAATGTGTCATTATCAATTATAAAATCCAGGTTAAAAAAGCAAACATCAAACATAGTTTTATAGATGAGCTCATATTTATTTGTGAAACTATATTCAAGCAGTTTTAAATTGGTTTCATATGATGTTGCAAAATTCATCAATATAGTCTCCAGCTTCAAAATTTTGTATCTTCTAGATAAATCCAACATATCACAAATTATATTGTCTTCAATTTCACATTCATCGGTGTAAATGAAGCGCACAAATTGAAAAAATACATCATACGTGGCATCCTCAATCACAATTAGTATATTATCACCCAAATTGCCTTTAAACTGTTCACGAAATACGAGGCTACGTTTCATAAGCTCCCAAGCATGAGCAAATATCAATTTTCCTCCTACACGAAACTGAACATCAGACATGAACTCGTTGTTAAACATCTGTTTCGTTAATTGTTCCATCGTTAAGTCAGGTGAATTATTCAGGTTCACAGTATCCATTTTATTTATTAAATTTTATTTTTCACTTTACCACTTATTCCTCTTCCAAATCGGTGCAGCTTATAACATTCAATGTGGAGAATATTTATCAAGCATCACACAATAGATAACCGTTATGTTGATTGTATATTTATAATTAATATTCAGTGGTGTGTAACTGTTTGATCGGTGGTCTTAAGTAGTAGGCTATAAATGTAAATTTCTAACGTTCTTACCAATTTGAAAAATAACTGATTGTAAACTATTGCTAAATGCGCATTGCGCATACGTGATTATAATTACGTTTTGCCAAATCTACAAAGAATAAGATCTTTAATTACTTTGGTCCAAAGGCACCAAAGTATTGTAATCCAAAAATGACCAAACATTTTTTAGGTTCAAAATTACTTTTCTCGACTTTAAAAAAATGTCTGTTCGTTTCTCTGTCTCTGTTTGAATCCATGGTATCTCGAGAATGGCTTGTTCGATTTGGATTTTTTTTTCCGCCAATCTGTTTCTTTGGTTAACGCTGAGAATTGAAAGCTTTTGGAAGCTGTACGTCAAGAGGATCGGATACATGCCATAAGAATGAGTGGCTTTCCAAATTTGTTCCAAAATTTGTTGACTACCGGCATAACACGTATTAAACTATATTGATAGTATATAGTGATAACGTCAAAAATGTGTCCTGAAATATACTAATCCATACTGTTAAAGTAAAAAGTCGGTAATGCAGATTGTGTTATCCCAGCCGAAAACAAAAAAATAAAGTCGATATCAATCGATAGTGTTTAGCCTAAAAATTACTACGGATGCATGAATAGCTTGAAGACCTTTGCTAATAGTCTTATATGGAAAAACCTGGTTCCAGTTCCTCGTGGAGATTAATGAAAAACCCACGAAACCCAAAAAAATATTTTAATTGGAATAAAATCAGCCTCTAGAGTGTTATGTCTAGAGATGGATTACATTGATGTGACTTGTCAATAGCTATCACACGAAAAAACTTCAGTACAAGTTTCCCAAGTGGGAAATCTCGGAAAATTCGATTTTCCAAAAATCATTAGAAAATTTGTATAAAATCAGCCTCTATAGAGTGCTATGGCTGGAGATGTATTTCATTAATGTGACTTGTTTTTTGCAAAATCGAATTTTCTGTGATTTCTCACGAGAAACTTGAACTGAATTTTTTTCCTGCGATAGCTATTGACAAATCTAGAGGTTAATTTTATTCCAATTTTGTGAATTCTTCTTATTTACCGATATTTTGCGCGAGGTTAGACAAAGTTTTCCACGTATCTTATTTACTTTCGGCTGGAATGTTAATAGCATAATCTGCATTATCGACATTTTACTTTCGGCTGGAAACTTTCGGCTAATTTTAACAGGATTAATAATCCTATTAACTTAACCACACTCTAATTAACAAAATTCTTAAAGTTGAGTTGGATTGGCACTATAGGGTTGAATTTTTAAAAATAATTTCGGTTCTATCTTAAGATAAATTGCTTTACGATAAATTGCTTTACGATAAATTGTTTTACGATAAATTGCTTTACGATAAATTGCTTTACGATAAATTGTTTTACGATAAATTGTTTTACGATAAATTGGTTTACGATAAAAATTACTTTACGATTAATTTCTATACGATAAATTCTTTTACGATAAATTGGTTTACGATAAAAATTGCTTTACGATAAATTGCTTTACGATAAATTGCTTTACGATAAATTGCTTTATGATAAATTGTTTTACGATAAATTGGTTTACGATAAATTGCTTTACGATAAATTGCTTTACGATAAATTGTTTTACGATAAATTAGTTTACGATAAATTGGTTTACGATAAATTGGTTTACGATAAAAATTGCTTTACGATTAATTTATATACGATAAATTGATTTACGATAAATTGTCTACGACAAGTTTCTTTACGATAAATTGCTTTGCGATAAATTGTTTTACGATAAATTGTTTTACGATAAATTGGTTTACGATAAAAATTGCTTTACGATTAATTTCTATGCGATAAATTCTTTTACGATAAATTGGTTTACGATAAAAATTGCTTTACGATTAATTTATATACGATAAATTGCTTTACGATAAATTGTCTACGACAAATTGCTTTACGATAAATTGTTTTACGATAAATTAGTTTACGATAAATTGGTTTACGATAAATTGGTTTACGATTAATTTATATACGATAAATTGCTTTACGATAAATTGTTTACGACAAATTTCTTTACGATAAATTGCTTTACGATAAATTGCTTTACGATAAATTGCTTTACGACAAATTGCTTTACGATAAATTACTTTACGATAAATTGTTTTACGATAAATTAGTTTACGATAAATTGGTTTACGATAAATTGGTTTACGATAAAAATTGCTTTACGATTAATTTATATACGATAAATTGTTTACGACAAATTTCTTTACGATAAATTGCTTTACGATAAATTGCTTTTCGATAAATTGTTTACAACAAATTTCTTTACGATAAATTGCTTTACGATAAATTGCTTTATGATAAATTGCTTTACGATAAATTGCTTTACGATAAATTCTTTTACGATAAATTGTTTTACGATAAATTGCTTTATGATAAATTGCTTTACGATAAATTGGTTTACGATAAATTGTTTTACGATAAATTGGTTTACGATAAAAATTGCTTTACGATTAATTTCTATACGATAAATTGGTTTACGATAAATTGGTTTACGATAAAAATTGCTTTACGATTAATTTATATACGATAAATTGCTTTACGATAAATTGTCTACGACAAATTGCTTTACGATAAATTTTTTTACGATAAATTAGTTTACGATAAATTGGTTTACGATAAATTGGTTTACGATTAATTTATATACGATAAATTGCTTTACGATAAATTGTTTACGACAAATTTCTTTACGATAAATTGCTTTACGATAAATTGCTTTACGATAAATTGCTTTACGACAAATTGCTTTACGATAAATTACTTTACGATAAATTGTTTTACGATAAATTAGTTTACGATAAATTGGTTTACGATAAATTGGTTTACGATAAAAATTGCTTTACGATTAATTTATATACGATAAATTCTTTACGATAAATTGTCTACGACAAGTTTCTTTACGATAAATTGCTTTACGATAAATTGTTTTACGATAAATTGTTTTACGATAAATTGGTTTACGATAAAAATTGCTTTACGATTAATTTCTATACGATAAATTCTTTTACGATAAATTGGTTTACGATAAAAATTGCTTTACGATAAATTGCTTTCGATAAATTGCTTTACGATAAATTGCTTTACGATAAATTTTTTTACGATAAATTGTTTTACGATAAATTAGTTTACGATAAATTGGTTTACGATAAATTGGTTTACGATTAATTTATATACGATAAATTGCTTTTCGATAAATTGTTTACGACAAATTTCTTTACGATAAATTGCTTTACGATAAATTGCTTTATGATAAATTGCTTTACGATAAATTGCTTTACGATAAATTCTTTTACGATAAATTGTTTTACGATAAATTGCTTTATGATAAATTGCTTTACGATAAATTGTTTTACGATAAATTGTTTTACGATAAATTGGTTTACGATAAAAATTGCTTTACGATTAATTTCTATATGATAAATTGGTTTACGATAAATTGGTTTACGATAAAAATTGCTTTACGATTAATTTATATACGATAAATTGCTTTACGATAAATTGTCTACGACAAATTGCTTTACGATAAATTTTTTTACGATAAATTAGTTTACGATAAATTGGTTTACGATAAATTGGTTTACGATTAATTTATATACGATAAATTGCTTTACGATAAATTGTTTAAGACAAATTTCTTTACGATAAATTGCTTTACGATAAATTGCTTTACGATAAATTGCTTTACGACATATTGCTTTACGATAAATTACTTTACGATAAATTGTTTTACGATAAATTAGTTTACGATAAATTGGTTTACGATAAATTGGTTTACGATAAAAATTGCTTTACGATTAATTTATATACGATAAATTCTTTACGATAAATTGTCTACGACAAGTTTCTTTACGATAAATTGCTTTACGATAAATTGTTTTACGATAAATTGTTTTACGATAAATTGGTTTACGATAAAAATTGCTTTACGATTAATTTCTATACGATAAATTCTTTTACGATAAATTGGTTTACGATAAAAATTGCTTTACGATTAATTTATATACGATAAATTGCTTTACGATAAATTGTCTACGACAAATTGTTTTACGATAAATTGTTTTACGATAAATTAGTTTACGATAAATTGGTTTACGATAAATTGGTTTACGATTAATTTCTATACGATAAATTGCTTTAAGATAAATTGTTTACGACAAATTTCTTTACGATAAATTGCTTTACGATAAATTGCTTTATGATAAATTTCTTTACGATAAATTGCTTTACGATAAATTCTTTTACGATAAATTGTTTTACGATAAATTGCTTTATGATAAATTGCTTTACGATAAATTGGTTTACGATAAAAATTGCTTTACGATTAATTTCTATACGATAAATTGGTTTACGATAAATTGGTTTACGATAAAAATTGCTTTACGATTAATTTATATACGATAAATTGCCTTACGATAAATTGTCTACGACAAATTGCTTTACGATAAATTTTTTTACGATAAATTAGTTTACGATAAATTGGTTTACGATAAATTGCTTTACGATTAATTTATATACGCTAAATTGCTTTACGATAAATTGTTTACGACAAATTTCTTTACGATAAATTGCTTTACGATAAATTGCTTTATGATAAATTGCTTTACGATAAATTGGTTTACGATAAATTGTTTTACGATAAATTGCTTTACGATAAATTGCTTTACGATAAATTGCTTTACGATTAATTGTTTTACGATAAATTAGTTTACGATAAATTGTTTTACGACAAATTGGTTTACGATAAATTGATTTACGATAAATTGCTTTACGATAAATTGCTTTACGAAAAATTGTTTTACGATAAATTGCTTTACGCTAAATTGCTTTACGATAAATTGCTTTACGATAAAAATTGTTTTCCGATTAATTTCTATACGATAAATTGTTTTACGATAAATTGTTAACGACAAATTGCTTTACGATAAATTGCTTTACGATGAATTGTTTTACGATAAATTGCTTTACGCTAAATTGCTTTACGATAAATTGCTTTACGATAAAAATTGTTTTCCGATTAATTTCTATACGATAAATTGCTTTACGATAAATTGTTAACGACAAATTGCTTTACGATAAATTGCTTTACGATAAATTGTTTTACGATAAATTGCTTTACGATAAAAATTGTTTACGATTAATTTCTGTACGATAAATTGCTTTACGATTAATTGTTAACGATAAATTGCTTTACAGTTAACTGTTTACGATAAATTATCCCTATACCAGATAGACAATGGATGTTTTCTGGGTCCATATAGCTACAACTATGAATAGCCACATCACATCACTTTCATTGAATGTGGTTTGAGTAGGAACCACTGGAAATCGTTAATTTCTCAATCGTTGCCTTTTTATAGAAGATTGATGACGACATGCTGCAGCCTGTTCTTCAGATTATTGAGCTTATCACGTGTCTCTTGATTGCTTAACTTGATCAACTGCTTGCTGACGATGTGTTGCAGCTCTACGTTCTTTAGCTTCTTCAGGGTTCTCATGTGCACGGTGCTGATGTGTGTATTCTGTATTCTGTTGTGAAAACCGATATCGAAGATCTCTCCTTCTTTGCTGACCCTCACGATTCTTATGCAATTTACATTCTTTTCGACTTTCATTATTTATTCTGTGATATAATTTACTTTACATTTATACTCACTTATCAAACTGTGCTTTTTAATAAAGGTGAAGGGAAAAAATTCAAGTTCGTTCAAAGAAACTATAATAAGTCTACAATATCAATCAATCTTTTTATAAACGAGTTTAAGAGGACGAGTAAAATTTCTAATTGACGTGTTGTGGTGTAATTAGTTCCGCAATCATCGTAGACATTCCACCGGGGCTGAGACGCTTTTCGAAATTGATGAGGACGATTTAGTCAAAACACTTGACATGTTTTAGCATCTACCAACAAAAAATTTAAATTTTTTGTGTTTCAAGGCGAGCTACATTTTTCCACAGATTGCCCGAATCTGCAATCCACTCATCAAAAGCTTGCATATACTCATAGTTATCGGTGAATCGGAAGTTGTTATTTTGTTTAACTAAATCAAGAAGTGGTTTGGCAATTTTAGAAAAAAATATAATGAAACGCCGAAAGTATGAGAAAAGCCCCAAACAAGATTGAACCTGCTTGGCGTTCGTATAGGAATTGGGTAATGACGGATAGCCTCAATATGGATGTTGCTTGATCGAGTGCCATCGTGACTTACCAGATATGGCAAGTACTCAATCTCAGTAAAACAGAATTTCCATTTTGATAATTTCAATTCCATCCGAAATTCACTAATTCTTCGCAAAACCTTTTGTAACAAATCAAAATGTTCCGGAATCGTCCTAGTTGCTATCTGAATAACATCGATATAAACAATGATGAGTCCGGATTCAATAAACTCTCTTAAAACACCGAAAATAAACCGTTGAAAGCACCTGGGATCATTTTTAAGTCCAAACGGCATGTCAAGATAGTCAAACTGACTCTGTGGGCGAAGCATTCTGCAATAAGCAGAAGTGGGTAATTGTCGCGAATATGGTTAGTTTATATAATGCCCGATAGTCGACACACATCCGTGTCTCACCACTCTTTTTTTTAACGAGCACGATAAGAGATGCGTTTGGCGAGCGAGTCACTTGGACGTAAAATGTTTCTTTTCAATAGTTCATTAATGATTTGGTTAACTTCATTTTTTTTACCGACCAAACGGCGCAGTGGTTAAAGCTACAGCGGTTGGATCAGGAGGTACCGGGTTCGAATCCCTATAGGGGCGGGAAGCAAAAGGGATTTTTCATCATCTGATTCCGATCGGTGATGACGATGAACACGACGAATGTCCTCGATTTGGCTGCTACTGCGTAAAGTAGGACATCTCTTTGATTGATAATACCAAATGCATCCCCCAATATGTATCCTATATTATTGCCAATGTCCCGCTTTCTTCGTATGTGCTCTTTGTTGGTTGATGTGAGAAGCCTATTTTGTGAGGTAATTTCCTGCTTGTGTTCATTCAGTAGTTGTGAGATGACATCACACATTTTCAAGCAGTTATCTGCTTGCCATCCCTTTTGACAGACCTCATCTAAATTCTCGATATAATGTTCTAGCGATAGGATGTCTTTCCAATATCCGGTTAAATTGTAATTTAAGATGAGTTTCCATCGTAATGCCATTACAATGACAGTTCCGACATTTTGAAAATAAATTCCTGAATCGGATGGTAGCGGCTCTATTGTGGTTAGCGTTGAACCGGGTGAAGAGCACTTGTACTATTCCGATTATCAAGAGTATCAGTCGCATCGCTGAGCTCAGCTCTTTGGTAGATTCTTTTTTAATGTGGTATGCCTTTAATTGTTTTACTTGTCGACTCGGCTGTTGCGTTCGATGCGGTGTTGGAGTATAGCATCTATATGATCCTTATACCCTTGCCTAAAATTGGTTTCTGGATTGGTAATGGTGACAACTTTGTGATTGGTCTCTTGATACGAGAGGTTATCGTCGGTTTTTAACGTTGCGACGCGTGTGAGCCCATCATTCCCTGGATCTGGTCGATGACTCTCCCTAATTTCCATTTAGTGGAGCTGGTAAATACTCTGACACCCACTTCTGCCAGAAGTGAGTTCGCATGTTCTGTACTACCTTCCATCGCAACACGAGGTTTCTGTCTTGTCTAAACGCTCTTTTTCCTTTGGGGCCCCTAGCGCATTCCCAATTAAAAAATTCCCTGGTGTTAGTACCTGCAGTAATTCCGGATCCTCGTTTAATGGACACAATCGCCTGGAATTTAGACATGCTTCTATTTGCTGCTAATGTGTTCCGACCGTTGTATTCTTTTCCTCCGATGTTTCGAAGAATGTTTCTTCATGGTTTGTTTCTATATTCATCGTAAAGATTGGCCCGGTCCACCAGCTGCCCGTGGATGTTAATTTTTTCGATATCACGCCACGAGTCGCACAATCAGCTGGGGTATCTTCGGATCGGACATGTTTCCATGATTGTATACTTGTGTTGGTCTGGATCTCTGTTACTCGATTTGCCACAAATGACTTCCAGGTTGATGCCGGTTTTCGTATCCATACTAAAATGATCATTTAATCAGACCACAAGGTATTATATCCATGTCTAGTACCTTTATCACTTGTTCTCAATTAGTCGGCTTAGCAGGACTGCTCCGCATAGCTCTAAACGAGGAATTGTTAACTTTGCTTTTAGGGGGGCGACTTTCGACTTTGCTGCTAGAAGACGCACCGCTATTTGGCCGTTGTTTATGGTTCTACAGTAGACTATCGCCGCATATGCCTGTTCTGAGGCGTCACAGAATCCATGGAGTTCAACACGATTGTCTTTGTTGTAATGAATATATCGAGGTATACGAATGAGTTGAGTAGCTTTCAGTTCTAATTTCATCTGATCCCATTTGTCCGCAAACTGCGTTGGAAGTGTATCGTCCCAACTTAACTTCATACTCCATAAGGTCTGATACATTATCTTACAGCTGACTATTAGTGGTGCCAGCCATCCTAATGGGGTAAAAATTCTTGACATTTCGGACAGAAATTGACGTTTTGTAAGTCCGCCGTTGTTGGGTGGTAGATTCAAGTGAAATACAAAATCATCTTTTGTCGGGATGTAATGTATTTCCAAGGTTATAACTAACTATTCATCCGTAAAGGTGAGGTTGCCTATGAGGAACTTCTTGCATCGTCCATATAGATATCATTTTTGATAATGCGACTGGCTTCGGCATAATTATTGATGTCATTGTCAACCAATTGATTCAGAGTACGAATGGCCAGGTACGGAGCGACCGATGTCCCATATGTAACCGTTGTTAATTGATACTCTTGTAAACGATGATATTTACTTTCTCTCCACAAGATTGTTTGATATGGTTGATGTTCTTCATATATCTTAATCTGCCGATACATTTTCTCGATGTCCGCGAAAAAAAAATTCCATGTTTTCTCCATTTTAATAGTATCGCCCATAAACCGTTTTGCAATGGAGGCCCAATGTACATGGCATCATTCAGGCTCTTGCCCATCGATGTTTTCATAGAAGCGTAGTCTGAGGTAGTTAGTCTGTCATAAATTTGATGTACTCTTATAGGTCTCGGTTAGAATCCAATTTCTTCTCGAGCTGTAGAAAATGTTGTAGTGCTCGTTGCTTGAAACACCCTAGTTGATCCAATTGATTTTCCCTGAATGGTAGTCGTACCACATATCGTCCATCGGGATCTCGTTTGGTGGTCGCTTGAAAGATGGTTTGGTAAATGATGCCTTCAGCAGATTCCACCATGTTATTGCTCTGGGTTTCTTTCAATTCCCAAAATCGGTTCATATTCGCTTCCACCTTGGTTCGATGGACCTTCACTACGTGAAGCTGGGTTGCGATTTCTGTTGGCCATGAAATCATCCAGCCGAAGCTGTTGGCAATACGTATGCTTCAATGTTTAACCGAATGGCGATGCGAAATGTGGTTGAAGACATACTTTCCCTAATGTGGTAGCCGTGTTGGTGGTATGCGCCCCAATTCCTGAGATTTTGACGGGGGTTTGATGTAATGTTAACCCGAGGCGTTGGACCGCTTCTTCCGTTATCAACGAGACTTGTAACCCCTGATCTATTAAGGCTCTCAATTCGGTTGATGTTCCACATATGGCTGTGCTTTTCACCACAGCTGTTTCTAATAATGTGGTTTGATTATTGTCCGAGATACCTTTTTTTCTGTTGTTGGTAAGGTTCTTGTAGAAGCTGGTGATGCCTGTCGCAACACACCGTACATGCTGGCTTTTTCCTGCACACAATTTTCTTGCAGTGTACAAGCCAGTTAGTGCAAATTCCTGCCCGGTTGATGTAGTCAATCCGCCATTTTGTATTTAGATTGCGGAAATGGTGGCACCTGTTAATCAAATGCCCGTTCTCACTGCAATAAGGACATGTGCTTGTGGATTTCGGAATGGTGTCTCCTTTGTACTCCTTTTCCGTATTTAGAAGAACCATTCGTTGTGCATCGAGTTCTGGCTTAGCTGCTCGAATGCTGGATGACTGATGCATGCCTGATGCTTCCAATGACTGAAACCTTCATTAGAAAATCCAGGAATATCTCTAACTTTGAAACCTGTAGACATTCCAGACTGGACCTTCTTCATCACAATGTGCGCGATGAAGGTTTCAAACGGATTTTCCAACTTCAAACTTTTTATGTTGATAATATGGTTTTGAAGTATAATGTCGCAAGCAGACGCTGGTTGCTATATCTCGCCTGCAGAATGCTTCATGGCACTTTGTAGTTTTCCTCGATTAAGGATAAATGACCGATAAGTCTTGCCGCGTCCTTTTGCACCTTAAATGGCGGCCATTTCTCATATTTGCCGTAGAAAACGGGAACTTCCATTCGGGGAAGTTGCATGTTGGGGGATTCCACAGAGTTTGGATGACCGTTAATCAGCAGTTGATGTAATTTGAGTAATGTGAATTCTGCATGCTGCGTGATGGATCCGTAGTAATCGTCTACGAAATACTTCGCAGTTTGATCCTCTACCTCTATGTTTATGAGGATAGTACGATGTTGTTGATCAATCACCGTTAAGTCTTTATTGATCTGTTCGATTTTCATCGTGGCGTAGTTCCGGGAACAATTGCCGGCATCCCATGCTCGTTCGATGGAATCCAGCGTTCGGTATAGAAGACGCATGTTGTGTTGATGTCTTACTCATGAAGAAGAGCTGGGTTTGCCTCATCTTTCCTTGGATCTCTGGATCTTTGTAATAAAGGTGGCATGTTGTTGATTGGATGGTGCTCAACTCGCCAGAATTCATAACGTTGTCGGAGGTGGAACTTGATGACGTATCTTTCTTGCTGTCCGTTTTATCCTCATCGTTTGGTGGATTTATTGAGGGGGGCACAAGAAACTATCTGCACCCATCGTTGAATCGATCGAATGCCTGCTGCACCTGTTTTCGCTCAGTGAGATACGGATGAGACGTCTCTAATTCTTCGCTAGCTATTAATAATTATCACCCTTGCAAAATGTTGCGTACCACGTGTTTACAGCTTGTTAATAGCTCTCGAACAGGCTTCGTGTTAGATTGCCTATTTCTCGTCTCTTGGCTATTTCGGTTAAGAGTTGTTTCCCCAATTCGTTCTGCTTGTGCAGATTTATTGACGAGTTATTTGACGAGACTCTTGCTGCGGAGGTAGATGATGTGGTAGTATGGTACGATGATGTTGTTACCAATTTGGTTAGCGTTTGTGCTTTAAGCCTTTCATATCGTGGAAGAAGAGCTTTTAATTGTTTATAGTGGCGGTATTACTATTATCCCGAAGTCCTTTGATCACAAAATCAATCAAGTCAAGGTGATCCACTTGCGCCGGACCAGCAATTGTTTTCATTTTTTAGGCTCCTATACCAACTGATAGATTTCTTGACGAGTCTGCAACACGATCGAATTTTTTCAACAACTTCTAATAGGCGGAACGAAGAAACTCATCTAGTCAATAAAAAGCGTTTTTAGTCAAAGCTTTATGGTAAATTGCGCTTTCTTGTAAACCATTAATTTCCTCACAGAATTTTGGATATTTTTTACGATTTTTTTGTGCCACTATATAGGAAACTAACCCATAACCGCACCTTAATAGTAATTCTTTTGGATTTATTCTTCTTGATAAAACGATCAGATATCTCCTGAGAAAAAAAACAACTTTACCATCATCTTTTACAGATACTATATGTAGCGTGTTCCGAAATCTTCAACAAACTGAGCAAACTGAAAAATTTTCTCGTGTAGGAGACTAAAACGAACGACCTCACAAAAGATCGATGTTCGATCATGATCAAAAGTATAGAAACTATTTATAACAATAATCACGTCACTACACTTCCAATTCAACGTTAATTTTCTAATAAACCAACATTGAAATGAGTCATGCGCCGATCGGTTGCTACACCATCACAAGAATTTAAGATTTCATCAGCGATTCATACGAATCACTTTATTTTATATACTTCAAGCACAGATATAATCTAATTCTAAATTCTATAATAAAAAACCTACACCCCCAAGTCGGAACACATTCCATCGCAAATCTATATACAATCGCGCATAAGACACACACAATTCTATTTTAACGCAAAAATTTAATTTCACTTTCGTCTTGTATATATGTACATATGTACAAGCAACTAAATGACAGATCAAGGAAATTAATTTAATAAATTATCATTAATTTAAATAATAAAATTAAGCGAGCGAAAGAGAAAGAAGTTTTTAATGTCGTGCACCACAAAGATGATTGATCTCTATAATCAGCGTTATATGATGCGTTCGAATTCTCGTCGCTGTTTTGTACAAATTGTTACTAATTCTAAATTCTAAACACTAGATTTGTTACAGACAATTAAAAAGCAAAGAAAAATGTAGTATACAGATTTTTCCGGACCACTGACCAAGGGCAACTTGTTATTTTATTTCTTTTCTTTTATCGTTGTACTCTATTTTACTACTCAATGTACGTAAGATTTGTTTCTTTTTTTTTATTTAACAATGTTTTAGGTGTTGTTGTTGTTGTTATAATAATGTAGTGTGTTATTGTAAAGGCAATCGAATATTGTCTTTATGGGTGTGGTGGTCTTATAAAAGCTCGATAATAATTAATTTTTGTATCAGTAGATCATACACAGTTGGAAGTTTTGTGTTGAATATACAACAGATAGTCCAATAATTTTATTAATTTAAATATTAAATAAAAAAAATAAAAATTACAAAAATGTTCGTTAAAGTGGTAAGGATTAGTGTTTTGTGTTTGTGGATACGCTATTGGATACGACCGATAAAGGATTAATTTATACAAAAATTTTTACAATTCAGGTAACAATCTTAGCTGCTGTTGCTTTGGCCTCAGCCCAACATCAAGAAGCCGCCCGCTTCCCAGCCGGTGTAGACCCATCCGCATGTCCATCATACCCAAATTGTGATAATGCTGCCCTCCACAATCCACAACCACATAATCAATGGAATCCACAACCGGCTGCTAACCAATGGAATCAATGGAATCCAACACCAGCTCCATCATGGAACAGTCAACCAGCCCAACAAGATTGGAACCAATGGGATCATCAACCAGCACAACAACAATGGAATAATGCACCAGCTGCTCCACAATGGAACAGTGCACCAGCTTCAACAGCCGGTGGTGATAAATATCCAGCTGGAGTAAATCCACAATCGTGTCCAAACTATCCATATTGTACAAATGTTGCTGGAGGACATTCAGCCCCACAAGTTGCACCACTCCCCGGCTGGACCGAAAGACTTTATCCAGCTGGTGTATCAGCACAACAATGCCCAAATTTCCCATACTGTCACTAAATTAATTTTCGCGTCTTCTTCAATATATCCATTTAATATATGCACATTCCTTTCCACATTATATATTCATAATATAATCGTCTCTTTTTCGCCCTCACCACCCTTTTTTTTAATGTTTCGCTAAATAGTAATATCTAATTGTATAATTATTTAAGAAAATTAATTTTAATATTTTGTAAATACGCAAGAACACTGCCTTAAGATTAAACAAGAAAAAAAAAAAAACGTTACACAAAAAAGTTGGACCGCATTGCCTGTAAATTGGAATTTATTTAAAACGAAATTTTTGTAAAACAAATAAATTTAAAAAATTAAATCATACAAACAAAATGTCTTTTAAAATTAATGTTGAACCATTTATGAAATGATTCAATAACCATTCAAGAGAAAGGACAATATACCACCTATACATTATTGATCATTCGATATAAATTTATATTGGCTGTCATTTATGACATGTTCAGGGTTAGTTCTTATTGTACAAATCATTTCACCGTATTATGTTTCAATTCCGTTACAAACAAACTGCCCACAAAGAATTTTTTATTTTTTTTTTACTCCACGCCAAAGTTTCAAGTTTTAGTTTACTGTGTACAACAAATAGTTGAAGTGTGAAAATATTGCGGGGATACAACATAAGTTGGTGCGGTTCATTTTTAATTGATTATATCAATTATCATGATCTAGGCTTGAGGCAATATTCATTAATTACAGTTCCTTATAATTTATTTATAAATTATTTTTAGTTTTACCCTGATAGCATTCTAAACTCGTTTTTTGTTGTTTGTGACTGTATGTATGTGCACTGATAATATTGCGATAACAAACTAAAATGTTTCCGGTATGAATGCGAGTAAATTAAAATTTGTAATATACGGTTGTTAGTATGCTGAAACTTTAGAAATCTCATCAAAACTATGGCGGACCAGCACCTTTCTAATGCAAACGAAAAAAATTAACGGACGTAGGTACTAGCGTGCGTCCAAAAGCCGTCATTTAATAATTTTAATAAAAATATCTCAAAAAGCAATAAAAAAATGCAGAAAAATGTCAAATTTTAACTCTTGGAAGAAATATAAATCCAGCAATACATTCAAATGTCAAGTTAATCAAAATAAACGTAAATTTCAAAGACTGTTTAATGAAAAAAATATGACAAATTGAGCGAGTGCAACTGAACATTTTGGAAATTGATCCAATTCGTAACAGAGGCGTTCCCTTAGTCGTACGTGCAAATACCTTGTGCGATAATTCACAGTGCGAGAACAAATACAACACGAATCAGATAAATGAATATTTGAGCAATAATTGGATAACAGAATTAGCTGAAGATAACAGTTCAGAGTCTGAGGAAAGCGAAATAATTGTTAGAGATGAGCTGAACGAAGTTTTCCACGTAACTCATATTGGCGACGGATTTTATTCGCATCATGGGTTAAAATTTTGTCCAAGAGAATATTCTGATAGTAATCTAGAACAGTTCCTCAATATTTCATTGAATTTTAACATTGATGGATTACCAATTTGCAAGAGCTCTCAAATACAATTTTGGCCTATCCTCTTTTCAATAGATGTAATAGAAAATTTTAAACCAATGGTGATTAGTATCTATTGCGGGAAAGAAATATTCCTTCTAAGAGATTCTTCAAAATGGGATTGTAGTTAAAGATCACAAATTCAACATTAACATATTAGATGTTTCATTTGTGATTCAACGGCTAGGCAGTGATCGCAAATACGTGGCACGCGTTTTAGAAATTTGTCCGGTACGCCAAGAAAATTTGCGTTTTCAAAAATCGACCATTTTTGCAGTTATTCTTACAAAAAAAATGGAAAAGCTGATTTTAGCGTTTTGATAAAGTCCAAATATTGAAATGCTGGGAATACCAAATATTTTCGTGAAATACGGGAAACTCGAAAGAAAATTGTGATAAAATACATGGTTGGATCAAAAAATCGAGGGATTTTTGAACTTCGGGGGCTGAATGTCTAGTTGTTACAATTTTTTTTTTGGTTCACTTGTCCCTGACGTTTCATGACATTTCTAGCTATATTGGATGCTTAGTTTGTTGTTGGCTGTCGAAAAGGTTCTCAGCAATTTAGTTTTTGGAACTGGAATAAGTCGCATGCCATGGCCGGCGAATACGGAGGCTGAGACATCATAACGGTGTCGTTTTTGGCCAAAAATTTACGATCAAGCAGACCAGTGTAACTTCAAGGCAATACTCCTTATTGTTATTGCCTGGTACGAAGAACTCTTTGTGTACTAAGTACTATATGCCATTGAAATCGAAGCTCACTGTTGAGCAGAACTTTCATATTCTGTCGAGCATGACGAGCGTTTTGCGGTCTTGCTTCTTCAGGAAGATTCTATTAGCACTTTCATCGTTCACTTCATTCAGTGATTTCTGAGCAATGTCTATCCGGTACTGCTTTTGGTCGAAATTCAACAATATCGAAGCCAATTGTGCTACCAAACGTTTCATGCCCAAAACATTTGAAAAAAAAGCATGTGGCATGATCCAAATGATATATCAACATCATCAGTAATCTCTATGATAGTGATTCGGCAATTGTCAATAACCATTTTACTGACTTTTCGACGATGTCGTCGGTTGTTGGTGTGCTAGGGTGTTCGACGCGCTCGTAATCTTCAGTGTCTATAAGGCTATCTTTGAAGCGTTTGTACTACTCGTAAATGTTTGTTTTATTCATAGAAGCCAAAAAATTCAACATTACCAATACCGTTGTACCTATATTTCATCCAGATTCTTCCAGAACCACATATAACTCGATAGCTAAGAATTCTATGATACGTGCTTCGATCAAACATTCAAACCTCTCGCATAAACCTCTTTAACCCAAATCTCAAATTGTAGACGAACAGATTTGTAGTGAAACCTCTTCTAGAAAAGTTTCAAAAAACGCCACCTTGATTCATCATTTGAATATGCCGCAACTAATTCATTTACCATCAAATATGTTAGTTAAGTCAGATACCAAATTTCAATGGAATTGATACATAATCGGCGAAGTTCCGTTTGGAGCAGGGAAGGAGTTTTTAAATGAAACATGATCAGAATTCAACAAATATTCCGGGACACTGCTATGATCACTGCATAAATCAAAAACATTAGATTTGCCAAAGAGAATTTTGTTTTTTCAATACATAAACAATCCAGGCCTTTTCTACGGTTCCAGCACCACATAGAACACGCACGTTTGTCAATAGATTTTAGTGAAATTTTATATCTAAGTTATTCAGCTTATTCTATAAGTGGTTCCTAATATAACATTGAATTATTCACTTTCTGCAGAATTTCCTTGGTTCATATCATTAGGGGTCTGATTTTAACATTAATGTTATTATGGTTGGTAGCTTTAATCAAAAAATTGCTTCACCAAATGTTTTTTTCACATGAACAACCAATCGAAGCAGTTTACTATGTCTACAGCTCAAAATGGAATTAGGTAGCACTTCTCTGGATTGATTTGAATAAAAATTTACTTCAGAGATTTGAGATGTACAATTGATTCTTTACGAATTCTTTATCGAGAATTCCTCCGGCCACAAATTCAAGAAATATTGCGCAATACTTCCAATATGATATCAAATGCAAAATTTTATTTGTCAAATTTATTTTTACATACTTACCCAATTCGACTTTTTTCAGTCTTCAGCATCAAATGGGACAACCATATTTGTTGACGGATTTTTGTGAAATTTGATATCTGAAATATGTTGGAGATATTATAAATAGTTCCTAATAAAAAAAAACCTATTATTTCATGGCCTGAAAAAAAATTTCGGCCGTAAAGTTGAGCTGGGATCAGATATTTTATATTGAAACATAGCCCGACGTTATGATGTATTTTGGAACACTACTCATACTAATGATATTATGGTCGATAGCATAAATCAAAAAATACAATGGATTTGACCATTTTGGTTTTCAAAACCAAATGCAATTGTGAATGCAATTAAATAACCGACTGGATAGATTTCACTGTACTTGGTGCGGAGTAATGTTATGCATAAATGATGACGCAGTATTAATAAATGATGACGCAATAAAATAAAATTAACTTATTAACTAAAATGGGATATGGAACAAAAAACAGATTACTTGACTTAGTACAATTTTGTTGATTATTTAAATCACCGTTAGTTAATGATTTCCTGGCTGCTACTGAATGTGAATACTATGGTTGGTGATTCACTTGCACACATCTGTTCGGTCGCATCCGGTTAATAACACTGATTTCTTACAACCACTGCTTATAATGATGATAATACACAGGTTTGTGAATCAACACACAAATAATCCAATAAAATTGATGCGTTAAATCGCATCCGGCTCGAGAAGATTTGGAACTTTAAGTTCGTTTGAAGGCCTAAAATTCAGAATCGTTATTATTTCATTTACTGCAACTTACTTAGCCATTTATTTTACGATGTCAATTATCGTATAACAGAATTTAGCGTGCTAGCTGACAATACCTGAACTAACAGATTTTCCTTCGACAAATAGTTGTGATTATCTAGGCCAAAGAAAATTGTCTGAGGTTAAGATATTGAAACCAACTTCGAGATAATAAAATGTATCTTAAATTATTTTATTCGTCCCTTCCTGTAAAAATTTACGTTAAAAAACCAAAATAAAAATCTGATGTATTATGGATCGATTGTGACTAATTCTTAATATTACAAATAAAAAAAATTATTTTACGGAATTACATGGCACGCAAAAAAAAGAAATTGTCTAAAGAAATGATTTTATTGGCACGGCAATAATCAACTATTTGAGAACACTTGGCTAGAACGTTTATAAAAGTTAAGTTAGTTATGATGTGTAAATCAAAATAACTTACCTGACACCGATCCCGAATATTTGCATTTTTTAATAGGAGTTACTAATTGCAAACTTGGGTGTTTGAAATGCACGGTGGTAGGAGAGTATATTTCTAATATACAATATATGGCGCACATCATAAATTAAAATCGTCTTTGGAGCAACTGCCAATAGATATGGTTGAACAACAATGTATTATTTTATTAATTGTATTTTTATAGGGATAATGAAAAAGCGTTTAACCGGTTGGACCAATGGGGAATTCAAATTAACAGACATTCAATTTTGTGCCGCTAATATTAGAGAATTATAGCACACACTATTACGAATAAAACTTCCTTCTGAAATACATACATGCCGCTCTGTTGCTTCTTACGATTTCAATTTCCTTTTTTTTTTACCAAGCAGAGGCTCGCGGTTCATGTAGATTTATCAGGATGGGCATAAGAGTTTTTCATTATAAAGTTTCGCTTTTTCGTACTCCAACTAGATACAAGCTAAAATCATTCGGAAGTTAAAGCTAAAATCATTAATGTGTTTTATAGAGCTAATAAAAAAATTGTTGCTCTAACACCGCCAATTTTTGTTTTATTTTGAGAAGAGATGCAACAACTTCAACAACGATGTCAAGCAACATTTGCCACCGTTAGTAGAAATTTGGGTGACCGCTTGGGGAACATGATGATGATGGAACGAAATCTCGCCCCTCCCACCGCACAACCGCCGATGGAAATAATAGTGGAGACTAGTAATTAACTAAATTAAGGCTTTTCAGATTTTGCGATTACAACAGAGGGACGCTGTATTAGAAAAAATTGTGTTGACTTGTGATTAACAAGTGTCAAAAAAACAAAAAATACTAAAAATTTAGTAACTATCGACTACTTATGTGTCTAGAACCAGGTCGAGTCTTTAATGCTAACATACCTTTCCTTTCCTTCGATATTGTTATTCGTAAAAGGGTGCATGGTGGACCCCCGGCGTATCAAGGAAACTTGCGTTAGGCTTGGTTTCGTACATACTAAATCAATCAATCAATCAATCAATTTTGATTTTCAAACAGTTTTAAATGCGCTGTTAGAATTAAAATAGAAGTGAACAGATTCTTTCAATAGCTGTAGAAGCGGGCAGAGAGCATTTAGAACTGAAAATGTTACTTGGGTATAGTCAAAACTTTTCCACTATTATCACACGCTACAAAAACCCGTTTCTAAAATGTTTTGGAAAATATAATTTCAATTGTCGAATTCTATCATAATCGGTTAAGAAAATACCAAGTTTCATTCCAGTTGGCCATATTTGGGAACTTTATCAAAAAATCATTTTAGAATCGTACACATTTCCATCGCAACTCTCGATTTTCAGCATTATCGGTTAAGAAATAGCCTATTTGCGTTCGAATTCGCCAAATTCCAGAAGCTTATCAAAAAATCATTTCACCAATGAACATACATCTCGGATATCAAATAATCAGTGAGAAGGAGGATGGTTCTATTCTAAATAGCCTAGTTCCATTTCATTTTGGCATTTTCCAAAATTTTGTGAAACAATCATACTAGAACCCTATTTTCATTGCACAGATCTAATCCGATCAATAATTGTGAAATTTAAAGGTTCACCATATTCTAAGTATATAGCTTAATTCCACTTCACAACAGGCCATATTCCAGGACTTTAACCCCCTCGTCCGACGGCATAATTTTACAACGTTAACAAACTCACAAAAAAAGATTGAGCCTAATTGAGCCTAACCCGTCATCAAAACATACAAAAAATTCAAAAATTCATTGAAAAAAAATTCAATTTTCCTCGGGTTTTTCCGGAAGCTTCCGAGTTTTCCACTCAGATTTTCCAATTTTTCTCTTCTACAAAACATCTGGTTTTTACCATCTGGTTGGCTACGCGCCAAATCCTATACAAAAACATAATTTTTCGATTTTCCGAATTTTCCGACTTTTCCGAAGGATTTTCAAACCACCCTACGACCCTACGTCCTAAGTGACACGGTAACCGAGATATGAATTTTTTTCGTTTTTTATTTAAATTACCTGAAATTTCGCCTTTAAATCGTCATATTTTTTTTGATTGTGATTGTAATAGCACGAAATAACTTTTATTGTATTCTGCAATGTATTTTTAGTCTAAATAAATCACTATTTGGTACAAATGGCTTTAAGAAAATAAATTATATGAGCTTCGAAAGTCTTGAAAATGTGTAAATGTATGAAAAATTTCTACTTCTAAATTCAATATAAAAAAAAATAAACTTTATTTTGAACATAGGTTTGTTTGAAAAAGTTGTCTAGTTTATACCCTTTCCAACGGTATGCTACATGTTGGAGAAATTATTTATATAGTATGGTCAAAATAAGAGATAGAAGTTGTCAGGGTCAAGAAAATTCTTTTTATCTTTATTATGTTTTTTATATAGTTATAATATTTGTTCGAATTGTTCTCCTCTACTCCGTATGCATGCACGACACATTTTTCTTATTTCAAATGTTATTGTGCGAATTCGCATTTCTCTTTTCATTATTTCAAATGCAGCTATAATTCGCTCCCCAGACGTAAAAATCGAGTGGTGTCCAAAGAAATTCCAAAAATTCCCAGAAAAAGCCCAAAAAATTCCCAAAATTCCCAGAAAATGCCAAAAAAATTCGAAAAATCTCCAGAAAATTTCCAAGAATTTCCAAAAATTCTCAGAAAATGCCCAAGAATTTCCAAAAATTCCCAGAAAATGCCCAAGAATTTCCAAAAATTCGCAGAAAATGCCCAAGAAATTCCAAAAAATTTCAGAAAATGCCCAAGACTTTCCAAAAATTCGCAGAAAATGCCCAAGAAATTCCAAAAATTCGCAGAAAATGCCCAAGACTTTCCAAAAATTCCCAGAAAATGCCCAAGAATTTCCAAAAATTCCCAGAGCCCAATAATTTCCAAAAATTCTCAGAAAATGCCCAAGAATTTCTAAAAATTCCCAGAAAATGCCCAAGAATTTCCAAAAATTCCCAGAAAATGCCCAAGAATTTCCAAAAATTCACATTTTTGGAATTTTTGGAAATTCTTGGGCATTTTCTGGGAATTTTTGGAAATTCTTGAGCATTTTCTGGGAATTTTTGGAAATTCTTGGGCATTTTCTGGGAATTTTTTAAATTTCTTGGGCATTTTCTGGGAATTTTTGGAAATTCTTGGGCATTTTCTGGGAATTTTTGGAATTTTTCGGGGATTTGTGGAATTTCTTGGGAATTTTTGGAATTTCTTTGGAATTTTTTGGGAATTTTCTGGGAATTAGGATTCATTTATTTATTTATTTACCAACTTTATACTTATATACAATCTGGTTACAATTTCAGTATACAATAATACAGGGTGTTCGGCACATGGACCGACACAATTTTTTGGGGAATTAGTTGGGTCATTAGCTAGTTTTCACCCATACGACCCTACGTCCCTGACACCGCTCGATTTTTACGTCTGGGGACGTGCAAAGGAGTTGGTTTATGCAACAGAGGTGCCCTCACGAGAAATTTTAATGGAGCGAATTATAGCTGCATTTGAAATAATGAAAAGAGAAATGCGAATTCGCACAATAACATTTGAAATAAGGAAAATGTGTCGCGCATGCATACGGAGTAGAGGAGAACAATTCGAACAAATATTATAACTATATAAAAAACATAATAAAGATAAAAAGAATTTTCTTGACCCTGACAACTTCTATCTCTTATTTTGACCATACTATAAATAATTTCTCCAACATGTAGCATACCGTTGGAAAGGGTATAAACTAGACAACTTTTTCAAACAAACCTATGTTCAAAATAATGTTTATTTTTTTTTATATTGAATTTAGAAGTAGAAATTTTTCATACATTTACACATTTTCAAGACTTTCGAAGCTCATATTATGTGTACCGAATGAAATTTGTGATTCCCAAATTTATATTATCTCATAGGTTACTACGCAAAAGAAAAAAACTGGTACCGTTATTTTGTAAAAAAACAATTTAAAAAAACGAATAAACGTCAAATTGGGCATTTGTTTTATTTGTTTCGAAATGGACGCATCATAAGGAGAAAAATGTGATTTAATAATTAGATTGTGCAATGATCATCCCGAGTATACCAATAAAAAAATTGGTAAATTGGCCGGTGTTTCCAATAATACGGTAACAAATGTAAAAAAAAATGTCAAATCAATCTTTCTGTGTCACGCAAGCCCGGATCCGGAGAAAAATCAGGTGCTCCAAATAAAATGTTGGATCAGAAAATTGTAAGAGTCATTTCGGAACATCCCTCGATGTCTATGCGAGATTTGGCCAGAAAAACCAAAACAACCAAATCGATTGTGGAACGAGCTAAAACCAGAAATAATCTACGGACATACAAGAAGTCAAAAATCCCCAAAAGAAGTGTTGAACTATTTAATAGAGGGATCGATCGAGCAAAGAAACACAACAAATGGTTGAACGAAAGAAAAGATTTTTGTTTCGTAATGAACGACGAGACCTACGTCAAAATGGATTTCTCGACACTTCCAGGTCCCCAATATTACATCAAAAAGAAAGGTAAAGAACTGGACGGAGCAATTACTACCATAGCTGTTGAAAAATTTGGCAAAAAAACATATGGTTTGGCAAGCAGTTTACCAATGCGGCTTAAGATCACATCCATACATAATAAATGGGATTATGAAAAGGTGAATGTTCGCCGTAAAATGAACAAAAATTTTGAATGAATACGATTATTTAAAAACTGTACAATATGTGCAATAGAACAAGTACAGAAAAATAATGATTATATATTGCCGTTTAGTTTTAATTCTTCATGTACAAATCACAAATTTCATTCGGTACACATAATATAATTTATTTTCTTGAAGCCATTTGTACCAAATAGTGATTTATTTAGACTAAAAATACATTGCAGAATATAATAAAAGTTATTTCGTGCTATTACAATCACAAACAAAAAAAATATGACGATTTAAAGGCGAAATTTCAGGTAATTTAAATAAAAAACGAAAAAAATTCATATCTCAGTTACCGTGTCACTTAGGACGTAGGGTCGTATGGGTGAAAACTAGCTAATGACCCAACCAATTCCCCAAAAAATTGCGTCGGTCCATGTGCCGAACACCCTGTATATAAGATGGCTTCTACAAAAAAAGTTACTGCAATTTAAAAATCGCGAAAAGGTACAATTGTACCTATGCCGCCTGACGAGGGTTAAAAAATCATTTAGACAGTCGCATTTCCGTTGCACATCTCGGATTTCATCATTATCGTTAACCTGGTTCAATTCTAGTAAAATACATAAATCACTTACAGAAAATTTAACTGTCAGGCTGGTCAGGATTTTATCGGATTTGTGTTATTTCGTTTACTAATATCCTACTCATTTCCTTTTAGTTGGTTCTGAAAAGAAATTTATGCGCAACGCATAACGGGTTAGTTTTTTATTTTTCGGTCAAATTGTATTCAGCCTTTTTTATTCCGGAATAGGTAACGGATTGGATTTTATATTATTGTTCAAAAATGGAAGCCTAAAATGGATAATACATAGCGTTCCATTCGATAATCCAGATTATTTTACAAATTATCCATTATCCCCCATTATCCATTATCCAAATTATCCATTGATAATTGATAGTGGAAAATATAAATGCGGGTAATAATGGATAATTATCAGGAGCTGCTAGAATACCTGAACTCAACCAATTAAAACAGTAGCTAAAGGTTTTTATTAAAGTAAGTACATATGTTCAATACAGATTGTGACACACATACAAGCGATCAATTCACGAACAAGCTGGTGCATAACTCACGTTTGGATAGACTTGCCAATCGTCCCGATCGAGAATAGAAATGACCCATGTCCCGATATTACTATGAGCGGGATGCTGTTTCCCCGGTTTGGTCAAATTAATTATATTTCAGCAATTATAAAAAACAAAACTTTATTGTGATTTTCAGTTCATTTTCAGCATTGGTTAAAATTTTCTCGCTTCGAGAATTAGTTCAGAAATTATACGAAATGATCGATTTAATTTTTGCATATTGGTAAAAAATGTGAAGGCTATAGAGGAGAAATTAAGAAATTTTTTTAATGAAAATCCCCTTTTTTATAGGCTATCGAATTATTTTAGGAAAGGATCATAGCTGTAAATCGCTGTAAGTATTATAAAAAAAAAACATGTAAGATTCTAAAAAAGTAGGTTTCACTCCCTATGTGTCTATAGAGGCATAAAGCGTATAGGCTGGACCACCTCACTCTTTCGGGGCTGTTGCCTTTACCTTTCTGTTTTACCAAGTTCTTTCACTTCAGGTAACACCATTCTTTCCAGGTCGTTACTGGCCTTCCCACTATCTGCTTATTTTGCGGATTCTATTTTTCTATTTTCATTTCTATTTTATTCGAACGAAGGGTTCAACGCATTCCAGATCTCATAAATCATATTGAATGTATTTTATTGCTTTGTAGATTCGCCGATTGATTTCTTTCGTACAAACACTGAATTATTACCGAAAGTTTAGGTCAGATCTATAACGCTAAAAACGTTATCTTTTAATGTTGAAAGCTTTTTCTTTCAAACAAGCTTAGCGAATATCGTGTAGTGCTAAAAATCAAGCAAAGTAGTTACTCATCAGACATGTTCTGTCTTCAACCGAGAAGAAGTTTTCATCGTTTCTTCCTTTAAAGTTTCCTGATATTGATAAGGCGGCTGGAGACAATTCTTCGTTTCCAGTGGAGGCTTCTGACCTAAATTGTCACTCATGACTTCATGGAATAAATCAATTATTTTGAACTCTAAGATTATTCGAACTTTTCAAAATTATTCGACTCTATTCTAGTTTTTTGCTTATACTTGAAACTAGCTGAGTTACCCGGCCTTTCACGGGAGGTATATAATTCAAATACCTTGATTGTTATGCAAGAATTCTCTCTTTACATCGCTGTATTTGAAAGCATGAGTTGTGTTTGTATGTCTGGATAACTCAGTAGTTCCGGAGACGTAAGCTAGAAGAGGTTCAGGTGGATCATCCAGAGGAGGCAAATTCACTTTTCCATTTGAACAACACATTCCAGGCGATCCATTGTGAAACTTTAAAGCATGACAATACAAACAAATGTTTTTCATTTGCCCAATTGAAACATTGGGCGCTTTCAGAGCACCAAACAGTTGGCAACATGTTGAGTAAAATCACGGCCAACGCTATGAAATTTAAGAACTTTATTAGTAATTCAAATCAAATTAGCAATGATTTCACTAAACATGATGCCAACAGTTTGCGGATCTGAAAGCGCCCATTGTAATCATAGTCTTTCTCGTAATTGAATGCTGTTAAATCACCTCTAAAAGTTTCTATTAATCGTCCATATCGTAACCGATCGACTTCCAGCCGGCCCTCACGATGTTCAATGGTTTCAGTAGCTCTAGAAGAAGACATCCTGCTTCGTACATTTTCAAGTCGTGTTTCACGCTGTTCAGTTGTTTCATCAGCTCGTGAAGAAGACATCCTGCTTCGTACATTTTCAAGTCGTGTTTCACGCTGTTCAGTTGTTTCATCAGCTCTTGAAGAAGACATCCTGCTTCGAACGTTTGCAAGTCGTGTTTCGTGCTGTTCGCTTGATTCAGACACCCTTGCGGTTCTAATCTTCTTCGACTTTGCAGTTACCTGCCCAATTGATATTTTTTTCGGTGGCATTTTTAAGCAAAAATGAAACGTGTAGCTAATTAATCAGGAATGACGGGCATTCAAAACAGAAATTAGTATTAATTTATCAAAACGATTTTAATGTTCCCTTCGATACGTTTCATCGCGAACTGTGTTTGAAAATGTCTTTACGGAATTTTTTTTAAGCAAAATCAAATGTTATCTACAATCAAAAAGTAGTCATAGATTAACACGTTTATAAACTGAAAACTTAAATCTAATAAGAATGTATATTCACTTGAAATAATATTTAATACCTGGAAAATAATCACCAACAATTATTTTATTGCAATATAGCTAACTAATCGAGAACAACGGGATCCGAAACACAAATTAACATTAATTTATTCAAAACGATTAAAACTACGTCCACTTCGATACGTTTTACCGCGAACTGTGGTTGAAAATGACATTTTGAAAAACAAAAGAAGTTTTTTCAAACTAAGGCAATTTTACGCGTACAATAATTTGAATCCAAGGATGTTTCTTGTAGAAGATGCTATTTTCAAATATAAAACGTTAGTACTTTTCAAAGTAAATCAGTTTATACGTACAATATTTTTTAGTACCTTTCCTAGAATTGATTTTATGAAACAATCATTGATTATTTAAGTAATAAACTAAATAAAGTAATAATCTATTGGCGTTTAGGATGAAACTACTATTTTCATTAAAAGCCGCCGGTTGCAATAGTGGATTAAAATAGAATGTTAATTATTTCTGAAGTTATGTGGAAATTAGAACTCGCTGACTATGGTACATTTCAAACCAGTAAAAATGGATTATAGTATGGATAATATAAGTGTTCAGAGATTTGTTTTCAGTGATGAAAGATTGTCAAGTGATGAAAGATTGTCTTAAATTTAAATTAATAAAATTAATTTGAATAATTAAATCAATTATAGTAGAGGTATGATTTGTGTATAACAATCGCACGCTAGATATCCTTTTTGGTGTATAAATTTGCGGCTAAGGCGCTATTTCGGAACATTTAAATAATTGTGTCTATACATGTAAAATTGAATTCTTGATCCAGGGCAGACTTCCGGATTGGAGCATTGCACTAATTTCATATAACCCCTTTCCTAAAGTCATTCCCGTCAAAAAAATCCTAAAAAAATTGAAATTTGAGAAAAAATTTGTACCACAGCCCCTAGACCCCGGGGTCCAGACCCTTCAAAAGTATCGTGTGCTTGGTCCTGAACATGCAACATATACATGGTAAAAATTTCATGGCGATCGGTAAAGCGGCTAAGGCGTTATTTCAGAACAATCAAATAATTGTATCTTTAAATAAATTTTTGATCCAGGGGCGGAACCCCCGAATTCGAACATGTCTCTTATTTCATATAACCCCTTTCCAAAACTCATTCTCGTAAAAAAATTTAAATTTTTGAAAAAATTTGTACCATGGCCCCTAGACCCCGGGGTCCAGCCCATTTCACAATATCGTAAGATTGGTCCTGAACATACAACATTTGCATGGTAAACATTTCATGGCGATCGGTTGAGCGACTGAGAAGTAATTTTGAAATAATCAAATATTTGTATCTATACATGTAAAAATTAATTTTTGATCCAGGGCTGGGCCCCTCGGATTCGAACATGTCAGTAATTTCATATAACCAGCCCCATAAACTCATTTTCGTGGAAAAATTTAAAGAAAATTAAAATTTTCGAAAAAATTTGTACCGCAGCCCCTAGACCCCGGGTCCAGCCCCTTCCAAAATATCGTAAGGTTGGTTCTGGATATGCAACTTGTACATGGTAAAATTTTCATGGCGATCGGTTGAGCGGCTGAGACGCCCATTCGGAACCGACAAACAAACAAACAAACAAACAGGAATTCATTTTTATATATATGTATAGATTAGATAGGCGTTATGGAGTGGCGTGATGTTCCAGAATTTGTGATGTATCGATTTTCGATATTTTCGAATAAAAAATTTGAATAAAAAATGTGGTATCCCGTTTCCAAAGTTTTCAAAGGTGGCGTTTGAAGTACAACTCGATTACGACATTGCTTTCACTAAACGGGCGCTATTAAGCGAAGTGAGCAGGGTATTCGATCCGCTAGGATAGTCCCAATCAAAATTCGTATCTGTCAAAGAGCTGGACGCTGCAGCTTTGTTGAAGATGTGTTTATGAAGAATCGGGTTGCTACGATTCTGGAAACGTTCAACAAAAATTAGTGGAATCATGTATCATCTGATGAAAATCCTGCTTATCTCTTATCGAGACCGACACCGTGATCAACTAGGCAACTCCACACTTTGGTGGAAATTGGGCCTAATTAACACGACATTTAAGGATTTGGGAACCATCTTGGACCATCAGTTGGTTTCCGGGATCATATTAACTTACATAATTGTAGCTAAGTCTAACAGTTTACTGGGCTTCGTTTGTCGCGCCACCAAGGATTTTCGTAATCCACTTTTCGTTAAAGTTTGTACTGTTCTCTTGCACGGTCGAGCCTGAAATATGCATCGATTATTTGGGAGCCGATGTAAAAGATTGGTATCGATCAAATTGAACGAGTACAAAAGCAATTAATTCTATACTTGCTACACAAAATGAAGTGGCCGTTTGATCCTAAACATTTAATGTGGTAGAACAAAAGGAATTTGGGGGTTGCAGCTTCATTGTTCAACGCTGATGTTTTAAATGGTGCAGTTGAATTGCTATGCTATCCAAATGTTTATTTTAAATTGTAGTTGTAACGAAGTATACTCATCAGCAGTCGAATGAGTATTTAGTTTGATAATTCAGAAATGGGTAAAAATTTGATCTAGACATGACCGCGAACAAATTTTTAGCTGTTTGAAAAGGATGACGTACGGTTTATTAGGGAGCTCAAGGATTGGTATAAAACGTGAAAATAAATTCTAATCTAATATATGCTAGTTTAAGGATTGTGTTGCGGTTGAGTTAGACTTGTGTTGAGGTTGGATTAGGGTTATGTGAGCAGTTCAGCTGGGGAATCCCGTGTTATGAATTGGCGGTTGAATTATGGTTAGCTTGTTGCACAGATAAGAATATCAGATGTTTCAAGCCAAATAAATTTTTGGCAATTCATTCTGGAACCCAAAACCTGAAACTCAAACCAATTTAAATTATGTTTACTAAAGTTCCATCTAACCTTTAATAAAAGAAATACAGTTATTAGAGACACATTTTAAAAAGCTCATTTTTTTAGGTGATTTTGTCTATTTTGCTGTACAAAATTACAACCACAATTTTTGCTTTAATAATTTAAATTTAAAATTAATACAACAAATGAAAATGTTCAATAAAAGTTAATATTTGTTCAAAAAAAATTATACTTTTTTACGATAGATGGTGTTACTTGAATCAGTTTTGTATTATTTTGAGTCCAAAATAAAATATTATTCCAGTTCAAAAAACCGCAAAATCATTTGGGCTTGCTTCAACTGATATTCTCATCTGTGCTTGTAGTTTATAACACCCCCTTCCCCCCCAATTGAGGGTTAGGGCTGCCTTGGAGTTGAGTTGATATTATTTTGAGTATAGGAATCTGCGGTTAAGGTGGGAATATTTATTATTACTTGAGGGCCATGTGGGCGTTAAGCCACCTCGCACTGCGACCTAAAACATCTTTTGTGCATCAAACCCTACTTAATTATCCGTCCAGCCAATATTCAGGCTCTTAATGAACCGGATAATACTGCCGACCAGTACGTGATACATACTATCTGGGCTCATTGCTCTCCCTCCTAGATGTTTACTGTTGGAAGTACTTCTACACGCGTTACATACTATCTGGGCTCATTGCTCTCCCTCCTAGATATAATAACATTTACCTCTGCTAGAAAAGCGGTAGCACCGGGACTCAAGGAATTCGAGAGGGCAGACCCACTCCCGTGTATTCTTTCCCGTGCCCCGTCTACCGTTTTGATTTAACTAACTCTTACGAGTTGCTGGGAATAAAAAAAGTCGCCTGTAGGTCACCCAGGTTTACTACAGGAAGGCTAAATGAAACTGAAGGGTGCCTGGTATCCAGAGTCCGCATATATGAACTGATTAAGATTAGGGTTTTTTGTAAAGGTGTTCTCCTTTAGCGCCGTACTTTAGCCTGTACCAAAAGGCCACATTCTGCCTAATGGATCCAGTTTCCAGTGGTGCCGCGAGGAGGCAGTACGTACACTTGTGCCTACTGGAAGGTTACAGAGCCCTCTTCCAATAGACGCCAAACCACCAAGGTGGGAATGTATAACAGGTCGTGTTGAGAGATGAGTTGGAAGTTAGCTTGAGTTAAGTTCATGTACGAATGTAGTTTACGTTAAAGGTTAAGTTAGGGATCCATTTAGAGGTTGAGCTAGGGCTTAGAGACCTGCACGGGCTCGGGCTTACCCGTCGGGCCTAGGCCCCACCCGATATTCGGGTGGGAAATAGATATAAAACGGGTGGGAAATAGATATAAAATTCAGTTCGGGTCGGGCCGGGTTCGGGTAATAACGTCAAATAATCAATCGGGCTCGGGCTCGGCTAAAAATGTAAAATGACACATCGGGCTCGGGCCGGGTTCGGGTAATAATATAAAATAAGAGATCGAGCTCAGGTCGGGTCGAGCCGTTTGTACTTCGGGTCGGGTCGGGTACAAATGAAATATTTTGGCCCGTGCAGGTCTCTACTAGGACTGAGTTGAATTTATAGATTTAACTAGTTTTTGGACGGTGTTGATTTAAGGATTGAATTAGGGGTTGAGTTGGAGTTGCGTTGGGGTTGAGTTTAGGTTTGGTGAGAAGTTCATTTCGCTTGAGTTGAGTTCACGAATGCATGTGTTTTTTTGGACAATGTCGACTTAGCGATTAAGTAGGGCGTTGACTTTGGAGGTTGAATGAGAGCTCAATTTGTCAGCGAGTTGGGATTGATTAGCTCTGGGTTGGGATTGAGGTGAGGTTTATTCAGTAGTTACATGTGGATTTATTTGGTGATTGGGTTGAGATTTGAGTTAGAACTTAGCTTGAACTGTTCTGAATTAAGTTCATGGGTCCTTGTAGTTTTTCGGATCATGTTGATTTGCGGATTGATTTGGGCATTTAGTTGAGTTATTGTCGAGTAGAGTGTTGAGTTAGAAATGAGCGATGGGGTTCAGTTGGCGATTTATTGAGGGTTGACTGGGGGATTGATATAGAGATTTGATTAAGTTGAGTTCATGTAGACATGTAGTTCCGAACCGTGTTGATTTAGAGTTTGAATTGAATGTTGAGTTTGGTGTTGAGGGTTGAGTTGGATTTTAGTACGAGGTTCGGTTGGAGTTTAATTTAAGGTCGAGCTGATTATTTATTGCGAAGTTTGTTAGATTGAGTTGATTTGAGTTGAGTTCATAAACGTGCAGCTTTCAAATCGAATTAATTTCGGGATTGAGTTGCCTGTTAGAGTGTATAGTTGGGATGAGGTTGAGTTGGGGCTGAATTAGCTTGCGTTGGAGTTGAATGAGGGGTCCTGTTGGGGAATTATTTTCGTGGATTGGGTTAGACATTGAGTTTGGGTTATGTTAAGAGTTGATTTGAAAGGTGATTTGGGGTTGGATTGGTGATTGAGGTTCAGTTAGGTATTAATTTGGGAGTTGAGTAAATTTTCAGCACGGAAGTTCTGATCACCTCGTGATGGTTCTTTTCGACCGAAGTAACTTCGGTCAAATTACAATTGCTTCGCGCGCAGTGTGACCGCATTTCTACTTAGATTCTGACACCGCATTTCCACCCTCATTATCAAAAAAATTCGGCCCAAATACACCACAAGCCCAAAAGCCACATGAACGACACATTAACATCTATGAAGATAAGGCATTAGTTTGTTACGGGTACAGGAGAAAAATCCTTATTAATAAAGAAGTATTGAATTAATGAAGAGTATCGAGATCACTAAACGCAGGTATATATAAACCGCTGTAGATGGCTTGTTCAAACTATGGATATCGAACTGAATATTTACTTGGACTAAATGCTGAAATGCAATCCAAACGTGATCTTATACCTAATTACTTAGAGCAAACGATTAACGACCTTATAAACTTGACCTTTACTATTACATATGTGTTAATTTCTATTATGGTGCATTAAGAAATGTAAACTATAAATCAATGTGTCATTACGATACAATTATTTTTATGAAAGAGATTATTGTGTTAAAAATATTCTTAGTTTATGTTTTAATGTTGATTATCAAATTTATTTTGTCAAATATGCTTTAAACATGTGCGCGCAATCCGATCTTGAACTAAAAATGTTTAAGTAAACCAAAATTGATTTGTTAAATTTATTTACGTAAAGAAAAACCGACAAATCTTACATATTTTATTTTTATACATAATAACAAGTTATACTTGAAGGCAAATAGATAATTTATAAGGTAGGGCCTCTATCCAATTTTCTCGTGACACATGCTGCATGCACAAAATATAAAAAAACTATTATTAAGATATATTTGGCCACCTACATAAAAAACAATAAATCAATTTTGTTAATAGAAAAAACGAATCCATGAACCTGTCACTAAACTATTTTTTTAGGTTAGGGTTAACCAAGATCAAAGACAAAATATGTGTAGAAGAAAAGAAAATGTACGATTTAAATTAAATTTACGCGTGCGCTTAAATTTTATACCATGAATTCATGATTTCTTGTTAATAAATCGCACAAGGCACAACAAAATATCGACAGGCTCAATTATAAATTATTTAGTGTTTTGCTTTAAATAGCAGAAAATTGGAAATTTAAGTAGTTGGTTGGTTAAACAAGTTATAGTTGACCTTGTCTTAATGCTTCTTAAGTTTTTCTGTTAAAAAATACCCACAAAATGTTACTATGGACTATTTTGATGTATGCGCCATAAAAGTTAGATTTAACAAAAGTTTATTTATTTCTATAATTTCCATTAAGCGCCAAATATTGGGAGTAAAGGTTTGGACATCATTGACC
This sequence comes from Tipula helvola, assembly GCA_963556165.1. Classification (NCBI taxonomy): domain Eukaryota; kingdom Metazoa; phylum Arthropoda; class Insecta; order Diptera; family Tipulidae; genus Tipula; species Tipula helvola. The sequence continues at coordinate 31,290,295 of OY744483.1, read as the reverse complement.
ATATGTTCGTCGGCACAAAAAACAAAAATATTGTTTGTTTAAATCCACTTTTCTCAACGACTTGAAGGTCGCTGAGTCCGAAAATGCAAAAAAAAAATTAAAAATGTTCGTCTGGATGCCCGTCGATTTGGAATTTTTAGCCGGATTGAGTTGTGAACATGTGTACCTACATGGCAATTACGTTGTGAATTACGTTGAGATTGATTTAGAGGTTGAGTTAAAGATTGAGTTAGAAATTGAGTTGGGATTGAGTAAGGTATATAGGGGATCAGTTAAGGTTTAAATCGGAGGTTGGATTGAGTTGACTGGAGATGAGTTGACGTATGTATTGTAAGCAGGTAATTTTTAGACCGAAGTTCTGATCATCTTTGAGTTTCAGCCCTTTATGTTTCTGATGTTGCCAATTAGACATTCATTTCAGGGAAATATTCGCAGCATAGCGCTTTTCGAGAGTTCAGTGAAAGACGTTGATGCCAAACTTTCTCCAAATATTGCACCTTCGTAGTTGTCATGAATTTTCTCTGGAAGTGAATCTACGCAAGTTTGTGATCAGCGAGAATTGCCCATTGTTAGCATAGCTCACTCGCTAAATTTGATTACAATTGTTTTTCTGAAATCCTTTAGCAATAACGAGAGTTAATTGATAAATCTTCAGAATGAATCAGCAAACATAATTTTTTTAAGTAAAATTTAGTTTATTTTTCAATATAGTCTCCTTTTAGTTCGACATACTTATTCCAACGTTTTTCCACTTTCATTAAACCTTCTTTAAAATATGATTTATCAAACTCCTCAAAATCAGCATTCGTTTCAGCTAATGCTTCATCCTTTGACCCCAATCTCTTTCCACCGTACCATTTCTTCATGTTTGGAAAAAGCAAAAAGTCACAAGGGGCTAGATCACGTGAATGTGGTGGATGGGGAAGCAATTCGAAGCAATAAAATTTTTGCTGTGATTTCCATGAACAATGTGTGCATTGTCATGATAGAAGAGCACATTTTGCTTCTTCTGTGGTGGTTTTACCCTCCATAAGAGAGTCGATGAATATCATGCCTTCTACATCCCAAAGACAGTCGCCATAACCTTATCAGCTGATTCAACAACTTTTGCGTTCTTTGGATCACTTGAGTGAGCTTCTACGTATCTATTGGCGTGTAGTAATTCATCCATGTTTCATCAACGGTTATAAATCGATGCAAAAATTCAGTAGGATTGCGCTGAAACATCTCCAAACGTTGCTCAGAAATGGTCGTTCGATTCATTTTTTGAACATTTGTTAACAAACGCGCGCGCAATTTTATACTAAAATTTCTCGCGTTGTTACCTCATTTGGCCTTCCTAAACGTTCAGCATCACGCCACTGAAAACGATGGTTTGAATAAACTTTAGCAGATATTTTGTAGTTTGGTTCAAAACTACTCCTACGGGTAGATTTTTTTATTGAACTGTTCCGTCTGGATCTCCAAGTTGTTTGGTAGCATAAGATCTATCTTTAACCTCATTTTTCTGTCAAGCATAATTTCAGCTGGAAAAATTTCATCTGGTGAATCTTGGTCGATGTTTATCTGTATGTCTGTAAGAAGTTCTGTAATGCTTCATCCAAATGCCCCCCCCCCTCCCCCGCTTCTACTATGGGTGTTACAAATTCGAAAAATCCACTGGTGCTATGATTCCCAATTGTTGAAGTATCCGAAATTCTTCATAGACTCTCACGAGAATCGTATGCTGCTGGACGCTTAGCCCTGAATACTGGTATAGCATTAGGTCTAGTATAAAGTACGATTTGTGTCTTTTACCATCAACCCAATGAATTTTTAAATATATCTGGAAACTTTGATACGAGTTCCTCAATACTTGGCGGATCGATTGACATAATTTAACAATCAAAGCCCATTATATTGAGATCAGGAACATTAGCTACATAACACTCCCCTGACATGATATTATCTGGGAACTTGATATTACAATTGATTCTTGCGATTAAATCCAGCTGATGACAAGATGCTATATTAGCAACGTGATTTGTGTTTGATAATGCTTGTTTGCTAATCTTTTGCCATGTTGACTGAGAAATTATTGTGATATCAGATACAGTCTCAAGCAGAAGCTTGATGGCAACATTATTTATTGAAACTGTAATGAACTTCCACATTGATACCAATTTAATGTTGTTAATAGAAAAAAATCCTTTAGAGAATATTTTGTTATGATTGTGAGCGTGTTTGTTATCAATCTGTTTCTGTGGATTTAGCTAATTGTTGAAACAGTTCCAGCACCCCTCTTCATGTCCCACTCATTTGCACTGTTAACATTTGTGGTCTTTATAACAGCAATCAGCTGAGAAATGCATTGCTCCATAGTTCCAACATGGTTTTCGTGGTACCGGTGTCGATGAATTTGACTGAAGATTTCCAGAAGGCGGTGATTTGTCCCGGTTATGAGATTTCTGATTGTGTTTGCTTGTCTCATTACGATTACTGACTGCCTTATGTTTTTGTTCAATCATGTTTGTGTCCTGTTTCAAATTAGTGACTTATTAACAATCATCTATAGGAGTATAAGATCTGATAGGGTGTAAGTTTACCATCAGTGTCGTTCTCAATTGTTAAAATAAGTATTATACGCGTGTCTGAGACTTGAATTGTTCCAGTGTTAGAAGTGAACTTTTGTTTGCATGTTTTCAAATTTAATTCAATCTTTGATTTGTACATTTGGTAAGCGAATGCTTCCGAAATTTGATTGTTTGGACAAATGCAATTGAATATCCCTAAGTATGTAACTAAGTCAGTCTCTTTTGAATTTTCTTCAGGCTGAAGATTCTGCTCGATTTTTTTTTTTTTTCATTTCGGATTAGCTGTGACTGTTGCAAAGAAATCGATTAAAATTTGTCAACAATCGCCATCGGATCATTATATCCGCTCTCATATGTTCTTCGATGAGCCTTCGAATGATGAATTCTTTACCGGAATGGGATACCAGCTAGCACCCCTCCTTAATTCTTGATACAACTCTGTGCGAAATTGCCTCGCACTTTAGATACAATTTCCCCAAAAAGATTTAAGGGCCCGAAAGACAGGTTTGTCGTGAAGAAAATAACAAATGCTTACCACGGAAATCAAGTGGCTGTGCAGTGACCCTTCCCAGCAGTCTGATAGGAACAGATATTTCCGAAGGAAAAAATTGGTTCGTCCTGGTACAGATGACGCTTTAGCAATTTCAGCTATGTTACGGGAAATTTTAAGTGCCTTAAAAGCCAAGGAGGAGTCACAAAAAGCATGTAAAGTATGATTTCATTATGGCCATAATACAAAAACAATATTTCAAACTCACAGGGATACGATTTACGCAACTGACACACGCCATGGAAACCTTGCATGGATCGATTGGTGAAAGACGCTCGTGATCTCGACACACTGTACTAATTGCAAGTGATTTTAATGCTTGGGCTGTTGAATGGGGCAGACTGTGCCTATTAAACATGTGAAATATACCAGCAACCCGTAGAGGCAACTCAAAGTCAATAGTTGGATTATATAGACGCATTTTTGGTAAAGGCGTCTCTTGTAAAGCGGCTCAGCACACATATAACGACCGAAATTTGTAATTACTTCGGTTTGAAAAGACAAAAAAGGAAGTAAAGTTTGAAGTATTGAAACCCTAACAAAATGAATGCTTTTGAAAGATGTACATCAAGTGCGTTGGGTACCTCTCATGCGAATTGGCCCAAAACCATTGGAGTAAATATTTACCAATATTTTATATATGCTGGTTTGAATATTGAGTTGAGCATTGAGTTTGGGGTTGAGTTGAAGGCCAAGTTAGGGGTCAACTTGCCTGTTGAGTTAAAGTTGAGTTGGAGTTGAATTGGGATTGAGTTGGGGTTGGATAATGGTTTAGTGAGCAGTTAAACAACGTATATTATGAGGAAAAAGTATGGAAACCCCTAAAAATCTCGCAGATTTCAGTCAAAAAAAAAATGAGCAAAAGTTATTCGTAGGTAATTTTCAACAAGGAATTTAATGGTGATCTTGATTGTGACCTTGACCTTCATCTTCAAGGTCATTTGTAGATCAAGGTCATTTTTTAAATTAGAACCCCTATTTTTGATGGCAGAATCGAAAAGAGCGATCCATTGTACGTCCGAATATGTATTTTTCATGACCTCCCAAGGTCATCTGAAGGAATTTACATTGCGAGGAAAAAGTATGGAAACACCTAAAAATCTCGCGGAGTATGTCATAAATAGGAGTATGTCATAAATGAGCAAGGTTTATTCTTAGGTAATTTTCAACGAGGAATTTAATGCTGAGCTTGGTTGTGACCTTGGTCGTCATCTCAAGGTCATTTTGAGGTCAAGGTAATTTTTTATAGGGAAACCCCTGTTTTTGACATCGGATTCGAAAAAGCAATCCATTGTACGTCCGAATATGTATGTATTTTCCATGTCCTCCTAAGGTCACATGAAGGAATAATGATTTGCTATGAAATTTAAAAAAAAAATTAAAATTAAAAAATTAATTCTTCATTTTAAAATTTAATTTTTTTGTTTTTTTATAATTTTCATAGCAAATCATTATTTATTCAGGTGACCTTGGGAGGTCATGGAAAATACATATTCGGACGCACAATTGATCGCTCTTTTCGATTCTGTCATCAAAAATAGGGGTTCTAATTTAAAAAATGACCTTGACCTACAAATGACCTGGAAGATGAAGATCAAGGTCACATCCAAGTTCACCATTAAATTCCATTTTGAAAATTACTTAAGAATAAACCTTGCTCATTTTATTTTTGACCGAAATCCGCGAGATTTTTAGGGGTTTCCATACTTTTTCTCACCCTGTATATGAGTGTTTGTACGTATGTACAGTATATATGTTTGATATTTAAATAAATTCACATACTTGACCGATTTGAACCAAACTTTACATAAATATTGTTTAAGATTTAAGAAAGCTCTCTGTGAATATCGCAAACATAAATCTCCTTCTTGAGGGATGATAATCAGGTCCACTGGCGGATTTAACGGCGGGCGCACCGGGCGCGCGCCCGGGGCCCCGACTTCTGGGGGGCCCCGCAAAACTCCAACTTTCTAGTTTTTCTAATGGCTAAGTATCTAAAGTAATTTTCGTGTTTACATTGTGTGTAGAAGAAAAGAAAACTGGGTTAATAATTTAATATACATAAATGTTTAAAGATGTATGTTCTTTAATAGTGTTTTCAATATTAAAAGTATTTGACACGTCATAACTTGGTAAAATGCCCAAACGAAAAAAAGTTAAGACCTCCTTCTTAGCTAGATATTTCATCAAATTTTCAATCTAGAAATTTTAAATGCGTGTAATTTGTACTTATAATTAGGGTACGCAATGTATTTTCTTCGATGGAGAAAAAATAGTACGTGCGTTATTCGGATTAAAGCTGAATTCACCAGATTTGTCCATTGAGCTCGTCAAGAAAATGACAACTTGACGGAGTTAAAAACCGAGTTAAAAATGTGTTATCTCGCTTTTTTTTTAGAAATTTCAGAATTAGCAAAACCTAAAATAGGAATGACAAAAGAAAAAACAATGTTGGTATGCCTGAAATTTTGTGTCCAGCGAGATTATTTTTAACTCGGTTTTTAACTCCGTCAAGTTGTCATTTTCTTAAGAGCTCAATGGGCAAATCTGGTGAATTCAGCTTAAAAGTGGCTTTGTTTTTTGACACGCATTCTTTGCACTTGCTCGGCTACGCTGCGTTTCGCCCCGCATGCAAATATAAAGTGCTTTTCATACCGGCTGCGTTGACTTTGGACTTTAAAAATGTAAAGTCGTTTTGTAACTTTAAAGTTTTGTAATTTTGATTTATTTGATTAACAGTGTCACTTTTTATAGAAATGTTTTCAAACTGTTATAAAACAAATTATTTTTAAGTGATAATTATTAAAAATAAAACGTAAATTTTTTGAAGTCCGAAGTCAACGCAGCCGGTATGAAAAGCATTTAATTGCTACTATTTTTCAGTTTTGTTACAAAAATACGACTTTTTAAAATCGTAGTAGGTTGTGAAACGGAATATTTTTCATAATTAGGAAATGGGGAATATTTCATAGCTAGCTAGTGAGGAAATATTCATTTCAATACCAGTTTGTGCCTACTGGATTTCCAAAAAATTTTAAAATTCATTTGGATTTTAACCATCCAAAGACTTTCTCAAAATTCAATAATTTACTGTTTGTAATAAAACTAGCTGTACGGGGGCGCTTCGCTTCACTCGTTTCGCAAATATCCCACTCGTTACACAAAATGAGAAATTTCCTTACTGTGCCCTGATTCTCTAAAGATAATGTGTAAATATGAAAACTTGTAAAAAAGCAAAGCTTTCTTTTATGAGTTGAAATTTTTCGATATTATTTTAGTGGTAATCCTCTCGAAAAATTTCAAATTCATTAAAGTAAGCTTTGCCTTTTACAAGTTTTCACGTTTACACATCGCACATGACTTAGAAAAGTGACACAACTCAAAAATTGAGTTTTTGAGATAATTCGTCAGAAAGATGCGCAATGATCGATTTCATAACCTGACATAGAGGCGTCTTAATATTTATTTTACAAAGCGAGCGACGGCTTGATTTTCTGATCTCCTTTTTTGACGTCCATGGGCAATATCCTATGATAGTAGTTAAAATCGAAATCAGCATTTTTTCTTTTGCTCTCCTGAAAAATTTGAAATTTTCAGTTGTGTCACTATTATTTGTAACGTGCGACCTTATTTTTTAGAGAATCAACACCAAAGATGCTTAAATACGTGAACCTGTATTTTTATTTTCCTGCCTCTCTCTATTTTTTTAAGGGGCCTAATATTTTCTTCTGCGCCCGGGGCCCCAACCGACTTTAATCCGCCACTGATCAGGTCCAAAGCTACTACTATTTCTATCACTAATTAAGTTGATTTTCGGAATAAATTATATCATTATTTTAACGGTGATGTAGATGGTGTTGGTGATGATGAGAATGTTGGTGACGGTAATAGTTACGGTGAACTGTATGATGGTATAATGGTACGATATGATGGTATGGTGGTATGATGATATGATGGTATGTTTGTATGATGATATGATGGTATGATTGTATGAAGGTATGATGGTATGATGGCATGATGGTATGATGGGACGATGGTTTAATGGTATGATAGTATAAGATATGACGTTACGATGATATGAAGGGATGGTGGATTGATGGTATAATATACGATCTATACCATGGTATGATGGTATAATGGTGTGACATTACTATGGTACAATGGTATGATTGTATGATGGTTTAATGGTATAGTGTCATGATGGTATAATGGAATAATAGTATGCTGGTATGATTGTACATTGCTATTGTGGTACAGTATGATGATGAATATAGGGTTTGAATTGAAATTGTGTTGAATTTGAGTGAGAAGTTCGGTTATGGATTCATTTCGAGTTGAGTTTAGGGTTTAGTAGGATGTTAGATTGAGTTGAGTTCATACACGCATATAGCTTCCGAATCGAGTTGATTTTGGGATTAGGTTGGCCATTAAGTGTGGAGTTGAACAAAGGGCTAAGATTTGGTTAGAGCTAAGCCGAGTTGAAGTTGAGTTAGCTTGCATTCGGGTTGAGTGAGTTGTTCAATTGGGGAATATTTTAAGAGTTGATTTGGGGTTTGGTTAAGGGATAATTCGAAAGTTGATTTGAGCTTGATTGAGTTGAGGGATTGGTTAGGCGGTTAAAATGAATGATTGCGTATAGGATTGTGTTGTGATGGAGTTGGAGGTTGAGCTAAAGATTGACTTAAGAGGTTTAGTTAGGTATTGATTTGGGAGTTAAATTAATTTTCAAGACCGAAGTTCTGTTCAACAGCCCTTTACATTTGTGTATTCTCTTCCTGCATGTAAAAACACGCCTAAACTAAAAAAAGTTGTTCTACGGATACAAGAGCTTCACGGCATGTTATATTTTTTCTACTACATTTTTAAAACGGTCCATAATTTGTTTGGATCATATTTGGCCATTATAAGTGGTAATTTGGGACAAGTTATAATTTTTGTATTCTCTTCCTGCATGTAAAAGTTTGCTTGTGTCCTATTTCTCTTAATTTTTAGTGAAAATTTAAATTGTTTAATACCTCTCCTGTATCATGTCACTTACCTGAGATCGAAACTCACAAAGGCGACAAGTTCCACGTCGATTGAAAATCACGGCGTTTGTGGTGGAGTCAGAATAACTTTGTTGCCTTGAAACATAAAGGAATAGATGTGATCGGATAGTCATCGGTATCCAATATTAAAGGTCACAGATGACTTGATTGGTAGCAGTATTTGAGATGTTTGATTTTGCAGGCGATTCCAGATTAGGCGCAATTTCAGTGCCTGTGGTAAGAATCCTGGCCCTTTGGAGACGAGAGATAATAATAAGTCGATTGGCTTGTCCATACAATTACGACAATTTGTATTAAATTAGTTTTGCGCTTATTATATCTGAAAATAATTTACTTACCGTACTTACCAACTGTTGCATATTAAATCCGTTAACAAATGATTAATAATACTCATGGAAGTGATCGATCATTCTCACTATTGGAATATAGATGTCGCCAATAGCCACAAATGAAGTTTACGGCCCGTAAAACGGACTGATTCGGAATAATAGTTGGCAAATTGTATTTTTAACTGAAACCACAACAACATTGCTACCAAAATTGAAAATATATTTGTATTTATCAGAACGTGTTTAAGGAGTAATAAAACAACAATTTTCTAAAATTTATTTAAGAGCATTACATAACAAACGTCCAACTTCATCTACTGCTGTCAATTTTAAAATAATTTCAAATAAATTTTCGCTCGTCTCCGTCAACGTGATTAGTTCGGATGGCCCAGTGACGATACAATCCACATTAGATTCCCGACAATAATATTCATGTATTACTGCATTTTTATGTTTCATTTCGATCGTATAGTCAACATTAGGCTTCAATTGTATTGCCTCGCCAAGGCTAATTATATTCCAAAGTGTTTTCGCATTTTCAAAATTAAACTTCAAACTAACTGCGGCATCATTTGTTATTCGATCCGTTCCCGAGACATGTATTTCAAAACCATTATATCCTGATCCATATATTAACCCGTGCAATATTATATTCTCCGAAACTGTAAATTTGGTTATCCATTTTCGACTTGGTGCAGGCGCTCGTGTTACACATGGTCGAACATAATCCAAACGAGGTTTTTCTGGCCAACCTGATTTTGTACACTTTCCTTTTAATACAATTTGTAAGCAAATTGTTGATATCTCATCATTTGTAAATAAATCCGGCTGACTTTGTACACATTTATTAAATTCGTCGCTGCTCATCAATGGAAAACGAATAAGTCGTAATAATTGGCCGAAATGTGATCGTCGTTGTGTAATTGGCGTATCGTTTACCTCACATGACTCGTCCATCCAACGTACCAGAGAATTAAATAGTTTCATTTCAGTCATTTCAGAAGGCATTCGATCAGATTTCAAAATTTTCTCCAAAACATTTATCGTAGTTTTTAAAAATGTATCGGTTTTTACAAGTTCATCAAGATACTCAATTACTAAGCCAAACACATAATTACAGTACAACTCGTATTTATTCACCAAACTAAAGTTAAACAATGCTAAACGGGTGTCGAAAGTTTTTCCAAAATTTAACACTGTATTCTCTAACTTTAGAATTTTATATTTCAAGGCCAATTTTAACATTTCACATATTGATTCCTGTTCAATGTCACATTGATCTGTGTAAATAAAGCGTAAAAATTGATAAAACACTTTGTATGTAGTATCGTGAATTGTTATCAATTTGTTTTCGCCCCACGTCCCTCTAAATTGTTCGCGAAACACCATACTACGCTTGATGAGCTCCCAAGAATGGGCATACAGTATTTTACCCTCAACTACAAACTGAATGTCAGACAGGAAATCGTTGTTGAAAAGCTGTTTTGTAATTTCCTCCATAGACAGGTCTGGTGAATTATTTAGATCGACTTTATCCATTTTATTGATCACTATTTTAATTACTTTCAACTTAGCACTTTTTGTTCTTCGGAAACGTGTTCACACTAAGAATATCTTAAATAAATATGATGCAACAAATAAAATACTAAATATTAGTCTCACATTTCTCAGTAAGATAACGTTTTGTTTACAAATTGTAACATTATGTATGTATAATATACACTCAAAATTTAAACCAGTGGTATATAACCGGTAGTCTGCGTAAAACTGTTACTTCGCCAATTTTTTACAGAGGACACTTATTTTACGCTGAAAGGCAAACAATTTTTTAACCTTTAGGTTTAGATGGTTTAAATGGCTTTCCTCTCAAATCTTAATTTTTTTATTTAACAATTGGTTTTTTTTTAACTTTATAATTTAATACATGTTCACTATAGTTTGATGAGCAATACAAATCTTGTGGTGAAATTTTGCTCAGTTTGGCCTATATAGAATATCGACACGACACCGAGTTTAAGTTTGAAAACTCCTGACTATTATTCCAGATGCGTGTTTTGTGTATGTTTATGCTATAGTTTTTTTGATGATCTTTATGCTGGTTTGTATTAGTATTGCCTAAAGATTCTATATGCATTGTGCTTGTGTAGTTGCGTCTTACCCCAATCATATAATATACATAACTATTTTTTTATTATTTCTTCTCCTCTCTGTTGTCAATGTGGTGAGCGATGTCAAATATTTTCTTTTTATGTTCATGTCGTCGATCGTAAAGCCGTTCAATAGTCGATATTCTTTTTTATAAATCTTATCTTTTTCGTTTACATTCATAAGAGTACATCAAATCATCGCACCATCAAAAAAAAGTGGCGTTATACAAAATTATGTATTTTTCAGTATACATAATCGTTTAAAGTTTTGACGCAACCTTAAGATCAATATCTAAACAAATAACTAAAATGAACTCCTGCAAAAAGTATTCAAACTGTTATAACACAATGTCTTTGAATTAGTGCTTCCTTTCAAGTAATCTAAATGTCGTTATAACGCAAAATTGGCGTTTTTGGCATAGACCAAAATGAAAATTTAACCGCAGAATTTCACTTTGTGGTACGCAGTATAGCAAGCGAAATGGTAGTTTTCGTAGTAGAATACAGATGCCACTATTTTATCTCTACACATTTTTCACTTCACTTTTATCTTCCCGGACAATAAATGTGAAGATAAATTTTGACAATTTTATTTGTTTTTGCGTTTTAAGGATAATCAACTATAACTACTAATATGTTTTGTCAGAGATAACATGAAGTTATACGCACTTAAATATTTACGAAACTCGTCAAACTAAATTTTCACGTCAGTTTTATTTTCTTATTTTTGGAGACCAGTGTGGAGACCCTAGGCTTATAATTGGATATAAAGTCTAGTACGCACAGTAAGAGTCGCTATCAAAACTCTCAACTGTTTCTTGCTGAGAGATAAAACAAACCTACTGGCCCTCAAATTAGGCACACTAATAAAAAGTTTGGCAATGCGGCAGCTACATGAAGCAAGCCATTGCTGTTTTAATTCACATCGTCACTCTATTGCTAGAACAGAGGAGATGTAAAAAGTATTTACAGTTCTTAACAAATTTTGACACAGTCAAGGGATTATCCAATGAATTCAGCACTGATAAGCTGTCTGTACAGAAAATAAAATTTTTATTAGTAAGAGCAATTAGTTCCGCTTGAAAAACTGTGCAGTACTAGTCTAGGCAGCCTGAAAAATTTAAATCAAACGTAGGGCAGTACACTCCATAACCAGAACTATTATCAGAGCGAGAGCCATCAGAAAAGAAGACTATCGACTCATACAAGTTCTCAAGAAAATCCAGTGATCCCCACTGATCTCTCGAAGGTCGCACCACTGAAAATAATTTAGAGAAATTAAATTCAGATATCAGTCTATCATTAACCATATCAATTTCTGGTACTATTGGTGCGAAATCATTCCACATTCAGATGCTCCTTAGCCGAAACGCAGCAGATCATGCTGTGCTAAGAATTAAAGAATATATCTGCGGAAAGAATAGAATTGGATGCATACCAGGGAAGCATAAGATAAAATTGGTAGAACCAATGATTTATATAGATGAAAGACAGCATTTTGGGAGTTAGACCCAAGGTTTCACCAAAGATTCGTCTACACTGCCAAAAGATGGCAGTCGATTTTTGAAGTTTATACTCCAGGAAAAATTTCCAGGAAAGTTTAATGTCCAAGAAGACACCTAAATGCTTAACGTGGTCGGATCTGTTAATCGGCCTCCCGAAGAGTTAGTCCACCAATATTTCGATTCATTGTAAATACAACCATATCAGTTTTAGAAGGATTAACGTGTAGATCTTTTTCACCACACCACGACTCCACAATACGTAAAGCATTCTGCATTAAGTCGGATAACACATTCAGGTGCTTTCCGTCAACTGTAATAACAAGATCGTCAGCGTAGTTTTGAGCAACAAAGCCTGACTGCCCAAATTTCACAAGTAGATCGTCAACCACCAAAAGCCATAACAGTGGTGAGAGCACACCTCCCTGAGGACAACCGTTGGCAACTTTAACCGAGATTGAAGCATTATCCACGCCATCTTCAACGATGCGAGATTTGAGCATACAATCAATCCATTTTACAATGGTGGGATCAATACCGAAATTGGTACAGGCGTTAATAATCGACGAGAACGATGTACTGTCAAAGGCTCCCGCAATGTCCAAGAAAGTACCTACAAGAAACTCTTTATTATTGAGGAATCTTTGGATCCTAGTGACAAGTTCATGTAGAGCCATTTCACAGACTTATCTACCCTATAAGCATGTTGCATGTTACCGAAATGCTTTGGGATCAGTGTAATCTGATTTGCCAGCCTTCGGTAAAAAAAAAACAACGTCGCTCTGGCACCAAACCTGAGGAACAATGCTACAAGCAGCACACGCTTTAAAAAGGTGGAGAAGGTGGTCCCTAATAATAGGAAAACCATGCTGTAATACGGCCGGAAAAATCCCATCAGGACCACCTGATTTGTATGGTTTAAAGGTGAAAATACTCCAACGCAGAATTTTGGACGTAACTATCCGATCCGCTAAATCCCAGTCAGGAGCCCATTGCAATTCCTATTGGTTAGAGAATGAGCAAAATCGGAGTTAACGATGGCAAACTCCGGAAAATGAACAGAAAGAAGCAACTCGTTTGCTTCTTTCTTCGAAGAAGTAAACTTGCCATTCGATAGACGAAGAGCATCAAGTCTACAGGTGTCATTTTTAGCCATCGGCCTATTTAGTCTAGCGACCGCAGAGAACCTATTCGGCGGAATCTTAAGCTTTTTATACTCCTTTTGAGCTATTAGGAAATTATCCCAATCGCATTTAAGATTAGTTTTTGTGGTTTATTCTTCAGTTTCCTATGTTTTTTAAAAGCAGAGTACCAGAAGGGTCTATTCCCAATCTTTTGTTTGGTAATAAGTGGACACGATTTTTCAAAAGCTGTAGAGCATGCTTTTGTTAGTTTGTAAGCTTGTAACTCAGTGTCCTCAACCGAGCGAATATCCATAGAAGGATGAATTAAAGAAATAAGTTCGAGAAAAAATAGATCCCAATTGGTTAATTTACGACTGGGAACCTCTGGTGGACCAGGGACCTAAGTGTGTAATAAAATAGGCTTCGGAGGATCACCAACCGAAAGTCGACAACCACTCCAGATATCCTTAATGCTGGAAACCTCATTGCAAAACCACATATAGGTTTCCTCGTTACTGCTTTTGCAGATGAATACACCATCTGATAAATAGCACGCAAGCATTAGCGGTATGAAACCAGAAGATTTCGCCAAACTGAGAACTCTTCGACTCAACTCCATCCGGAAAATTCCCAGCTTCCCTTCGTCCAGGATGTTATCCGGGTTATCATCACGGATACAAAATTTTTTCGCTACGGATCCAGCGACGGTCGCCGCATAGGAACGCACCTTTTTGTGGCCAATTCCGGTGTTGTGCTAGTGGTAGGACGGGCCCGCTTGGGAGTATTAGAGGGGCAGCTGCTAGGTGCCTCAGCAATAGTGTCGAACGTAAGATCAGACAATTTTCTCCTCATATGCTGGCAATTACGCTTACCAAGGCGTTTCGGTTTCCCTAAATGGCTGGGTTCAGTAGTAGAACCTGCAGCATCAGATCGGAGGAGAACACTCTCCGAACCCGAGAATGTATCGGAAACGTGACCCAAAACGCTGTCAAGGTCTTGGTCACATAGTTTCACATCGGATTCGGAGTTTGGCTCCATCGAATTCCTAGATATCTATAATCTAGAATGAGATGATACGAGACCTGAAAAACAAAACATTAAACAGAAAATAAACATAAGATATAGGAGGGGAGTTGGAAAATAAAAATTTAAACAAATAGCGGGCTTATGTACCGGCCTGCAACAACTGAAAACGACTTAAAAATAAAAATGCAAAACCTGATAAAAATTACTAACGGAGATGAATAAAAGATAAAAAAAAAGAAAAAATAATGACAAATTAAATTCTGAAAATAAAAATGTATAATGCAAAAAAAATAATTTAGAATTAAAAAACTGAATGGAATGTAGACAAAACTGTACAAGAAAGTAAAAATAATAAAATAAAGAAAACGGTATCTTAACTGTGGCCACAGTCATTAGTAGTGGCCTTCCAACAACAACAATAAAAAAAAAAATTATTCACTGGTATAGGGGTAAGAACAGTACCGATTTAAATACGAAAACACAAATTCTACAAAATTCCGTACGTACAATCGCCGCACATGTTAAACACACTAAAAACTAACAAGCCGTTAACAGCTGACACACTACTTAGGCACACACAACCGCACAAACAGTAAAATACAAAAGATAAAGCATTAAACTTCAACTGTAAAATAATAGAAACTCGAAACTTGCGTGAAAACCGTTAGGTCACTATTATCGCTAAATAAATCACACGAAACTGCAACTATGACTTGAAATTAAAATAAACTTGAATAATTATAAAAAACACACAATGACTTATGAAATCACAGATCATTATAAAAATACAAAAAAAAATCCTTTTAATAAAAAATTAAAAAGTAATAATTATAAATTAAATAAACACCACACTAGCACTGTTGAAAAAACGACGTTAACTCGATGTTTTATTAGAAGCTGTTGCCAGACTGTAGATTGTCCTATTAAACACGGACAATAAGCCAACATTCCGCAGAGGCAATGAAAAGTTCATATTTAGATTAGAAGACGCATTTTTTAAATGAGCGAAATGTGCAATAATCTGGCCAAACATACACGACGCCCTAGGAAGTGTTAAACCAACCTCAACCGAAAACGAAAGGAAAAAATCGGTTGACGCGCAATTATCTTCTTGAAAGCTTATTTCCTTAAATGAAAACAAGGAATTCATAAAATATTTTACTTTATAGTTCTATTTTTGTACTGTATATTTCAATTGAATTAATAAACGTGATGTAATTATAAAGTAATTAACTTTATAGTTAGGTCCAGAAATTGATGTTCACCAATTAATTTAATAAAACTTTAAACACTAACTATTATTTTATTTAATTTAATTTTAATTTCATTTATTTTAATTTTATTTATACATAACCAGAAGTTGATGAGATGACTTCTGTAATCGATATAATTATTTTTTTGTTTTTATTTCAAAATCCTAAAGATACAAAATTTGTTTCCCACCAAAAGTTAACCCATACCAAATAATAATTTATACCTAATATTTAATATTTACATTGATAAGAAATGAAAAGGATAGATACAAAATAGATCATCGAAACGAGATTTCATTGATAATTGCTTTATGTACGCATCACAAGCACAATAGTATTTCGATCATGATATTGCTTTATGTTTGTGTGGAGATGTATTTGCATACGGAATAATATTTTGTTATATTTTGATTACGGAGTATTGACGTTAAACATTATATAAATTATAGGGTGCAGGTAGGTGAAATTGGAAATTTTACTAATGATTTGAAATAAAATGATTGTACACATATTTTGTGTGAACTATAATAAAACTATAATTTTATTTAGTTCGCTACAACTTGAGATTCATGGTGTATAATTTTTGCCCCTTTTTCTATGGATTTTGATACTAAGGAATATTTTTCGAGATTTCTTCAAATTGGATTCTCGACTTCTCGGGAAATTAAAAACTTCGAGAAATTGCAAACACTATTCATTTCCCATTGATATTAGAGACAAACTACACGATGGAGGCACATAATTAGGGCAAACATAATGAGAGGAAAGTAAACATATTGTAATTATTATTTTGACTATTATTATTTGGTGTTTTTTTATTACTAATTGTTGTTATTATTATTAAAATTTGAATTATGTTATTGATTGGCTTCGGTCCAAATTTGAAGGAATAAGTTGTATAACTTGATGTCATTTAATTTAATAAATAAATAAATATTCCAAAAACTGGTTTGACCTTGAAATAACCTTTAAGATTACCCCAAAATATTTTTTTTTTGTTTTCCTTTATTTTACAATCTATCTCATTATGAAACATTCAATAAATTTTTTGTCTTTTTACATTGTCATGATCGGAGTGTTTTTATCCATTGATAACATCTCACTTACATTATGATTAGTATAAAATAACCCATAAATGACTCGATTCATTAGGGATTTTAAAAATTAATGTCTAAAGGAATATCTAAAACCTATTTGGCAAATTAAAAATTTTGTGGCGTTTTAATCTTTCCGTCGTTGTGGTAGTGAGAGGCTTGTTGGCCAGATCGTTTGGATGAATCTTCAATCTTGAGTGATACCTGGCACTGGATCCCTAATTTCTTCATTTATTGTTGGGACCTGTAGATCTCTGTGAATTATATCGTTTCATACGAACCATGGAGCATCTACTATGATCCTTAGAAATTTAGACTGGAACCGCTGAAGAATGTCTAAGTTCGAGTTGCTGGCCGTTCCCCACAGCTGTATACCATATGTCCAGATAGGTTTTATTACCATTTTATAGAGCAGTAGTTTGTTTTCAATCGACAAACTTGATTTTCTGCCTATCAGCCAATACATTTTTGACAGTTTCATTCCCAATTGTTTTCTTTTTGTTCATATATGTTTACGCCATGTTAGCCGTTTGTCGAGGTGAATGCCTAAATATTTCACTTCATCAATTTGAGGTATATTCTGGTTATTCATTTGTATTGGTGGACATGTACTGTACCTCTTCGCATAGTAAAGGTTACATGATTAGACTTAGCATCATTAACTTTAATTCGCCATTTTTTCAGCCTTGCTTGATAATGTTAATATTTTCCTGCAAAACTTCTGTAGCTTTACTAGGGTTTTCATGTGATGAGAGTACTGCCGTGTCGTCTGCAAATGTTGCGAAAGTTACTTGATTGCTTGTAGGTATATCTGCGGTATATAGCAGATATAATATCGGCCCAAGCACGCTGCCTTGTGGTACACCAGATTTAATTGGGCGGATATTTGTATATGCATCATGATGTTTTATTATAAAATATCTGTCTTGTAGATATGATGTTAATATTCTGTAGAAATCATGTGGGAACCATAGCTTAATTTTGTATTGTAATCCCACATGCCACACCTTGTCAAAAGCTTGTGCTACGTCCATGAATAAAGCAGAACAATATCTTTTTTCCTCGAGGGCTTCTACAATTACTTCAACTATTCTGTGCACTTGTTCTATTGTTGAGTGTTCTGGCCTAAATCCAAACTGATGATCCGGAATCAGCTTCTTCTCCAACAATATAGGCTTTAAACGATTAAGTAGTAATATTTCAAATAATTTAGACATACATAATTGGTAGCAAGCTTATAGGTCTGTACGGCGTAACTTTTTCTGGAGGCTTGCCTGGTTTTGGTATTAATATTACTTGTGAAACCTTCCCATTGTATTGGGAAATATCCTGTCCTAAGTATAGCATTGAATAAATAGATTATAAATCGAATACCCTTATCTGGCAAATGTTGCAGAATGTTTCCTGTGATAAGATCATATCCTGGCGCCTTTTTAGGATTTAACTCTCTCTGTATTACAGTTCTTACTTCTAATATAGAAAACCTCGTGACAGTATGATTCATTTGCAATGGTGCTTCCAAGTAGTTTTGAATATTGTTGTTCTGTTCTTCCGTACTTTCTGATGGATATGGTTGAAATACCCTTTCAAAATGGTCTGCAAATACTTCAGCCTTTTCTTCGTTATTTCTCGCCCAGTGGCCGTCACTTTTACGTATCGGCGGAATATGCTGTTGTGGTTGTTTGAGCTTCTTAGTCGCCTTCCACAGTGAATAATCTGTGTTTTCTTTTGGTGAGAGTAGTGATAAATATTCTTGAATTGACTGGTTTTTTTCATTGAGAAGCAGTTCTTTTAACTTTTTGACGACTTTGTTTAGTTTATGTTTATCTCCCGCTAGTCGATATCGTTGCCATTGCTGTCTTAACTTTCTTTTCTCCTTAATCATTTGCTTGACAACATTCGAACATTCTCCTTTTTTCCTTTCTCATTTTGTAGTAGTGTGGACTTACAAGCTGCCGACTGAATACATTTAATGAGATGTTCTACTGCTTAATCTATATCAGTTTCCGTCTATAACTTAATATTTATGTTTAAATTCTCTGTTACTTTATATCTGAAGCAGTACCATTCGGTTTTATTGTTTCTTAACATTGGTTGTTTCTATGTATTCACTATCTTTGTTTCTAAAGTGATTAAGACAAGCGAGTGGTCCGATGACAGGTCCAAGCATGGCATCGCTTTAATATAATTACGTGGTATTCCTTTGGTGACGCAGAAATCTATGATATCTGGGATCTTTCTCCTATCACTTGGCCAATAGGTAGGTTCA
This sequence comes from Tipula helvola, assembly GCA_963556165.1. Classification (NCBI taxonomy): domain Eukaryota; kingdom Metazoa; phylum Arthropoda; class Insecta; order Diptera; family Tipulidae; genus Tipula; species Tipula helvola. Next base: position 31,271,380 of record OY744483.1, on the reverse strand, counting down.
CTGGTTGATACATGATGAAGATTACTTTTTTAAATTGATTTTAATAATTCTCGTCCTCTCGTTGTCACCAATCTTGATCCCCATTGTTGATGTTTTGCATTATAATCACCCCCTGCTATGAAGCGATGACCCTAAGCATTTTAAAAATGATCAAATTGTTCCATTTTTATTGCATGTTTTGGTGGGCCGGGGTATATGGCCGAAATGGCTATAGGACCTAGCCAATCTTCTATTACTACAGTAGTTGCTTGTAAATGTTCTTTCTTATACTGTTTTGCTTCATGGTGTTTAATCATGTTTTTGATAATAACTGCAGTGCCACCATGAGCTGTTCCAACAGGATGATTTGTGTTGTAGATGGTATATCTTGGGTATTTTTAGAAAATTTTTGCTGGTGTTATGCGTTTCGGATATTAGCATGACATCTATTTCTTGTTCTATCAAGAAACTTTTAACTTCTTGTCCATGTTGTGACAAGCCGTTGGCATATTCCAGATTGCTAATTTAAGGGTTCTGGACATTAAATCATTTGGAGACAATGGTCATTAGAAGATTAAGTATAGTGTCCATTTTGGTCATTAATTTTTCCATCATAATTTCCAACCGTTGTGTAGAAGATTGCTCGGGAAGATGTTGATGATTTTTTGAGTTATCCGCTGATTGGTTTTCTCTGGTACGATTTCCTTCCGAAGTTTGATCTTCAATTGAATCATTGAGTTTCTACGCATATGTTGTCCCAGTAATTAACTGATAAGATGGATTCGGTTTTGCAGCGGGCTGAGATGTCACCTGTACATTTCACACATCTGGGTTTGTGATTGCAATACGATTTGGTATGTCCATATATTTGACAAGTAGTGCATTGAACTACTTCACGCTTGACATGTGGCTTTTCAACTTGAACAACTGAATGCATTAGTCTATTTATCGAATGTATATCTCTATTTGATTCACTCATTCGAAGCTCAACTTTAAAGAGTGGGAGTGGCTTTTTCGTACCACTTTGCTTCATGTTGCAGATATTAACAACATCGTGGCCCAGATTAACTAACTCACTTTTCAAATCTTCGATGTTAATTGATGGATGCAAGTTTCGTATGACTACCTGGTAGGTTTTGTCCACTTTCTGTTGGAACGAATGGAATTCGGTGTTTCGCTCCTTTAGGGCCCTGATCACCAACGGGTACAGCTCGGCAACTTTTAACTGGATTTTAACCTAGTTAATTCCAATTATTTTTAAATCGAAATTGTCTTCAGCCAGTTCCTTTAACAAGCCAGTCCTCAATCCTTTCCTCAGTCCTTTGATTGTTTCTATACCTCTCACAAATATTGGTGCTGCCATTATTTTTTTGGGTTGGGGTAGTTATTCGATTTCCTCGGACAAACTATGAAATCTTGTAAATAAGGGCACTGCAACTGCAGGTTGCGCTAACCAGTACTCATTCAACTTCATTTGTTTGCATTTGGTGTTAGGTGTTAGTGGACTCGTGCCTCTATCCCTTTTGTTGGCCGTGGTCGATCCTAATTGTGGAAGTATAGTTGCGGAGTTAGCGGAATTATATATTTGGGCGACATCGGAGAATAATTTTGTTGTATAGATGGCATGTTTCCTAATGAATTTTGATTTATTTGTGTCATTTGAATCGAACTACCTGGTGGTGGAGTTCGTGGAGTTTTTGTTGTTTTTGAAAATAAATCGATCTCGGACATTGCAATGTGTAATGATCTACAATCTAGGTCATTAAAACCGTACAACGTTTAAGCACTTTTTGTTTTCTCTGCACTTTATAGTTCACGTATAGTTTTCTTTATGAAATTAATATTTTCAATTGCTAACATTGAAATTTTATTTTAGTTCATGCAAACTAAAGCTATAATTTACACATTTAATGTTTTATTGAAATTTTTGTTAACACTGCACTTTTTATTTTGATTATGTTTTATTGCACAATAGAATAAATTTGAGTGTTTACTGTTCAATGGTTGAAACGTCCCAAAATTTAAAATAAATAACAATAATATCCTGCAATCCATCCAAAAACCATACAAATTTTGGGTGGAACACATTTTTCAGAAACGCTTGATTTTCGATATAATTCAAGTGGAATGTTTTCAAATGAGCACACCGGTATATAAAGAAGTCTTTCAAATTGTTATCTTGCGAAATAAAACCTTGTTAAGACGTGCACTACTAATAGGTAGTTCATAATTCATAAGACAAATTTTATAAACACCCCTTAAGTAGTTTGCCTTGCCTCATTGAAACAAAGTGTTACCAAAAATTCACAAATATGTATGTTGATATTGGTTCCCGATGAAGATGCCTAAAAAAAATTTTCAAAATGCCTGATATATGAGGCATTATCAAGAATGCGATGATGTTGACAAGAAAATAATTCTCTGACTTGAATAATAAAAATTTCGGGACTTAACCGTTTTAAGCAGATTGTAGATTACTATATGGTTTAAATTATACTTACATATAATATATAACATTAAAATTTATTAGCAAGATAAGAGTTACATAATATGTATGTATATAGAGTGAAACAAGATATTGATGTTTTGAAATTCTATTTGTGTGCGAAATATTTTGTTCAAGATATGCTCAGTAATCATTATACGTTCAGTTTAAATAGAGAGAAACATAAAGTGCTAAGTGAAAAATAATTAAAATAAAGTGATTAATAAAATGGATAAAGTCGACCTAAATAATGCACCAGATCTGTCTATGGAGGAAATAACGAAACAGTTGTTCAACAATGATTTCATGGCCGATATTCAGTTTATAGTCGGGGAAAAAGTATTGTATGCGCATTCTTGGGAGCTCACGAAGCGAAGTACTGTATTTCGCGAACAATTTAGAGGAACTTGGGGCGATAACAAATTGATAACAATTGACGATACTACGTATGAAGTGTTTTATCAATTTTTGCGCTTTATATACACAGATAAATGTGACATTGAACAGGAATCAATATGTGAAATGTTAAAATTGGCTCTGAAATATAAAATTTTAAAATTGGAGAATACAGTGTTAAATTTAGGAAAAAATATCGACACCCGTTTAGCGCTATTTGAATTTAGTTTGGTGAATAAATATCAGTTATGCTCTAATTATTTGTTTGATGCAATAACTAGAGAAATGAATTATCTTGTAATAACCGATAGATTTTTAAAAATCAAAACAAATGTTTTGGAGAAAATTTTAACATCTAATTATTTTCCTGCTGAAATATCAGAGATTAAACTTTTTAATAATTTGGAACGTTGGATGTCAAAATCATGTGAATTAAACGAAACGCCAATTACACAACGACGATCACATTTCGACCAATTATTACGACTAATCCGTTTTCCAGTGATGAGTGGCGACGAATTTAACGAATGTGTGGAAAATCATCCAGATTTATTTACGAGTGATGACATTTCAACAATTTGTACACAAATTATACGAAAAGAAAAGGGTAAAATTACAAGTTGGCTAGCAGAACCTCGTTTGGAGTACGTTCAGTCAACTATAATTCGCAACACAGCAGAAATTCCAAAATGGATAACAAAATTTACAGTTTCAGCTAATTTAATATTGCTTGGTTTAAGGTATAGATCAGGATTTAGTAATTATGAAATACATGTATCAGGAACAAATCGTACAACAAATATCGCCACAGTCTGTTTGAAGTTTAATTTCGAAGATTCCGCGTCACCTTGGAATATAATCAGTCTGGGCGAGGCAATAAAACTAAAGCCAAATGTAGACTATACGATAGAAATAAAACATATAAATGCAAAAACAGCGAATTTTCGTTGTCGAGGACCTAACGCTGATTGTATCATCACTGGGCCATCCGGCCTAATCACGTTGATGGAAACGAGCAAAAATTTATTTGAAATAATTTTAAAGATGCCCGCAGACTAAACCTTCTTAGAATTGAATTTTTTGTGTAATGTTCTTAAATAAAGTATTAAAAAATATTTTAATAAAAATTTCGTGGTTTCAGTCAGAAATGTTATTTGCACTTGAGTTAATATACATCATAGCATACTATTGCAATTGTACCTCTACAAATGTTGAGTATTGCATTATTCCAAACTGGACCAATTTACAAAATGGCACTAGCGTATAGCATGTCTTATTAAATGAATTCTACCATATTGGATGCATCAAAATTTCAACCTAATGTGACAAAATGCAACTCAACTCAAGAAACAAACTAAATTCGGTAAGATATTAATATAAATATTTACAAATCAAATACCCGCATTTTGCACAATAGGTGAAATTCGAGATTTTTGTTAATTTCTCACCTTTCAGTTTAATTCGATAATTTTTCATTCCATTTTTATTATTTATCAAAATTACATTTTTGTGGTAAACGGTTTTGTAAATTTGTATTTAAAATTAGAGGGCAGTAGGGACATACAAAAATATTTTGCGTTTATGGATAATTTATGGCAATTGCCGCCTAGGCATATTTAACAACGGTCATTTGTTGCATCACCTATAGATCAAAATTACACAAATAACAGTGAAAAATTTACTTGTCTAATATTTAATAACTAAGAGTAGTAATTAAATTGTAGGCGGTTTAGGATAATGCACTGCAGCTTAACCTGGTGATGTACGTCAAACCATGTTTAATACAAATGCATGCATAAGAAGCACAGTGGAATGCTGTATTGGTTTCAAAGCTCGATTTAAGTATTTTAAAAATATTTGCCCTACAATTGTTGGTCACAAATTAACCCGTGTTGCCCATCCGACCTAACGAGACTGAGGAAAAACAAATTTACCAGGTAATTGCCATAGAACGTCAAACGCAGAATGGCGCTGGACTGGCTAATGAATAAAATTTGTTCTAGGTATACTTAAGTTTAATAAAAAAATCAATAAAATTAATTTCAAAACACAAAAATAAATATTAATTAAAAATTAAATGAAATATTAAAATTTAATTTCGATTTAAATAAATCAATTGTTTGGAGTTGGTTTTGCATTGATCTGTGGTGGTCAGAATGGATCTGCCGAGGGGTGCCAATGTAACGGTTTTAGACGTTGTTAGGATTAGAGGTGACGTTATTATTGCAGTAGGATTTGTAAGAGTCTGAGAAATTATAGAAGTCGCTGTGGAAATGGAACGGCGAATTGGTGTAGATGCATTATTAGTGTTTGTGGTGAAATTCACCATCCCCATTTAGTTATCGTACTTCTTGATAGATGTCTCTTTATGAATTATGTGTTTTGTCAATAACGAATTCTCTCAACATTAAAACTTGCATCAACGTCGTTTCCAGTTCAGCGCAAGTACATTCTGATGTGTGTGATCCAATTAACCTTGATTGATTTGGTGGCTCCTGTTATATTGTGAATTTTTTGAATGATTATAGTAGAACAGTACCGTTGTTTATTTAATCAAACAAAAGTCGAACATTGTTGCGAAATTAAAGGAGTTTAAGTGCATGGCTGAAAATTAGATGGATCAAAAAATAAAATGGCTGCGAACAGAAAACGGAACGTTAGAGAGTATGAAATTGTTCATCAGTCTAGTGCTCCTTATAAACCAGAGCTAAATGCTATGGCGGCATTATTGATGAAAAATTGTATCGCCTTAATTTTGGGCGGAGGCTGTTAACACTGCAGCATATATTATAATTCGTTCACCTTGTAGAGGCATTAGCAATAATATAATTCGCCGGAAAAAGTAGGGTTTATACATTTTCGAGCGTGTGAAAATCAATACTAGTCGCTTATGGAAAATGGGACAAAACTCAAAAGCACCAAAGCCAAGTGATTTTTCTCGAATGTCCGTATGTAAATGTATTTGAATGTAATTGATGTAAAAATTCCCAAATGACCGTCGCTGGGGTTGGTCGTATAAATAACAAGCAATTTTTCATCAAATGTTGTAGTAAGTTCCGCCGACGAAATTTGTTTAACAAAAATCAAAAGTACCAAAGGCAAAAGTAAAAATGATTCTGGGACTCTTAATTTGTGTTGAACAAATTTCGTCGGCGGAACTTGTGCTGTCTACCTAACGTCGATTTTTTTGACTAAATTGTTGACGTTCACAGATGGCATAAGGGTCAATAGGACAAGCTGTGCCTGACTTTATATTATTCTTATTTCTGACTTTTGTAACGTCAATGAAGCGCGTAATCAATTTGTGGCCCAGCTGCTGGGCGAGCAAGGGAAAGTTAATGTGGATAACATAGACAACATTGGGGCGCTTACTAGCTGTATATGTGTTCTGTAAAGAACGAGACTGCCAGACATTGCGCACTGCGATTGAAGAGCAGTGTGAAATCATCCTGGAAGCAATCCGTTTCATTCACGGCCCCAACGCAGTTCCACTGCAGGAGCTCAGTTTGTTCAATCGTTCATCAATGTGGATTCGGAGATTCCGATTCTGCTGTGTGGCGATTTCAACATCGATGTGATTATACCAATCTCGAGATTATTCGATTCAACAAAGATTTCTTCGATGTAGACTGGGTATTGAAAATCTTAGCTGCTACAACGCTGGGAGGGACCTATTTAGGTCTTATGTTTGCTCGATATGTAACATGAATGAAACACTGAACTTCATATCATACTTCTCATATCATCATCCCATTTTGAATCCTGTACTTCATTAGATATGAGTTTAAACTTACATGAATCATATAAATACAATTTAAATGATATGCTTGAGTTTCTTTTCATCAAAATTGAGGGAGACGTTGTAATGCTTTAGAGCTATTTCAAAGATTTTATTTCTTGATTGATTTGCGTGGTGAAAGAACTTTTCCACGGTATTTATTAGGCCATGGAGAGGACCACAGAGTTTTATGAAAATCGCAAGCATGCATTACTTCTTAGCCTCAAGCGTTAACTCAGAAAAAAACTCTGACCCTGATTCCGTGGTCAAAAAATGTCGCATCCTTCTGAAGGCAAATTTGTTCAAGTCGATTTTTGCAGAATTTTAAACGGTTCTGAATACAGGACCAGCCGAAAAGTTGCAAATTGACAAATTGATCGTCATAATGTCGTATATAGGTGGCCTCCTCGCAGGACCTTCGAGTATCATATTATCAGAACGAGATTTGACTCTTGCTTGCTCTTATAGGCGATTTTTCCAATTGTTTTCATTCTCAATGCTCTGAAATTTTACAAATTAATCCACAAGATCGATTCAGTAAGGCATCATCTCATTGCGAAACTTTTGATCGCGTTGCATTAATATCATCAAAGTGTTTTTTGATAAATTAAAAATTCTTAGTCTAAATCTAAATTTAACATGCCTCCTATATAAATCGAATTACTTTATTCGTTTTATAACCTTAGAAGATTGTTGAACACCATAAAATCGTTCAATTGACATTACAGTTAATTGTTACACTTTTCTCTAGTGCATGTATAATGAATTCGCTTGACTTTTATTTTTGCTAATCTGTTTCAATCGAAAGTAACTGTAATTATGGGATTAGCATAAATATTTATGAATGAGATTGAATATCAATTATATCCAATCATTTGTATTCTCGTTTTTCTATTCAGTAGTACGTTTTACGTAAATTTATATTAAATGAGGTGATAAAATCGTCATAAAACAAACAACGTGTAAAGAGGTTGTCTCTATAAATCTTACTTATTTGCGCCTTGAAAATGGATTAGTGCTGGATATTCTAATATGTATTATAGAAGTTATAATTGCCATTACTTCATGCGTTTAAATTACTATTTGCGTCCGGTGTGTCGTAGATGTTTTTTCGCAAAATGGAAAGTATTGAAAATAAAAAATAGAATAGGACTTAACTGTGCCTGCCTTCTACAATATAAAAAACAATTCGAGATAATGGTTTAATGCGCTACCATGTTAGTTAATAAATATTTGATGAGTATATGGGAGAAGCATAAATCAGTTGTTAAAACCGCACACAATATACACGTAGTGACGAATTTGTAACAATAGTGTTATTAAGAAGACCGAGTCCTTTTAAGGCATAACCAATAAACTTGATTTGATCAGTGTGATCAGTGTAGTTACATTTTCGAATTTGCTTTGGGTTATTTTAAGAATCACTAAAAGAGGAAGTCAATGATTTTTTTTTTATGTGTTTATGACCACATAACCACTAGGAGATCAAAATAGTACAAACGTAAAACAAAATGACAAAGACATTTCGGAAAGATACGATTTTAACGCTCTGATCGATTTGTTAATAAACATAAATTGTTTAGAAACAGCATGTAGTCGGTAGCATAACGAAGTTGTAAAAACCACACAGTGTAGAGCAACAATGGTTATGTCCTTTATTGATATCCCTAAAATATATTACGGCGAATATTTTGAAAATATTTTTTTATTTCAATTCAAGGAACGAATTAATTTGTACACATTCATTTGAATCAAACCATTAACCAAGGACAAACAGTTTGTTTTGACACACAGCATGGTATTGACACAAATTGAAACCACATACATTTTACTTTTGTTTACCAATTATCCTTTTAGAACTACCTATTCTTTAAGCATAATAAAATTCGATGTTTTGAAAATATTTTGTATCAATCGACAATCTTTTGGGATAAGGAACGGATACACTTGAAATTGATTTTTCGTTAACGTGACGATTACAATTTTAAGTCCTGTATCTCTTCCTTGAAATCTATTTCCTTGGATAGTACATTTGATTTGTTTGATGGTTTCAATGTTGATCAAAAGGCTCAATGAGGGTTCGAATTCAATGGATACAACATTTTTTGCGCTGGATAGAGCATTAAGAACTTCTTTTTAAGGATCTTTTCTATTTACAACAACACTGGGGTTAAGTTTTATACAAATAAGTTTGTATAACTCATGTCCATCACCGTCGCGTTTGTTTTTAATTAATGTTAATCACATTAATTTTTCTTAAAGCGATTTTAATTTTACTAATTTTTAAAAAGCTTTCATTGGCATAGCTAATGCTTTGAAACTGTTAACTTGTATGCGAATTAATTATGAGAGTCAGTTTTGTTATTCTAACTTCGGTAGTAATCCTGATTAGCCTATTCAGTACAAACATTTCTCGTCGAAGCAATAATATTTAATCTGATCTGGAACACTAGGTGTCATGAAATGCGGCTAATACAGAAACGAATTCAAATGAATTGCGATACTTGGTACCATCGAACAGTAGACATTTTATAGCTATTGTCTGAGGAGTGACATTTGCTGATGCATCAGTCTTGTTCTTTGTTGTTCTGCTCCCATTATGGTTTTTACTTGGTTTATTGGGGGAAGGGGAACGGGTTGAGAGGTTAAACGGTTGAAAGTATTTCCTGACACCGTTGCTTGATGCGGTAAGCACTAGGTGTGGTTAGATTATATTTTGAATTTTGTCCCAAAATTGTTTTCAGATGGGGTTGCTTTTGCTCTAACTGAGGTTAGAAATTACATAAGCAAAACTGCTTCGTAAAACTGGAACAACACATGTTTAATGTGATTTATAAAATACATACATATATTTGCCAAAATTAATGCCTACTATTGGGCGTACAAATATATTTCCGACCTTTTTTACTGAAATAAAAGACATTAGTTTGTGTATAAAATGAAAGAATGTTTTATTCAAAGTATGCTCCTTCGGAAGCTATAACCTTCGCCCATCGTTCAGGCAATAAACGGATTCCCTGAAGGAAGAAGTCTGGTGGTTTCGAGGCGATCCAGTTATCGACCCATTTTTTGACGTTTTCATATGAAGTGAAGTGCTGCTGTGCCAGGGCTGATTGCATGAATACGGCGGGTGGGCTAGAATACCCCAGTTCTGCCTGTTCAAGTAATTTTTCACAGGTATAGCAACATGTGGCCTAGCGTTGTTATGTTGCAAAATAATCGTATCGTGCCTTTTGCCCCATTCCGGTCATTTTGCACCTAGAGCTTGCTTTAAAGCCATCAGTTGTCGTCGATAAACTTATCCCGTAATGGTTTCACGCTCTTTCAGCAGCTCATAATAGACGACACCCTTCATATCCAACCGAATACAAAGCATCACCTTCGAGCCATGGATATTTGCTTTTGGCGTCGACGGTGGTACACCTGGCTTGACCTACACTGGTTTGAGCTTTGGATTGCCATAATGGATCCACTTTTCATCCTCAGTGATGATCCGATGCAAAAACCCCTTCCTTTGTCTTCGGCTAATATCGGCTGATATTGTAAGGGTTGATTGGAGCATGTCTGGTGAAATTTATGTAGTTTTGTGTATTTTAAAGATTATGTACATGACACCCCCAGTTAATTTATTTCTGCATGAAATTTTTTTGTGAATCATTGATTAATGTGCCTAGTCAAGTGACAACATCATTATTCACTTGCATTGATTACTTGTTTGCTGGTCTTCGATCAAATGATCTTTCATGCATCAAGCCATCTGTTATTTCATAACTATGGAGCTTTGACATTTATACGGCTCACCATTGAGCCCGTTAATAAGTAATTAATTGAACCACCACAAATGTATCACTCACATCAGAAATCAGAAAAATCGTACCATTATACCATAACACCATCAGACTATTATCCCACCACCATATCAGAATACAGTAATACCATCACATCATCATAACATTATACAATATCAACATCATATCAGCATACCAACAAACCATACCATCATAAAATCATACCACCGTACCTTCATAACATCATACTATCATACCATCAAACCATTAGAAACCTCACACAATCATTCCATCTTAACATCGCACAATTGTACCGTCATACCATCTCATCATATTACCTTCGTACCATCAAACCATTACACCATCATAACATCATATACACGGGAACCGTTCATAATGCCGCGTTTTAAAATGTCGCGTTTTAAAATATCGCGTCTTAAAATGTCGCGTTTCAAAATGCCGCGAGGTACAAAATGTCGCGTGGTACAAAATGTCGCGTCTTAAAATGTCGCGTTTCAAAATGCCGCGAGGTACAAAATTTCGCGTGGTACAAAATATCGCGTCTTAAAATGTCGCGTTTCAAAATGCCGCGAGGTACAAAATGTCGCGTGGTACAAAATGTCGCGTTTTAAAATGTCGCATTTCAAAATGCAGCGAGGTAAAAAATGTCGCGTGGTACAAAATGTCGCGTTTTAAAATGTCGCATTTCAAAATGCCGCGTGGTACATAATGTCGCGTGGTACAAAATGTCGCGTTTCATAAAACCGCGTGGTTCAAAAAACCGCGTGGTACAAAATGACGCGTTTTAAAACGATGCGTTTTAAAATGACGCGTTTTGAAAAATCCCTTATAAATCAACACAATATGATGTGAAATAATAAATAATTTAATAAGAATTATTTGAAACAAGCAAATTGTGTTTAAACATATAGTAAAATTTTCCTTCACTGATTGGAAATTTTTTATAAATGTAATTTTATGTAATTATAAAGTGGGTCTAAGAAAAAGAACGCAAATGTTGAAATTTATTAGAATATTCCTTCACTAAAATGTTAAAGTTAAGTCCTTATATATCGGAAGTGAAATCATTTATATTGTTTAATAATACACATTTTTTTATTATCTCAATATAACATTTATTTTATTCTTTCTTTACAAACGCGACATTTTGTAAAACGCGACATTTTAAGACGCGACATTTTGTACCACGCGACATTTTGTACCTCGCGGCATTTTGAAACGCGACATTTTAAGACGCGATATTTTGTACCACGCGAAATTTTGTACCTCGCGGCATTTTGAAACGCGACATTTTAAGACGCGACATTTTGTACCACGCGACATTTTGTACCTCGCGGCATTTTGAAACGCGACATTTTAAGACGCGATATTTTAAAACGCGACATTTTAAAACGCGGCATTTTGACCCGGACCCCATATACACATACCACCATAACATCATATAATTATATCATTACTATCACGATGGAATGATTCATACTACTATTCCATCAAACCATCATACCATCGTACCATCTTACCATCATTCTATCTTACCATCATACTATCATGCTACTATATCGTCATATCACAATATCATTATACCATCATACTATCATACATTCGTACTAACATACAATCATACCATCTTCCATCGCACCATCTTACCATCGTAACATCTACCGTACACCATCATGCCATCGTACATCATCACCATCACAATCACCATCACTATCATTACAATCCCTATCACCATTTTAGTTTTCATCATCACCATCAACATCTTCAACACCATCGTCATCACCACCACGACCACCGTTAAAAAATAATGATACACGACGTGTCGATTTATTTTTGATTCTACACTAAATATCAAAAAATCAGCTCATTCGGTAATGTTTTAGAAATTCCTCAAGAAGGGGGTTGAGACGTGAGATATTGACAGTGACGGTCTTAAGGTCTTAAACAATAATTGTGTGCAGTTTAGATCAAATCGGTCAACGCGTGTAGATTTGTATAACAATTTCACATACAAACAATCACATTATATAGATTTTCCAATTTCTTTAAACTACAGAAAACATTAGCCAATATTTACCGTTTTTTTAATAATTGTAGAGCATCTAAATCAAAAACCAATCGACAATCTGGAGTATTGACAAAATCAGAGATTCATTTGGCCAACCCATCTCTATTCCGAAAGGTACAAATTTCGGATTTCCCAGAAGAATATAATGCTTTGTTGAACGGTAATTCCAAAACGAAGCAAAATGAGTCCATTGGATCCGTTTCTTGATGATGCACAAGTCATACGAGTCGGGGCAAGGTTGGATAATTCGGAATTACCATACACCACCAACATCCGATAATTTTATCCGGTAAAAATCATTTATCGACGTTAATAACTCACCACATATATCTTGAGAATCAGCATCCTGGTGTCAATTTGCTAACGAGTCTGGTCCGCCAAACTTATTGGATAATTAGAGGTAAAGACGTTGCAAAAAGAGTATTCCGGCAACGCATCCAATGTGTAAGACAACAACCGCGGCCCAACAAATAATGGGATCGTTACCCCAAGATCGAGTTCAGCCCAGCTTTCCATTCGCAGTAGTAGGCATAAATTTCTGCGGCCCGTTCAAGATTCATGCAATTCGGAGACGTGGAGCAGTTCCCAGCAAAGCATACTTATGTGTGTTCGTTTGCTTCACCACTCACGCAGTACATTTGGAAGTATGTATGAATTTAACGTCTGACTCTTTTATAGGGGCTCTCAAGCGGTTCGTAAGTCGACGCGGATTATGCAAAACGATTTATTGCGACAACGGAACAAATTTCATTGGGGCAAAAAACCTTCAATTTGTATATGATGTTCTAGAGCAGCACTCCGATTCATACCGCCAGCAGCTCCGCATCAAGGCGGTCTATGGCAGAGCGCTGTAAAATCCGCTAAAGTTCATCTGCAAAGAACGATCGGTGAACACATTCTAACGTTGGAGGAATTCTCTACTCTTATCACGCAAATTGAAGGAGTCCTCAATTCCAGGCCGATTTGTTCATCAAATTCCGACGACCTAGATTATCTGACACCAGCGCACTTCCTAATTGGCAGGCATATGAGGCAAGTTATCGAAATGCCAGAATCTCAATTATCCATACATTCACGTTGGGACATTGTCAAGAGAATACACGAGCAGTTTTGGAAGCACTGGAAAATTGAATATTTAACATCCTTACAATCCAGATCCAAATGGCAAACCAAACATCCCAATTTGAAGATAGACGACATCGTAATAATTCAAGACAACAATTTACCACCAGCGCAGTGGTTATTGGGCAAAATCAATCAGCTGTATCCGGGGAACGATGGCAATGTTCGTGTTGTGCAAGTAAAGACGGCCGGTGGAATTTTAAGAAGGTCAATCAATCAAGTCTGCCGTCTTCCAATTATAGAATCTGACGATTCAATGAGGGGAGTATGTCCCCAGAAACATTCACATCCTAAAACAAAACAAAATTATGGTAAACTAAATTTAAAATTTGTAATTGAAATGTACTTAGCTTAAAACATTTTGTACCGCCGTAATCCACTAAAATCATTGTTTTCCATTTGTCATTAACTATAAAACCAAAATTTATGTATTGCACACCGTGGCCCTATTCTGGTAATTCCCGGGGAATAGAAATTTTAAATTTTGTAGCAGTTTTATTCCCTTTACCCCAAAGTGTATTCTGGTGTTTGGGGAAAAATTTTATTGGGAAAAAATTATTCCCAATTACAGCAGTTTTGACGTTTATTCTTCCATACCTTTTTTATGAAAGAATTGATGGGGAATAGATTTTTTAACGAAAATCTTTGTCTATCATCAACATATGGAAGATTAACGGATTATTCGCGGATCTTTATTCATTTTAATATAATTGTAAGGCGATAACGTATAACTAAATTTATTTCCCCTGTTTATTTATTCCCTAATTACCAGAATGCACTTTTGGAAATGGGGAATAAAAAGTTGGAAAAATGTATCTGGGGAATAATTGCTGTAAAAACAAAATATTCCCTATTCCCCGGGAATTACCAGAATAGGGCCACTGTAAGAAATTTTGCATTAATTTATTATTGTTTTAAATGTCACATTGTAATCGGATTGCTATATTTATTTTATACCATTTAATTTAATATGTATGTATAATTACTAGTTCTCGTAAGCAATACAGGTGGAGCATAGCATGCAATATTTTTTTTTGACAGAAATTAGATTCCAATCAAATTGGAATTCATTTTAGATTTTCTTAAGCAAAAGAAATAAATAAAAAATTATATAAAAGTGTGACGCCGAGACGAAAAGAGCTCAATAAAATTGTAATAATTTGTAACAATATATAATTAAAAATATTTTGTTAAGCATATAAAATAAATTAAGTTTTGTTCATCATCGCCCGAGCGTTTTAATCACGAATAATTGGACATATTTAATCAAGCCGTTCGCCAAATTTGAGGTTAAGCTATTGTAGCTAAATACTGGTATCATCTTTAATTGCCGCTTTACCATATTGTACATCAAAATTATTAAAGTAACCGAATCTGGAATACAGTGTCGACTGGAATTCGCACAAAAATTACAAATATGTATATCCGTTGAAACCTTAGTTCTAACTGCCAAAAAATATCAAAGAAAAAAAAAACGTTCAGTTTACAAAACAAAACAAGAAATTTAGAATTTGTTGTTGTTTCACCATACTAAAAAACAACAGAAAAAAAACATTCATGTAAATGAAGCGTAACAACATCTGTTTCGTTAAAACGATTAGCGCGCCACCTACTGGTGAAAAAACACAATTTTTTTTTTAACGACAAAGATGTGGGCATGCAACTTTACTATGGAAACATAACCTAATTTGCCTTATTGACGATTGGAGCATCACGGATTCCACCTAGTGGAAAATTTTTAAACCGAGCTACCTGATAATTTGACGTTCGAAATTATTGCAACCAATTCCAATTTTGAACTGTAAACACAATTTTTACTTACCGGATTGCTAATAATTGTAAATAATTCCAATTTTACACTAAAAAAACAATTTTTAATTGCCGCATTGCTAAATTTTCTTTCGTCGCATTTGTGACAAATGTCATTTTATCAGGTGCATCATTTTAACTTTTTTCCTCGAGAGGCGCTTTCTCTACTTTTACAATCGTCAATATCTTTATAATTTCGTAAAACTATGGGAATCATAGGATTTTTGCTGTCCCCTTTTGAAAAACGTCAGAATTGATTGTGTAGTGACATCTAGTGGCAAACGCTCTGTACTTTTTCTTTGGTCGTGATGCCTCTTTCGGTAAAAGCTCTGTATTTTTTCTTTGATCGTGATGCCTCTTTCTGAAAACATGATCGAACAGAACATTCACATTGAAAATTTGTTTTTACTTTTGACTTATGGGTGTGTATGAATTTCTAATACTATAGATACACACAAACTAGATAATCACATATTCTACATTATCTAGTTAATTTTCCAATCTGTCACTGCACGATTTTGGCAAATCAGGGGCCTTACCACCGACTCCGCCGGCGTTCGTTGTTATTCGGTTTTATTTTTTCGCTTCGCTTATTGACACCCAACCACAAACAACGCAACGCTACAAGCGAACATTCGTTTACTCAAATTACAATTATTTTCAAAAATAAATTTTAACAACGCTAATTACATTTTTGTAGTAAACAGTTTTCTTCGCTTTGTTGTTCGTCATAAAATACAACGCGTAGATACATCCGCTTATCATCGAAAGGTAGCGCGTTCGATTCTTGTGGTATCGAAATAATGCTTAATTAACGCCTAAAAGCGATCATATTTTTCGCTTCGCGTTTTATGTAGTACAAAAATTGCAAAAGCGAATCAGCAACGAACGCTGGCGGAGTCGGTGGTAAGGCCCCAGGATAGATAACTCGATTTCAAAATCTAGTTGTAGAAACAAGATAATCATGAAATATGTACAAAAATAAAACAATGAAAGCTTAAATGGGATAACAATTATAGCCCTCGTCACGAGCTTGCGTATTTGCGTATTTCGGAACTTCGTAAATTTGACGTTTCTTCTGATTGGTTGAAGTTGTTTCCCCTTAATAAGCAAGGACTGTGTTCATAAACTCTACATTGTAACAATATTGTTAACAATGACAGTTCTAAAGCGTTCATAAACCTCGGTTGTAACTACAGCAACGTGCTTTGTATTGTTAATAAACCTAAACCAAAATTTCCCCTTATTGTTACAAACGTCATTTACAACTCTACTCAATACTGCCTTTCCAGCTGTCATTAAAAGAAACAATTATGGATTCTGATCGTATTGATCAATTTACGGATGAAAATAATTTATTCGATACAAATGAATACGTGAAATGAATATTGGTTCTTGTTAATTAAATAATTATTATTTTATTATATGTATTTATGATAACGAAGAAACAAAATTTTGCTAAACAAAGTTTGTTTTGGTAGCAAATTTGACGTTTGTAACAATATCGTTGTTAACTGCTATGTCATTTGTACAATGACAGTTGTAACAATTTGTTACAATGTAGAGTTCGTGAACGCAGTCAAGAAACGTCAAAAATAAACACGCTCACAGGCTACTTTTCTTTAGCGTATTTTGACAGTTGTGATTACTTGTGAATTTTATTAAGTGAAAATAAATAATATGGATCAAAGTAAAAATCACATAAATATTTATGTACATGTAAACAAACCTCTATTTCTAAATTATTTTGAATTATTTTTTTAAAATAATTCAATATATCTCTTCCTCTTCTTCCCATTTTTGGATAGACATTCTTGCCCGTTTTTTAATATTTTGATCTATTATTTATTAAAAATCACAAGTAATCACAATTGTCAAAATACGCTGAAGAAAAGTAGCCTGAAAACGATGTGAAATTATTAAAGAGAATAAAGTGAAGGCATTATGTGCTAAGCTAAGGCACGAGAGATTTTGGTGGAAGAAAGCAATGTGCAAAGAGTTGATTCACCTGTTACAGTTTGTGGCGATATTCATGGACAATTTTATGATTGGAAAGAGTTATTCAAGGTGGGCGGTGATGTTCCGAGACAAATTATTTATTTTTGGGCGATTTTGTTGATCGCGGCTACTACAGTGTTGAAACATTCTTGCTGCTTTTGGCGCTAAAGGTGAGTTTATTGATTCCGATTCAAACATTTTACTAATATTTATATTTTTCTTGTTTAGGTACGTTATCTCGATCGAATAACCCTGATACGTGGTAATCATGAATCACGTCAAATAACACAAGTATAAGGATTTTATGATGAATGTGTAAGAAAATACGGCTCGAACACGGTATGGCGTCATTGCACTGAGATTTTCAACTATTTAGCCTATCGGCCATAATCGATGGCAAAATATTTTGTGTGCACGGTGGTTTAAGTCCATCAATACAGTATTTAGACCAAATCCGTTCCATCGATCGTAAACAGGAGGTGCCACATGACGGCCCAATGTGCGATTTGTTATGGAGTGATCCCGAAACACTCAAGGTTGGGGTGTATCACCAAGGGGTGCCGGCTATTTATTTGGTTCCGATGTAGTACTACAATTTAACACATCCAACGATATTGATATGTTTCTGTCGGGCCCATCAATTAGTAATGGAAGGTTATAAATGGCATTTTAATGAGACTGTTTTGACTGTGTGGCCAGCACCAAATTATTGTTACTGCTGTGGAAATGTAGCTGCAATACTTGAATTAAACGAACATTTGGATCGTGATTTTACAATATTCGAAGCGGCTGCTCAGGAAAGTCGTGGTATATCATCAAAAACACCGCAAGCAGATTATTTTTGATAATTATTAATTTAATGAATGAAATTTGTTTTTAATTTTAATTTAATTATTTTTTATAAATACATAATAAATAAAAATTTTTGAATTCTGATTCAAGGATTCAGCAAACAACATGCGAACACTTCATATTCCTCCCACAAATGATTCATCGTCCGTTAATAATACCTTTATGCAACTTTGTTGATAATATAAAATACCGTCAGCGGTTATTTACTGTTGTGTATAATTTGCGATACGATATTTAATAATAGCACGCCATAAAATACAGTAAGTATAATTCAACTTTATTAATTCAAAATTTGATATGGAACGATGCTATGTAGTTTTTATATGCTCCTTTTCTTTGACGCCTAAAAAAATGAATGACCAAAATGTCAAAACTTATATTAGGTTATACATATTTTCTCGACTAGATTTTCGTGTTACCCGATATGCAATCACGATATTACAGTCTCCCACGCTAATAAAGAACATGGTTCTTTAAATATGATGGTGGACGACGAGTCCGTTGAGGTCGTCTCTGTAACGAAGAGTCTTGTTCTCCACTGAAATTGGCTTGCCTCTGAGGAAGAAAACCAGTCGATGTTCTCTCTATTTGAATTTCTTCCAGCATAGGTTCTTTTATCACTGTCTCCTTCTTCGTATTGTCCGCAAATGTTACTGTCTTCTTTGGTAACTGAGAAACGTCCGATCGATATAATTGGTTGATATGACGTTTTAACACGTAGCCATTGTCAAGTTTGACTTTATAATGTAAATGACCGTATTTGGTTTGAATTATCCCAAACCGCCATGTAGGTTTATTTCCTGTATACCATCTTACTTGCACCCTATCTCCCACGCTAAGACAACGAACGTGAAGATTCTCTCGTATTGATTCCTGTTGATTACCTTTCCTTTTTATAGGGCGCAATGCATCTAATTTGATTCTTAACTCCCGACCTAAATACAGCTGTGCTGGACTTTTACCACTTGATAGTGGAGTGGCTCTATATCGATATAAGATTTCTTGTACCTTGATGTGTAGAGGTAAATTTTCATCATTCATTGCGTTCAGTTTTGCTTTTAATGTTTGGATATGTCGTTCTGCTAGCCCGTTAGTTGCTGGGTGACCTGGTGCTATAAACTTTTGAACGATACCGTTTTCTTCACAATACTTCTTAAACTCTTGACTTTGAAAAATTGTGGCGTTATCTGAGACCATTATTTGTGGTAAACCATGTGTGGCGAAAATCTGCTGTAGTAAAGAAATTGTTTTTTCTGACGTTGGAGCTTCTTTTAATATTTTGACTTCGGGCCATTTTGACTTTGCATCAACAAGCACTAAAAAATGATGATTTTGAAAAGGACCTGCATAATCTATATGTATTCTTTCAAAATTTTCTGTTGGCTCCTCCCAATGATGTGATACTTTTGGTGGATTTTTCTTTATCAAAGCACAATTGTTACATGAGCGAACAACTTTTTCGATATCAGAATCGATACCTTTCCAATAGCAATATTTTCTTGCTAGTTGTTTCATTTTAACAATACCCACATGAGTGTGATGTAGCTCTTTTAAAATATCATTACGTAATTTCTTTGGAATTAAAACTCGATGTCCTTTAAAAATGACTCCATCTTGAATTGAATATTCCGTATCGATATTATATCCTTTAATTAATTCTTCTTTCAGTTTTGATAGTTCTTGATCTTTCCCGGTTTCACTGGCAATAGATATCGCTGTAATATTATGTGTAGAAATTTGGTTAATTGTTTGTTCTTGAATAATCCTAACTTCTTCATCTATAAAATGTTCGAATTTGTAGTTTGACTCCTTGATCGTAGCTCGTGATAAACAGTCGACATGCACATGTTCTTCTGCCTTTCGATGTTGTATTTTGTAGTTAAACCCTTGAAGAAAAGATGCATATCGCAACAGTCTTGCTGACGTCATAGCTGGTGTCTTTGAATTTTCATGAAATATTCTTGTTAAGGGTCGATTATCAGTAATTAAGGTAAATTGTCTTCCATACAAATACATAAAAAATTTGTCGACGGCAAATATTATCGCTAACGCTTCTCTGTCTA
This sequence comes from Tipula helvola, assembly GCA_963556165.1. Classification (NCBI taxonomy): domain Eukaryota; kingdom Metazoa; phylum Arthropoda; class Insecta; order Diptera; family Tipulidae; genus Tipula; species Tipula helvola. The sequence continues at coordinate 31,251,021 of OY744483.1, read as the reverse complement.
ATTGACTATAATTTTGTTCTGCTTTTGTTAGAGCCCTTGATATAAATGCAATGGGAAATTCTTCCCCACCACTAACGTGTGATAAAATTGCAGCTATCCCTGTTGGACTTGCATCACATGCTAAAGTGACTGGTAGTTGTGGATTGTAAGAAGGGGTTAATACTCTATCTGTTGAAATTTCTTCTTTTAATTTGATAAATGCTGCTTCACATGACGATGTCCATACGAATTTTTTATCCTTTCCTAGTAAGCATCGAAGTGGATAAGTTAATGTTGATGTATTTGGAATAAATCTAGAATAGTAAGTTATCATCCCCAAAAATCTTCGGACGTCTTCGGAATTTTCTGGACGCGGAATATTCTTTATTGCTTCGGTCTTGTGTGGACATTTAGATATTTGATTATGACTTATTACGTAGCCTAGATATTGAATATGATTTTTGAAATATTCACATTTTTGTTTATTTACATGTAAATTATATGTTTGTAATCTATCAAGGCAATTTATTAGACGTTGTTTACATTCCTCTAATGTTGATCCATGTATGATAATATCGTCGAAATATGATGATGTACCTTCAAGACCACGCAGTATTTGATCTAATATCCGATTAAATTCACTTGGTGCTGTTTTAATTCCAAATGATAGTCTGTTCATTCGATAAGTGCCTCTGTGTGTTGAAATAGTTTGTATTATTTTACTTTCTTCATCTACTTGAAATAATAATGTGCTGCTTCCAGTTGTGGATTCACTGCTATTTTGTAATCAACACATAATCGCACATTCCCATCTGGTTTTGGAATCACAACTAGCGGCGATCCCCAGTTACTTGTATTAACTTTTGTTATTATTCCATCTCTTTCCAATTCATCGAGTTCGTGGTCTACCTTTTTACGAAGGGCAAAAGGGGAACTTCCCTTTCTTTTAAAAATACCGGTCTCGCTTTTGATTGCAGCTTAAGTGAACACTTTAAATTAGGAATACAACCTACTCTTGGTTGAAATATATCCGAGTATTTGTTGATAATTTGTTCGATTGATTCCCCTTTATTTATCTGATGAACACTATTTACATTTCCACCTTCTGTATCAAGATCTTGTAGATTTATATTTAGATGACGAATCCATACACGACCCAATAATGGAGAATGTTTCGATGACATTATGTACATTTCCTCTTAAGATTTTCTGCCTTTGTACTCTACATTAACATTTACGATACCTAATGGTTTAAAAATATCTCCTGTGTATGATCGAAAAGCGATGTTTGTTTTCTTTAAAAGAGCATTTAAATTTAATCGTTTAAAATCTGTTTCAGGTAATAATGTATACCCTGCTCCTGAGTCAACTTCAAAAATTTGATTTTTATGTTCAATACATAACTCTATATAGAATTTCCTTACGTCTGTTGATGGAATTTCGGTTTTGTTGTAGATATCGATAATTTTATTAACACCATATTCTTGATTATTTATATCCAGGTTGATATTATCTGTCGCATTGAATTTGTTTTCTTCGATTGAACTAATTGATTTCTCCTTTAGCAAATGTTGAAGACATACTCGTTTGATGTGACCTGTTCGATTACATGATTGACATTTAAGCCCGACAAACAAAAATCAACCGTAACCTAATTTACAGTTCCAAGTCGGTTAAATGTATAATGTAAAATATTAAACTTAAACCTAAAAAAAGTACGAAATACAGCCGATTTTATCTAAAAAATATAAAAACTCACGATTGATAAACGATAAATAATTTGGGTTTGATTTAGTTGAATATAATTCACTAAGTCGATACACTCTAGTTTTACATATAATGTAAAAATTTAGAGTTGATTTACCAAATCGAAAATACAGTGAATGTCATTTACATATTACATTACAAGTAATACATTGTCTATAAAAAAGCCGAAACATTTTCATAATATTCAGACAATTGGTTAAATTTCGTAATGATAAATGAAAGAACAAAAAAAAAATACACGATGCATTAATCGTTTAAAGTTCGTCACAAAATTATCGATGAGTATAATAACCGCTAAATAACCGGTCGCTATGTAAGATGGCGCTAAACTTTTACCACGTTAATTGTGATAGTATTTAACTGACAAAAGACTGATAAACTACATATCGGTTTTTATTCAGTCAACAAGCACTGTCCAACGCCTAACTAATTCTGGTTCCTGTGTACTATTTTGCGAACAAACAAATCAGATAATAAAATCGGTTTTTAGTATTATAATTGAACCAGGATTTGACCAACCAAAAAACCGCTAAATGACCGATCGGTCTTCGTTCAGTTAATAAACACCGCCTAAGGTCTTACAAATCGTAGTTATCCTATAATACTTGAGGAAACGAGTGTCCAACCAAAAACTGCTTGGTCCCTCAGTCCCTCATCGGTTATTTTATATTACTTAAATCGTAAATTGTTTTTCGGGAAGGTTATTTCGATCAATTCTGCATTCTTTAGATAGATGATTATTTCGCCCACAACGCAAGCATAGCCCATCTATTCCTAACCGGTGAAAATTTACTCTTGATTTTGATCTTGACTGTGACCTTTTATTATTACGACTACGACTATTCCTTCGTTGATTGTTGTTTGCTGGATGTCTTATCTGATGGATATCTACATTTGTTGACGATGAATTTGACATTTCTTTGCTGTTGAGTTTTGATGCTTCTAATGTTAATGCTTTCTCTATGATTTCATCGAATTTCATTTCACTATTTTGTAAAAGTTGTTCTCGAATTGAATTATCACGCATGCCTCTAATAAACTGTGCTCGAAGGAAAATATTAGCAACAGATTTATTGCATGTACATTTAAAATTACAATCAACAGACTGTTTTTGCAGCTTAGCAACAAAATCAGCGATTGAATCTTTCTCTTTTTGAAATTCAGATAAAAAACGGTGTTGTTCAACTAATTGGTTCTTTTTTGGACAAAAATGTTGTTCGAGGAGCTTAATTATGTCTTCATACATTAATTCTTTCACGTCTTTTGGTGCAGCTAAAGATGCAAGAAGTGCATAATTCGATGATCCAATGTATTGGAGTAACAGTTTTGCACGTAAAGCGTTATCCTCGTTTATTTTCTTGACCTGGAAATGAATTTCCAGACGTTCTTTGTAATTTTTGAAATTTTCGATTTTTGGATCAAATGCGTCGAAATTTGAAATTATGTTGATACTGGTATTATTTTGTTGCTGCTGTCGTAATGCTGTTGCAACGTCACTCATAGCTTGAATAAGTTGATTTAATTGTGCTGGTTCCATCATGCACTATTTTATTTCGATCGTGATTTTAAGGTTATGTTATAAATGATATTCACACTTTTTTTTATTTTTTATCCCATCCTCGTCGCCAATTCTGTTGTGTATAATTTGCGATAAGATATTTAATAATAGCACGCCATAAAATACAGTAAGTATAATTCAACTTTATTAATTCAAAATTTGATATGGAACGATGCTATGTAGTTTTTATATGCTCCTTTTCTTTGACGCCTAAAAAAATGAATGACCAAAATGTCAAAACTTATATTAGGTTATACATATTTTCTCGACTAGATTTTCGTGTTACCCGATATGCAATCACGATATTACATTTACCAAATTCAGTTGAAATTCCAGCGCCTGTTAATATCAAAACATTTGGACGATGGGCTAGGAAATCTTCGAGCAGTTTGATATCTGCCTGTGAGCGTGTTTATTTTTGACGTTTCTTGCTTATTAAGGGGAAACAATTTCAACCAATCAGAAGAAACGTCAAATTTACGAAGTTACGAAATACGCAAGCTCGTGACGAGGGCTTATGTCATTTTTAATAACTTGTATAAACTTAGACATTATGTCTATAAAAAATTTATTTTTAGTCGGATTTTTGTGTGTCACCATAATTTGCAGATCGCGATCACGAAAACGTCGTTCGAAATCGTGATCGAAGATTATCGCGATAATTTTTGTGTTTATCTATGGTATAAGATAATGAACACAAATTTTTGTTCTTTTCAATAACTGAATAGTATTTGATCATAGATTTGTATATTTTAAATTTTTTTTTATGTTTAAAAGATTCAATGTCTGCTACTGGATTATTATTCACAACCAAAAGGCATCTATTGTAATATTTTATTATAGTTAAACTTGTAATAATTCAAATAAAAAATAAATAGCATACCTACATACATATGGTATGGAACAGAAATAAACAATTTTCAGAAATTTTACAATTTTAATAGTAAAGTGCAGGCGCCAAAAAAATTAATTAAATTAGCATGTAAAGTGAAAAATTATAATTGGAATACCTACAGCATAATCTATAGTCTTATGAGTGTACCACGGTCGTGTGAAGGAATTTTTCTGTATACAAATAAATTTTATAGCTCTTGTTTAATCTTAATTGAACTATAACCAATTTATATTTTTATATGTATAGTGTACCAACATAATCACAATTTCGATCTAAATTTTTTTCAAATTTACCTTGAAAGTTTGATAAATCAATTTTTTAGTACCAATTAATTATGTAATTACGATTTATGTTGGTTTTATAGAAATCAGATTAAAATTTAATCGAGATTAGGAAAACCCGGTAAGACAAAAGCAATATAATTTAATTAATTTCCAGAATGTAATTAAAATTATTTATTTAATGTAGATACTACAAATCAATTAAAAACTGTAAAAGTCAACGGTAACAAATCGATTTGTTAATTTTTTTTTTGTTGTTGTTTGTTCCATGTCCCAACATGTTTTTTTTAGGCGAAATGACAATATAACCAAAATATAGTGTGCAATACGTCATAAGGTTTACCGTAAGGATTCAGAATATAATTACTGTATACTGTGTATGGTTTTAACAACTTCCTTTTGTTGTATAAATCATGCTGTTCCTAGAAAGTTGTGTTTTTTAAATAACTAACACCCATATATCTTTTGTATATAGATAGTTTGGTCATTTGAACTATTACATATTCTAACTACGGTTGATTAATGCCTCAATTCCATGGGAAAAATTGACTGACAGCAGAGCCTTCTAGAGTATAGAGCCATAATCATAATGACGTATTTTTTCGAAGCTTTTTTAGTGGTATAACTTTTCACTAATTTCCATAGGAATCCATAGTAAAAATGGTGTTTTTTAGCTTCAAGTTTTTCATTGAAAAAAGCAAAAATGTTACAAAATTTTTATACAAAAGTGTTCTATATATCTTTAGGAACAATATACAGGAAGGGTTAATTGGTATTAAGTTAATATTAATTGCAGAAATATTAAAATTAAATTATTTCTAAAATATATTTTTCGAACTTTCATTTTGAAAAATACATCAAAGTTGGCTCTGACGAATTAAAATAATACTTGCTACATTTATCTTTAGTTTTACTAGTGTACATTAGATGTCTCAGATTTATACAGAAAAATACGAAAAAAAATTATTTAATCACAAAATTATGACACGTTCTTAATATTTTGAGAATTTGTTTTGCTTTTCCTACAATTTTTGAACTTAAATTTCCCCAAGTGGCGATTTTTGGTACGGTTTTCAAAATGTTTACTGCCCACTGCCATCTATGTATATTGGCTTAATGCACACGATTTGGAGTAAGCTTTTCTTTTTAATTTGACCAGAATGCTGTTGTTATTAACTTTTTTTTATATTTTGGTTTAAATAAACCAATTATTACAAGAAAATGAAAACGATTTACTTAAACGAGATTTATATATGTTGAAATTCAAACATTTATGAAAATATTTCAGAAATCATAATTAAGAATTTGCAACGTTTTCATTTACAAATTTGTCTTCGGAAAAAAAGTGATTTCCCATATGTTTTATGTGTTTTACTATGAAATTTTGGTTTTTTCCTCGTTTCTAATTCCCTTATAAAAGCTTCGATTTTTTGATTATGGCTTGTATAATCAAGGTTGCTTTGCTGACAGTCAAAAAAAACGAAAAGAGAAAAATAATTTGATGCCCCATATAAGAGACAAAGCCAACGTGTTTTAGCAAAATTGTTTTGCTATAAAATAAAAAACAAAAAAAGGCGTTGTCTTTGTCTCTTATATGAAGTATCAGATTATTTTTCTCTTTTCGATTTTTTTGACTGTCAGTCAATTTTTCCTATGGAATTGAGGCATAATATGTCATTTCAATGCAAGTCAAAACTTCACTTTCACTTGGTGTTTAGCTTATAATATGCATGATAAATGACAGTTAGAAACTCGATATTCTTCTCTTTCAGTCGTTAACTCACTGAATGTATAGGCAAAATGAGTTTTTTTGTGTTATAGAACTGAAACTATATAGGAGAACAAGTTGTAGAAGCAATAATACTTTAAATTTATCAATTGCGATTGCAAAACTCGGTTTGCCCGATCTATCAAAATTGACACCAGAATGCATACGACATTGGATCATACAGGCATTTTTTCAAATTTTGAATAACTTCTACTTTGATGATTGAATCTTAAAGGAAGATACAGTTGAAGAAGTGTTAGAACTTATAGAAATCAAATAGATCAAATTTCGTTGTTCTACGTGAATTAGAAATGATACATGGAACTTTATTAAAAATGATTTTCTCAAAAATATCAGAATGTCGACCATTTTAATAAATAATCGTTTACAGAGTCTTTAATTATGAAGCATACATTAACTGAAAAATCATCTCAATTATTCCGTTGACGCATATTTCGATAGTGGCAAACTGGTAAAGCAAGAAAATAATAAGAATGGTTCACATTTCGCTGGTGGCATGGCCCATAATGTATACTTATATGCACATAAGGTTGATTTTGTCTGTGCGCAAGATATTACCGAAATGTTAAAATTTGGAAGTTGGAAGAGGAGCGAAAGAAAAATTAATTGTTTATGTTTAATGCTGGAAACACGATGACATAATCGGTCTTAATCGACAGCAAGGTTGAAAGTTACAAGGTTATTAACTAAAGGTTATTAATCTGAGACAGAGAAAGAAATGACAAAAACGATTACAAAGACTTTAAAAAAATTAAGAAATTGAGTTAGTCGTTAAGTTTGGGGTTAACTGAAATATTGAGTTTGAGAGTTTATTTGGGGTTGATTGGGTGATTGAGTTGGAGGTTGCGTTGGAAATTGAGTTGGGGTTGTGTAAGGGATTAAGGGGTTCCATTCAACTAGGGATTGCGTCCGCTAAGCTTAATTAAGCTGCTTCATAGAACTGTTCCTCCGAAGTGAAATCAATTAAAAGTTTCAGAGATATAAAGTTAATGTTGTTCAGGCCGGATTTACAATCTTTGACTGAATTTCGTCACACTTTTAATGCTTAAAAATGCAAATATCCGTCGTTTAGAATCCGCTGCCCGATTTCGTCGTCTTCAAAATCCGGCTTTAAGATGGGTTTTAATATATACGAGGGTGTATTGCAAAACAACCTAATTGTTGCTGAATCTATGTTGACTGGGCCCATTTTTCAACGCTATAAAACACTTCGAAATGGTAGAATTAGTTTTAACGTATTTAATCGATTAGACACCACTATGGTTTAAAATTTAGTAACACACTTATTTGTAATTTGTAAAACAACACGATAACCTTATCTGCTGTGTGTCATGCATCCTATAGAGTTTTGTGTAACTGTTTGCTGACTATTTATTCAGGTTATACGTACTCGTTAAACTCATTCAGATAGTTTAAATCGTGAGAATTATAAAGTGCTAAGTGAAAAATAGTTATAATAGTGACTAATAAAATGGATAACGTTGACCTAAGTAATTCACCGGATTTGTCTATGGAGGATATAACAAAACAGCATTTTAACAGCGATTTTCTGTCCGATATTCAGTTTCTTGTCGAAAAGTGTTTTACGCCCATTCTTGGGAGCTCACGAAGCGTAGCATAGTATTTCGCGAACAATTTAGAGGAACGTTTGGCGAACACAAATTGATAACAATTGACGATACTATGTACAAAGTGTTTTATCAATTCTTGCGTTTTATTTACACAGATAAATGTGATATTGAACAGGAATCAATATGTGAAATGTTAAAATTGGCTCTGAAATATAAAATTATAAAATTGGAGAATACCGTGTTAAATATGATGCAATTTTACGATACCTGTTTAATTGTGTTTGAATTCACGTTGTTGAATAAATATGAATTGTTCCTTAATTACATGTACGACGAAATATTTAGACATTTAAATTATTTAGTAGATGTCGAACCATTTTCACAAATAAAACCTAAAGTTTTGGAGGAAATTTTGAAATCTGATCGAATGCCTTCTGGAATAACCGAAACAAAACTCTTTAATACACTGATACGTTGGATGGACAAGTCATGTGAAATAAACCAAATGCCAAAAACACAGCGACGATCACATTTCGGCCACTTATTACGGCTTATTCGATTTCCATTGATGAGCAGCGACGAATTTAATCAATGTGTGGGAAGTCATCCAGATTTATTTACAACCGATGACATTTCAACAATTTGTTCACTAATTGTGCTAAAAGCGAATTGTACAAATCCAAGTTGGTTAGCAGAACCTCGGTTGGAATACGTTGAAACATTTGAAATGCAAAAGCCCGCACCAAATCAGAAATGGATAACAAAATTTACAGTCTCGGAGAATTTAATTTTGTCTGGATTAAGATGTGGCTTAGGTCAACGTGATTTTGAAATAGAGATTTCAGGAGAAAATCAGACCACAAACATTGTAACAGCAAGTTTTAATTTCATAAATTCGTTTGGACATATGAGAACAATCAGTCTGGGCGAGACAATAAAACTAAAACCAAATGTAAACTATATGATCGAAATCAAATATAAAAGTGCAGGAGGTGATTTTATTTTTCATCGAAAGCCTGGTGTTGATTGTATTATCAGTGGGTCATCCAACTTAATCACGTTTTCGGAGACAAGTAAAAATTTATTTGAAATGAATTTAAAATTGTCCAGCCAATCTTATATGGATGGGAATGAATTTTCTAATCTGATTCAATAAAATTTGTAAAAATTATTATTTTATTGCTAAATATGTATCTATAATAAATGATGGCTCGCTTATCTCAAAATTAAAATAGATTTTCAATGTTTTGATATTATTTTGTGGGGGTTACATACCACACTATATGCATGGATCAGATGTATTTACTCGCTGTGGAGTAGCAGTAAAATAGGGCTTTTTGGGCCCTGTAATTGTTTGGCCAGCGCTCATTTAATTGCTTGATCATTTCCATACATTTCATAGAAATTCTGTTTTGAAGATCGAAAAAATCCAAAATCTGCAATTGTGATCCGATTGTGGTTCTTGATACCTCTAAAGATAGGCTTGTATTTGTTGTGCCAACGTTCATTAAATTGGCTGATTATTTCCATACATTTCCATACACTTTACTCAGCAAATTCTGAGCCAACAAAATCAAAAATCTGCAATTGTGCTCCGATTGCGGGTCTTGATACCTCTAAAGATAGGTTTTGGGGCGTGTAATTATTATGTCAACGCCTTAGTTGTTTTTTAGACTAGTGAAAATTACTTTTTACTTCAAGATTACAACCGCATTTTGAGTTTCTTGGCAACATCTATTTCCCAGTAGTGTGATAATAGCGATCAGTCACTCATCGTTTGTTAAATGTTAAGTAAATAGTTTACAGCGCTCAATTAAAGCGCGGAAATTAATTTACTACAAATAGTCATAATTACATAAGCAAGCCAATTGACATTTTATTATCTCTCGCCCCCAAAGCGCCAAGACTTATACACAGACACTCCAATTGCGCCTAATCTGGAACCGCTCGCAAAACCAAGCACCTCAAATGCTGCTACCAATCAAGTCATTTGTAAACATCAATAACGGATACCTATTCCTTCATACTCGAAAGCAATAATATCATTCAGTTTTTCCTCAAACAGCGTGATTTTCGGTCGACATGGAAGGAATTGGTATTTCATAATTTAAATCTTCACTAAAATTTAAGAGAAATAAGTATCAGAGTTCTACGATAAAACCTACTTAGGCCGGCTCCACGATTACAGATCCTTAAAAAGTCTTTTTGTTGAACTGAAGCATAGTTTTACATGCGGGAAGAGAATACAAAAATTAACAGTTTGTCCTAAATTACCATTTAGAAAACCGCCAAATATGATTCAACCAACTCAAATCAAATGGTCACTAGTCAAGATGTTGCTAAATCCTTAGACGGTCTTTTTTGAGCTTAGACATTTTTTTACCGGCAGGAAGAGAATACAAAAAACAAAATTTGCCTTAAATTACCACTTAGAACCGGCGGTTATGATTCAAGCAAAGTATGGACCATTTTAAAAATATGGTAGAACAAATATCATTAGGCATGATGCTGCTAAATCCGCAGTAAGCCTCGCAGAAAACAAAAATTAGAACTTCTTCTTAGTTATCATTTAGAACCTCCAAATATAATCCAACCAAATTATGAACTATTTTCAAATGATCTTTACTCACGACGATAGAATGGAGCTTAGGCACGTTTTTACACGCAGGAAGAGAATATACAAATTAAAATATTGTGTTAAATTACCACTATAACTTGTCATGAAGCTTCTATATCCATTGAAACGATTTTGAGTTTCTGCGAATTTTACATGCAGGAAGAGAATATAAAAATTACAAACTGCCTTTGCCACCAATTTGTTTAATGTGTTTACTAATGAGAAATATTAAATTAATTGATTTTAGTTGTCTTGTTTCCGCGGAAACTTTTTCTCGGCTCCTGCACTAGCACTAATTTTTTATACAATAGCACTAATAACTGCCGTTTCCCTGCTGTAGTTACCCAAACCTGTATAGGTATACAAAATATAAAAAACAAAGCAGAAAACACGCGACCACTGCATCAGCCAATCATAACACGAATAAAGATTTTTTCGGTGAAGCATTTTGATTATTATATAAAGATACATCATTCTTGATCTTAACCTTCCTGATAAAATTCATTGTATCTGATGTATTTAAATACTTAAATTGCTACTTAAGTTGTTTAGAAGTTTTCCATTTATGTTATAGTTTATATTCAAAATCAGGTCATGTTAAACTGGAGACTAATTCATTTATTAAACTACATACTTACAACAATTTAGCAAAAAAAATTCAACAGTACAACAACAATACCCAAGCAAATACATATATTAATTACCAGCGTCAATTATTTTAATGGTTAAACCATTATCAGACGTATTAAGTTCTATATAAAAGCTAGAACTTGTGTAAGTCAAAATAGCGCGCGCCTGTTACCAGCAATAAACTGTTGTAGGATAAGATAATTTATATATGCAATAAACGTGATTTGAGACTTTTACTTTTTATTCATGAATGTCTATTTTTTTTTATTACAATTTAATTAGAGTTTAAACTAATTGTTCTTAATGTCACGTATGTACATATGTATATGAAAGAAAGAAATTATTTTTATTAGTTATACTTGTGTCAATGTTACTTGTTACTTAAGACAATGATTGTGGGCGGCAGACAATATGACATTCAAAGCTAAATGAATGCAAATATATTCGAGTTCCCCATTTGTTACTTCGGAAAAAACTCTTCTGGTGAAGAAAATTATATATTGTACACCCTATACAACTAAACATTAAAATTGCTTTCTTACCATGCTTCTGAATAACTTAATGTCAATTGTTTACAACAAAATCACCTTGTTTGTTTTTTTTTTAAATAATTTAACATGCATTTTATATATATTAAGACAAATACAAGTCATTCTGTCTACCAAAGTCATTTTTATATAGGGCAGGGCTTTAATCATTATTTGATTAGTGCATATGGACTTTTCAAGAATTACCTTTATAGCCTTCATCTTTCATGTTTTGAAGTTTTCAAGCTAATATGCATGCTCGTGCGAGTATTTAAAATACAGAAACAACGTAAATAGACAATAGGTTATTTTCCAGATGGTTAACCATTTTAAATAGGCGGTTTGGTAATATTTTATTGTCACATTACTGATGTCTGTGATTAAGTAAATCTTTATTTCTTACATTTCTTCCATACTAGCTTCCGCCGAGGTATTTTGATCGAGAAGTTCCTATGGTACAGTTGATTGTTCGTACGAAGTTTGATAGTTGGAATATTTTCCAACAAATTTCATGGACTGTTAACTTTGATTTGGTATTTTAATACTCCGAGGGCGAGGGGCTCTCGCCCACTAAAAGTTGCAGTTTAGCAGAATAAGAATAAACTCTAGATTTTATTCAATTTTTATTATGCTTTGGATTTATTTCTCTGTTTTTGGTCACAATAACATAGCCGAATTCGATTACCTAAGCCTTGTAGAAGTTGTGATACACTACTTCTCATACAATCAGATGGCCATGTTGCACAATTTGTGCAGAAACTGTCTCAGCCAAAACCATGCGACCACAAGTTGCAGCAGTAAAATTAATTGTTTTACCTGTAAAGGCAGATATTGTTCTTTGCTACGCACGTGAAAATCCAAGAAAATCGTATCATGAAGCTAAACATACAGAGCAAGCAGAACAGGAAGTATGCCTGCCTAACTAACAAAAAAACGATCACATCAACAGCTAGCAATAGAAATCAATTCAAGATTCCATCAATCTTCAAGAAACAAGTTAATGCTTTAGTTCTGAGAATTATCACTAAACCACTTCCAGACAAGGAGTTATTGGCTGTAGATAACGAACTACAAAATGAAGTTATCTTAGCCAACGCTACTTTCGATACTCCCGGAACCATTGCTCTTTTAATAGCGCTCACCTATGGAGAAATTAAGTTATAAGGCGTAAAAAGGGACCAGCGTCATAAGTGCATAGCGCAAAGATCAGAGCTAGTATGGATCATATCTGGTCATATAACTCAAAACAGCAGCATAACAAACGCTTAACAATATGCTTTTGGTAATCCAATGAACTAATGTGAACGGTATACTACGAGGAAACACAACACCGGTTAAAAAATGGACGACGATATGAGTTCAGATGCCACTTGACAATGATAAAATCAAAGAAGTGTGATATGAGAATCTAAATGTAAAGCAGCAGCTAGATTACTTCAGATTGAAAAAAGATTCAAGAATCACAGATACATCCAGCTAAACCATATGAAACTCATTAAAGATACATATAAGAAAAATGCTCCTCGTGTTTACTAGTGTTTGATGCTTCCTGCAAAACAACAAATGGCACATCACTAAATGAAATTATGCATATAGGTCCAACCTTATAAGACAACTTAACTGCAATCCAAAATTGATCAGATGGAAAAAACATCGTTATGTGATTGTATCGGACATTGAGGGCAGATGAAAATATCAAAAGAGATCAAAATAGCCCGCAAAGATCAAGATTTTTAACGAATCCTCTGTTATAGATTAAAACCTTTCACCTCTAGAACAGCTTCTTCTATGTGGATGATCTCCTATCAGGAGCTAACACAATAGCAAAAGCAGTAGCTACGGTTGAGGTTTCAAATTTAGAAAATGGTTCAGAAACGAAAAGCCGATATAACAAAAACTTCCAGGAAACCTGAGAGAAACTGGACTCCATACAATAGCATTTAATGATACAGAAAAATCAGTTGGACTCCTCTGGAACTCTTCAACAAACACTTTTCAATTTAAAGTTTCTTTGCCAGAAGCTAAAACAACAATATCCAAACGAACAGTCTTATAAGAGGTATTTCGATCCGCTAGGATGGCTAGCACCACCGGTAATCCAGGCAAAAATTCTTCTTCGAGATAATTGGACTGCTGAAGTAGGATGGAATGAAGAACCCACATAAATCTTGCAAACAGATGATTAAACTTCAAAATGGAATTACTTCAGTAAGAGGAAATTAGAATTCACTTACATGGTTTTTGTGACGCCTCTAATCAAGCATACTTAGGTATGCTGCAGTGGTATAAAGCAAAATAAACAACAAAATTAAATTAACTGCTGCCAATACAAAGCTTGCACCGTGAAACTCAACCGTTAAAAATAAAAATAAAATTAATATTAAATTAAATTTAAATTTAAATTAAAATTAAAACTAAATTAAAATTAAAATAAATAAAAAATTAAAATAAAATTATAATTAAATTAAAAATAAAATTATATATAAAAATAAAATAAAATTAAAAATTTAATTAAAAATAAATTAAAAATAAAATTAAAATTAATAATATAAATAATATTACAAATAAAAATGAAATTCAATTAAACGTAAAATTAAAATAAAAATAAAATTAAAAAAAAATTAAAAATTAAAATTAAATTATAATTAAAATAAAAATAAAAATAAAATTAAAAATAAATTAAAAATTAAATTAAATTTCAAAATATAAATAAAATTAAAAATACAAAGCTTCACCATGAAACTTAACCGTTAAAAATAAAATTAAAAATAAAAATAAATTAAAATTAAAAATTAATTAAAAATTAAAATAAAATTATAATTAAAATTAAAAATAAAATTAAAAATAAATTAAAAATAAAACTTATAATAAAAATAAAATTGAAATAAAATAAAAATAAAATTAAAAAATTAACTAAAATTAAATTAAAAAAAAAATTAAAATAAAAATAAAATTAAAAATAAAAAAAATTAAATTATAATTCAATTAAAATTAAATTAAAATTAAAATAAAATATAAATAAAATTAAAAATAAAAAAAAATTAAATTAAAATTAAAAATTAAATGAAAAATATAAATAAAATTATAAATTAAATAAAAAATAAATTAAAAATAAAATTAAAAATAAAAATAAAAATAAAAATAAAATTAAAAATAAATTAAAAATTAAATTAAATTTCAAAATATAAATAAAATTAAAAATACAAAGCTTCACCATGAAACTTAACCGTTAAAAATAAAATTAAAAATAAAAATAAATTAAAATTAAAAATTAATTAAAAATTAAAATAAAATTATAATTAAAATTAAAAATAAAATTAAAAATAAATTAAAAATAAAACTTATAATAAAAATAAAATTGAAATAAAATAAAAATAAAATTAAAAAATTAACTAAAATTAAATTAAAAAAAAAAATAAAATAAAAATAAAATAAAAAATAAAAAAAATTAAATTATAATTCAATTAAAATTAAATTAAAATTAAAATAAAATATAAATAAAATTAAAAATAAAAAAAAATTAAATTAAAATTAAAAATTAAATGAAAAATATAAATAAAATTATAAATTAAATAAAAAATAAATTAAAAATAAAAATTAAATTAAAAATAAATTTAAAATAAAAATAAAAATAAATTAAAATTAAATTAAATTAAACATAAAATTAAAAATTAAATTAAAAATAAAAATGAAATAAAAATAAAATTAAAACTAAATTAAAATTAAATTAAAATTAAATTAAAATTAAATTAAAATTAAATTAAAATTAAATTAAAATTAAATTAAAATTAAATTAAAATTAAATTAAAATTAAATTAAAATTAAATTAAAATTAAATTAAAATTAAATTAAAATTAAATTAAAATTAAATTAAAATTAAATTAAAATTAAATTAAAATTAAATTAAAATTAAATTAAAATTAAATTAAAATTAAATTAAAATTAAATTAAAATTAAATTAAAATTAAATTAAAATTAAATTAAAATTAAATTAAAATTAAATTAAAATTAAATTAAAATTAAATTAAAATTAAATTAAAATTAAATTAAAATTAAATTAAAATTAAATTAAAATTAAATTAAAATTAAATTAAAATTAAATTAAAATTAAATTAAAATTAAATTAAAATTAAATTAAAATTAAATTAAAATTAAATTAAAATTAAATTAAAATTAAATTAAAATTAAATTAAAATTAAATTAAAATTAAATTAAAATTAAATTAAAATTAAATTAAAATTAAATTAAAATTAAATTAAAATTAAATTAAAATTAAATTAAAATTAAATTAAAATTAAATTAAAATTAAATTAAAATTAAATTAAAATTAAATTAAAATTAAATTAAAATTAAATTAAAATTAAATTAAAATTAAATTAAAATTAAATTAAAATTAAATTAAAATTAAATTAAAATTAAATTAAAATTAAATTAAAATTAAATTAAAATTAAATTAAAATTAAATTAAAATTAAATTAAAATTAAATTAAAATTAAATTAAAATTAAATTAAAATTAAATTAAAATTAAATTAAAATTAAATTAAAATTAAATTAAAATTAAATTAAAATTAAATTAAAATTAAATTAAAATTAAATTAAAATTAAATTAAAATTAAATTAAAATTAAATTAAAATTAAATTAAAATTAAATTAAAATTAAATTAAAATTAAATTAAAATTAAATTAAAATTAAATTAAAATTAAATTAAAATTAAATTAAAATTAAATTAAAATTAAATTAAAATTAAATTAAAATTAAATTAAAATTAAATTAAAATTAAATTAAAATTAAATTAAAATTAAATTAAAATTAAATTAAAATTAAATTAAAATTAAATTAAAATTAAATTAAAATTAAATTAAAATTAAATTAAAATTAAATTAAAATTAAATTAAAATTAAATTAAAATTAAATTAAAATTAAATTAAAATTAAATTAAAATTAAATTAAAATTAAATTAAAATTAAATTAAAATTAAATTAAAATTAAATTAAAATTAAATTAAAATTAAATTAAAATTAAATTAAAATTAAATTAAAATTAAATTAAAATTAAATTAAAATTAAATTAAAATTAAATTAAAATTAAATTAAAATTAAATTAAAATTAAATTAAAATTAAATTAAAATTAAATTAAAATTAAATTAAAATTAAATTAAAATTAAATTAAAATTAAATTAAAATTAAATTAAAATTAAATTAAAATTAAATTAAAATTAAATTAAAATTAAATTAAAATTAAATTAAAATTAAATTAAAATTAAATTAAAATTAAATTAAAATTAAATTAAAATTAAATTAAAATTAAATTAAAATTAAATTAAAATTAAATTAAAATTAAATTAAAATTAAATTAAAATTAAATTAAAATTAAATTAAAATTAAATTAAAATTAAATTAAAATTAAATTAAAATTAAATTAAAATTAAATTAAAATTAAATTAAAATTAAATTAAAATTAAATTAAAATTAAATTAAAATTAAATTAAAATTAAATTAAAATTAAATTAAAATTAAATTAAAATTAAATTAAAATTAAATTAAAATTAAATTAAAATTAAATTAAAATTAAATTAAAATTAAATTAAAATTAAATTAAAATTAAATTAAAATTAAATTAAAATTAAATTAAAATTAAATTAAAATTAAATTAAAATTAAATTAAAATTAAATTAAAATTAAATTAAAATTAAATTAAAATTAAATTAAAATTAAATTAAAATTAAATTAAAATTAAATTAAAATTAAATTAAAATTAAATTAAAATTAAATTAAAATTAAATTAAAATTAAATTAAAATTAAATTAAAATTAAATTAAAATTAAATTAAAATTAAATTAAAATTAAATTAAAATTAAATTAAAATTAAAATTAAATTAAAATTAAATTAAAATTAAATTAAAATTAAATTAAAATTAAATTAAAATTAAATTAAAATTAAATTAAAATTAAATTAAAATTAAATTAAAATTAAATTAAAATTAAATTAAAATTAAATTAAAATTAAATTAAAATTAAATTAAAATTAAATTAAAATTAAATTAAAATTAAATTAAAATTAAATTAAAATTAAATTAAAATTAAATTAAAATTAAATTAAAATTAAATTAAAATTAAATTAAAATTAAATTAAAATTAAATTAAAATTAAATTAAAATTAAATTAAAATTAAATTAAAATTAAATTAAAATTAAATTAAAATTAAATTAAAATTAAATTAAAATTAAATTAAAATTAAATTAAAATTAAATTAAAATTAAATTAAAATTAAATTAAAATTAAATTAAAATTAAATTAAAATTAAATTAAAATTAAATTAAAATTAAATTAAAATTAAATTAAAATTAAATTAAAATTAAATTAAAATTAAATTAAAATTAAATTAAAATTAAATTAAAATTAAATTAAAATTAAATTAAAATTAAATTAAAATTAAATTAAAATTAAATTAAAATTAAATTAAAATTAAATTAAAATTAAATTAAAATTAAATTAAAATTAAATTAAAATTAAATTAAAATTAATTTAAAATTAAATTAAAATTAAATTAAAATTAAATTAAAATTAAATTAAAATTAAATTAAAATTAAATTAAAATTAATTTAAAATTAAATTAAAATTAAATTAAAATTAAATTAAAATTAAATTAAAATTAAATTAAAATTAAATTAAAATTAAATAAAAATTAAATAAAAATTAAATAAAAATTAAATTAAAATTAAATTAAAATTAAATTAAAATTAAATTAAAATTAAATTAAAATTAAATTAAAATTAAATTAAAATTAAATTAAAATTAAATTAAAATTAAATTAAAATTAAATTAAAATTAAATTAAAATTAAATTAAAATTAAAATAAAATTAAATTAAAATTAAATTAAAATAAAATTAAAATAAAATTAAAATTAAATTAAAATTAAATTAAAATTAAATTAAAATTAAATTAAAATTAAATTAAAATTAAATTAAAATTAAAATAAAATTAAATTAAAATTAAATTAAAATTAAATTAAAATTAAATTAAAATTAAATTAAAATTAAATTAAAATTAAATTAAAATAAAATTAAAATTAAATTAAAATTAAATTAAAATTAAAATTATTTTTTTTGGGAAAGGTGAAAATGCCATTTACGCACAAAGTGTCGGACTCGCATCTCTGCCCTACCGACTAAAAACACCTTCCCCCCTCTACCGGACTACCCTGGGACCGTTTATCACATTACTTCGGGGTACACCGTTTGTTTTTCCTATGCTCCCCGAGCTGTCTCCTGCACTACGGGAATCTATCAAGATCTCCCTTTTTTACTCTCAATATCTCCTCTACGAACCTTGCGTCGAGCTCTCACCAGACCGAGCTTCGCAGCATAATCTCCACTGCTGTCTCCGGAGACCATGCCCCCACCTCCATTTCCAATCTTATTCTCCGCTCCTCCCAGGCTCGGCACCAAAAGAATGTGTGCTTCACATCGTCGATTCGATACTACCTGGGCAGTACAATCATTCTGCTGACGTCTTCTGCATCCTGAAGAGATATGATCGGAAGTATCCGTGGCCACTCAGGAACTGCGTCAAGTAGTATCCAACCTCTCCATGCGTCCTCTCACCTGTTCCATAAGCCTCGCTGTCCATTTTCCTCTAGCCTATAGTTCCCAAGCCGATTACCACAACTCTATAGTTCGGGACCTCTTCTGTAGGCTCGCAACCATCTTATTTACTTCACCAGCCCGACGATAAACCGCTTTCCTTTCCCTGGCTAATAGTTGAATTGGAATCGTTCCAGCTATTACCAATACCGCAGATTGTGCGGTATGCCGAGCAATCCTTAAAGCACCACGTCTTTGCACTTGTGCGGGCATTAAAAGACGGCGTTTACTCGCCTTTGGACCGCCAATATTTGCCATGAGACGGCTTAGAGCCGTGACCCCTTTCGCAGCCTTGTCTGCTGCTTTCTTGATCTGCTCAAAGAAAGTCAGTTTCGAGTCGATCATGATACCTAAATATTTTGCTGCTGGCTTAGTCTCGACCACTTCATTGCCAATCCACATTGGTAACGCGGTTTGTATCCGGTTTTTTGTGAGGACCACTATTTCGGTCTTCTCGGCGAAAGATAGCCCATTTGTCTACATCCAGCTCATCACGGATCTCATAACTTGATTTAGCTTAAATTGGGCCTGCTTTGTATCTCGGGTAGCGATTAGTGCCGCGACATCATCCGCGTGCCCAACTAGAAGAGTTTCAACTGGTGGCGCGGCTTTTTCCTTGGCATAGGTACCTCGCATGCCAAATTAAATTTAAATTAAATCAAAATAAAAATATAATTAAAAATAAAATTAAAAATAAAAATTAAATTAAAAATAAAATTTAAAATAAATTACAAATAAATTAAAATTAAAAATATAAATAAAATTAAAAATAAATGCAAAATTAAATTAAAAATATAAACAAAATTAAAAATTAAATTAAAAATAAAATTATAAATATAATTAAAAACAAAATAAAATTAAAAATGAAAATAATATTGTATTAAAAATAAAAATAAAAATGAAATTAAATTAAAATTAAATTAAAAATAAAATTAAAATATAAATAAAATTAAAAATAAATTAAAAATTAAATTAAAATTAAAATTAAAACTAAAATTAAAAATTAAAATAAAATTAAAAATAAATTTAAAATAAATTAAAAATAAATTAAAATTATAATCAAAATTAAAAATATAAATAAAATTAAAAGTAAATGAAAAATTAAATTAAAATTAAAATTAAAATTAAAAATTAAATTAAAATTAAAATTACAAATAAAATTAAAAATTAAATTAAAATAAAATTAAAAATAAATTAAAAATTAAAATAAAATTAAAAGTAAAATTAAATTAAATTAAATTAAATTACATATTTTTGTGTGTGGTGACTTTTTCGCCTAAATGACATTTTCGTAGAAACTATTTTTCAAATTATAAGTTTTAGGAGAAATCAAATATTTAGCAAAAACCGTTCAATGGCTTTACATTTTGATTTTATGGTAAAATTAAATAAACAAGGGATATACATGTCATATACGGTTAGCTGTAACAAATTTCAACGACAAAATCTGTTCACCAAAAATCAAAAGATTAACATTCAAATATGGTTTCTGGGATGGATCTCTATGCATAGGACATTTATGTTAAATGTCACATGGTCGATCCTAGAGGTCGTTAATATCAATAATAAGCAATATATCATATACATACGGCATGTTGCATCAAATTTCAATGAAATTTGTTCAACAAAAATCACTAGTCGCTGAAATTTAATGCAGTCTGTCTAGAATGGATCGTGTGACGTTGTAAAAACAAAGCCCATTCAATAGACATCCCAGAAAGTCGAATGTTGGTTTGTGTTGAACAGATTTCATTGTTGAAACTTTGGGCAACTTGCCGTATATATGTATGTTAATTGCCTGTTATTTATATCGCCGCCACCTACGATCGACTTTGTGACATTTAGCGTTCTAGGTGTACACAGTTTGTAGCGTAATATATTGTACAATATTTAATTCTTCTGATTTCAAGTTCAACTTTTTTGGGATTTATGTGCTGCAACATTTGATACACAAAATTTCGCCTGAATGAAAGCTTACATTCATAAACTCATACATAGATGTTTTTTGTTATTTGGGAAGCATTTCAGTTGGTTCTCCAGATCGAATGCATTCGAGTAACGTTTTCCCATGGCCTGAAGCAGGGGACAATGGTCATAGGCCATGATACTATATCACTGTCCCAGAAAATGACTGTGAGTTGATTCTGTCACATCTCTAAACTAGTAATGTTCAGAGCAAAATAAGGTCCTCAATAACAATGCCTCTAGCTGTAGCAAGGCTTGAGGCATAATATCCTGAATTGTATGCTAGTGTTTTCCATCCAACCTTTAGCGCAAGTGTCTCACCTTGAATTGCAGATTATTTTTATCAATAGTATCTCCTGTATATTCGTTTTATTTTGTTAGATATAGGGTAACCTCGAGAATTCGTTGTGGCTCTTAACCACGTATCATAAAACAATCTTGAAATAAGAGTGCCTTTGTTTCGTGCATCAACGTCCCTGATTCTAGAAAAGCCTGGAAATCCAGACCGGGAGCCGCGTCTCTTCTCTACCTTAATAATATGCACATAAAATTCTCTTTCATCTCCTGATGAAACCTAATATTGTTAATTAACCTTAATATTGTTTAACCGGCTTTGGAATACGCACTGTACATATTGATATCAAACAATTTTTGTCTACTTATATAAATACAAAATTACCTACAATCTTTCTCAAAGAAAAAAGAAAATATTTAACAAATCGAAACCAAAGTAAGGGGCTGCACAAAGGAGTTACACAATTCTATAAAGCATATATTTCAACCGTAACTAATCTACATAAAACATAAACTACGTCTCTGTCTACTGTTTTGATACCGCATCAACAACAATAAATTAGAACTAAAATGTGTTTAAACTATTTAAAGAAAAAAATTTACGGTTTACTGATTTATCCGCTTGTACAGTAATATGTATAAGTACGTTTGGATTACATAATTATGTAAAGTTCGAATTAATTTTTACTTCCTAGACGAATATAAATAATTTCAGGTGAAGAGGGAATTCATCACAAATTTAAGGCCGCATCCTGCACACAATATACCATAAAATAATTAAATTTGACTTTGGATTATGCAACACACAAAATTATCTGTC
Source organism: Tipula helvola (assembly GCA_963556165.1). Classification (NCBI taxonomy): domain Eukaryota; kingdom Metazoa; phylum Arthropoda; class Insecta; order Diptera; family Tipulidae; genus Tipula; species Tipula helvola. The sequence continues at coordinate 31,228,682 of OY744483.1, read as the reverse complement.
AATTAAAATCTTAAAGATTTAAATTTTTTATGCTTACATATAGTTTGTCATGTAAGTATATTTGAGTACATATGTATATAGGTAATGATTACAATATTCTTTACAATATTCTGTGTTGAAATTATCGTGAATCAAAATTATGTTTCGCTCGAGCAGTTCTGACGACTGATTGTATAGTATATGAATAGGAATTAGGTGAATCATTTTGTGACATGAATATATAGGTAACTCTAGAAAAATAGTTCTTTTGTTTTGTTGTAGTTTACCTTTAAAATGCAATTATTATTAATTTACTTAGGATGTATATACTTTGCACACATTTGGATTTTGAACTTGGAAATTATCGATTTTAATTGCGAATTACGATGCGACTTTCATGTTAAAATTGCATCTTATTATGCAAAATGCAGTAGCACTGATAAACTTTTTAATGTCTGAATGAGACTGAACTGAATAGTTCATGACTGCGGATTTACATCCAAACTCGAATCATTCAGCAAAGCCTTCTCAATAAACTCAAACTGTCAAGCTAACTTCGAATAATTTTCAATAATACCGAAAAATTCACGAATCAACATCAATGAATTCAAAAATCTTGATACCACTAACTCAACGCCATTCAAATTACTCAACGCCATTCATATTTTTAATTCACAACAAATTTCGAAGATTCGCGGAAAACTCAAATAACAGGATTTCGAACCGAACCAGAAATGAACCGTAAAAGTTAATTTTTGTTGGCTAAAATCAATTTTAGCTTCACAACGAACTCATTTAAATGAAAATTCGATTAAGGAAACAATTTTTAAGTAATTAATAAAGATTTTTGTTATTTTTTAATCCGAACTCAAACCCGAAGCTAAACTCGAATCCAATATTTTTAGCGCTGAACCTGAACCCGAAGTTGAATTCGAGACAATTTCTAAATGCTAGGAATCTCAAATTATCTGTCTTAATACGTTATTGGCAAAATAATATCGAAAGTCTCGAATAGTCTCGAAAAGTGTATTAAATCTCGAATCTCGAATAAGATCTACTATACTTACCAGTCAACGCCACACAAACCTCAAATAAGCTGAAAAACTCACTCATCAAGTAATATCGAGAAACTCGAATAATCTTGAAAAGTTGGAACAGGCTTAGAATGCTAGAATAATCTTGAAATGAAACATTTTTCTCGAAAAAATAACTGGAAAATCATAATCTCGCAAATATTGAATAACGTCGATAATTTCTATGCTTAGCAACCTAAAAATATTCAAACCAGGAAATCTGATCCAGAAATTTCAAAATCTTCGATATCTAGAATCTCATAAAATGTCGAAAATATCGATGTACAGTATTCCCACATTCTTCCCACAAATAGATTGGTGGCAGCTTCTCAGTTCTTGGAGATTTTCGGGCAGCGGGTCTTCAACAACCAAAAAAGAATATTTATTACCGCCTGCGTTAATTCAACGCTAGCCGCAGCTTGGTGTATTTATTCGCGCTTGTACTGGCGCTTATCTAGGACTTCTCCTTCGTTTTGATCGGACTATAATATACCGGTAAATTCCCGTTTGCACTAAACACTGACCTATATCTCTGTTTATTTTATTGTCATCTGTTGTCGATGTACTTTCATTGTTTTTGGCTATACTTAGGTTTCAGTAACCGGGTCAATTTCTATTATTACTAACTAAACCTATCCAAATCCTCTTTATGTAACAGGGCGTTCGGTGAGGTCCGGCCATCACAAAACGGCAAAAGCTGTTGGACGTCTCCTGTTAGCTACTATAGAAGGCTAAGAAACTTATACTCCAAAATTGTCAATGGCTATGAATTTAACGATATTTCATAAATAAGTGTCGTTACCCTTAGTACTAAGAAAACTTGTCGGAACACATAAAAACGCAAAGTTCAACTCAGATAACGTTGAAGGCCGTTATCTGAGTTGAACTTTGCGTTTTTATGTGTTCCGACAAGTTTTCTTAGTACTAAGGGTAAATAATTTTAATATTCCAATGCAGCAATTAAAATTCACTGGACCCATCAAAACACATGAAAATAATTTAAAAGTATCATAGATTGTGCCAATATTCTTCTAAGGTACTTTTCGTAATTAAATTTGCTAAAACCACGATTTTAGAACTGTCTGCATAAGCGACTGCTAATTTAAATTAATTCGTGTGCCAATTAAATTTTCCTGTCCTACATCTCAACTACACTTTTACTACACAGACTGTATATTATAATTTATAAAAATTTGTAAAACCAAATTTTCTTTTTTATTATGATATCTTCTGTTATTATTATTCATTTGTTCTTGTAGTATTTTGTGTTTTTTTTTTTATTTTTTTTAGTCCGTTCCATTGACTGATCTCTAAGATTTGATGTAAGACACAAGTTTCAATAAAATTTTCAATTCAGTTTACATTTTTTAACCGACGCGATAAATTATATACTGTGGTATCGTAAATTTTTGCCAAATAAAAATGAAAACCTTAAAAATCGTTATAATTTTTTGTTTCAAAGTGGTTTTTTCACAAATTAATAATTTGCAATATCCAATTGTAAGTGTTATCTCGGCTAATCGATCAATATATTATCAAATTAATAGTTTTTAAGTACCATGTGTGATTAAAAATAGTAATACATAGTAAAAAGTGTCATAAAGTTTCTTTTAAACATTAAAAATGATGTATCACACAAGAATGTAACGGTTTTATCACAATATTCAGTGAATTGATAAATTTGTTTCACAATAAAAATAAATTGTGTTTGTGTGTGTGTTTACTTGTGACTATAAATATTTTTAACTCTCTCTCTAATCTATAGTTGATTATATTTTAAACTATTTTTATAACTTGGATTTACTGATCCTAGATTATCGCATGCAGCAATCAAAATTTAAACGATTATTATTATTCGACAAACACTTTCTAATTGCCTGTATGTCAAAAAAAATGAGGCTAAATTTGTTACCAAGCAAAAACTGCGCATATAATATAACATGCTTTTGCACACATGTCTGCCAATTTTTTTTGGATTAGCGTGACCTTTTCAATTTTCAGTGTATATCGATTAATTAAAATTTTTTATAAATTTGCGGAATTTCAAATAAACCAAAAATGTGTTGATAGGTTCTACAGTACCTCCACCTCTGACTCTTTGCTTCAATCCATATAAATTTCTCAAAAGATAAATTGGTCCAAATACCTATCAGTATCATCATTTCTTTCAAGGAATGGAAAGCAAATGTCTGACTCTCTACAAAACCAAGGTCGTAATTTTCCCATTTGTCTGAGACAAGGTTGCATCATTTACCGTTTGGAAATACAAATCCTAGATACTTTATAATTATTTCTAATAGTTCCATTACTTTTTCTGATTCAATCGTCCACTCACTGTAATCCCTTAACCCTTATCCTCCAATTTCGTCTAGCGTCATATTAATGCCGCTTTGTTGCTTCTTTATGGTACCTGTTTTCTTGCCAATCATCAATAATTTGGCAAAAAATGTGAACAGAAATTCCAACAACAGGTCTGGATGGCTTCAATTTGTATAATTTTAGAAATGGTTCATGCTTTACCATGTTAAGTTTTAAATTCGCAATTTTGCTTATGTTTTAGCCATTCAATATTAAAGAAGGTTTCTGCGGTTAGTCCAGATTCATTTGTATCTGCCCTGCCTTACTTAACCAAAACTTATTTTTTACGCTATAGCTTTTGATTAAGATTGGCGCTGTAGACCAGTGCTTCTCAAACGTGGGGCAGTTGAGCTATTGCCAGGGAACCTTAAAACATCGCCCTAATATCTCTAATAAAATGCGCAATTTAGTCGCACACAAATTTTTGAATCTGCCTATTATCAATGACCGCTACAGTTTTCTGTGCTGTTAAAGGTTTTTGTAAGACATGCGATGTGCGTATATTAATTCCACAATCACAAGGATTTTGATAGGTAAATTCTTATTCTACAATGATCATGAACTGAAATTTCAGATAGCAAACCTTGATCTGCGGGACAAAAAAATCATGGTTAAAATTGAGTCCTTTTATGAAGTATTGTAACAACATTTTTAAATCAGAGGACGAAAAATACCTTCTCGGAAATTTAGGAGCTAAATTTAAACTAAAAACTATGAACTTAGGTCTATGTTAATTTGCGAAATTGGATATTGAAAATGTACGTATTTAGTATATAATTTTAAAAAGTTACTCGTACTTTAATTTAATTTGAAATTTCAAATGGAAGCTTGTCAAATTTAGTGGGGGTCACTAATCAAATCGAAAGTTCCAGGGTTCTAATGCCGAGTTTTTTGTAGGGAATCCAATACCGATTTTTGGTAAAACGGTTGATTACCGAAATGTTACATTATATGTTCAGATAAACTGCCTATAAAACAAGAATTAATAATAAGTTTTATAAATTGGTTAAAACCTTTACTTTGGTTTTACACAAAAAAAATGTCATATTCGTCATTGGTGTCATTCCAATTTTCAGACTAAAAATCCTTTGATTGATTTACAAATCTACCCGAACAAATCTAAGGAGAATTCTATTAATCCGACTAATTTATCATGAAAGTTGACAAAAAGTAGGCACCAGTGCGATTTTCGTGTACGTACTAGATATACAACAGTAAATACTTATTATTGTTGTTTGGTTTAATTTTAATATTATCGTACATCTAGTAAGCCGAAAAAAATTGCAACTCTGAAGCCGACTGTTTGACTGTGAATTTTTGTGCGAATTTTTAGATTCACACTTTTCCGCCAATCAAATAACTCAAATTGATTGAATGGAAACTCTCATCAAGATAAAATATTTTTAACTTTAAGCAAAATATTCGCAGACGACCAACTTAATCATACAAAAAATCTAAAATTGTGAGCTTATAGACGAAAAATATTTTGAGCAAAAGTGTGTGGATCAAAACTCGCACAAAAAATCACAGTCGAATAGTCGGCTTCAAGTCTCGTTTTTTGAACAAAATCCTTGCACAGGTAGGGGGAATAAAAATAAAACCCCTTACTATTCAATGCAACAGAGTTGACTAGAATTATAAAATGAGTAGCAGTAAGCTCGCTGCACGATAAGGATTATTTTTATCCAAGGATTATTTTTCAATAGAGTTCAAATTTCCTTGAGAATTTTTTTTTTTGTTTAATTTCATATACGAAAAGACGAAATATTTTCACTAACATATGAGAGAAATATCATAAATAAGCAAATATTTCAATAATGGGCAAAAATTATTGTTCTAAACGATTTTTTTGTGTTGTTATGTTGGCCGTCTGCAAGATTATTTGCCCAATGTTGAATAAATTTCAACTAGCGAGGAGAAATCTTGAAGGGGAAATTTATTTTTTTTTTATCAAAGCAGTGATTTCATTGGGTGAAAATATTGGGATCAAAATAATCTCAGAAATAATCTCGCCCGTGCAGTCGGCTTTAAGGTTTGAATAAACAATTACGAGGAATTTTTGTAAGTTGGCCTGGCAACACTTTTTAACTATTGGCGTGTTTTTTTATTACTCGGAGAGACCAGAGAGATATAAAAAAACCTTTTGCGTTTTTTTATTTTCTCGGATCGATACGATAATTTTTTTAGTTTTTTTTTATTAAATCCGAAAAATCACAGATTGCTGTTTTTCGATCTTAAATTTATTTCAGATAGTACAGAGACTTACATATTTTGACGTTCAAAATGGTAAACACTATATATAGACTGAATAACAACAATGCAAAATTAATTTTTAAAGTCTATTGTAAATAATTTGAACGGTTTCTTGTTCATTAATGTTTAATTTTATTTTTATGCGTAGGAAAACAATTTTCTTGGCCATAATGTGTTACGAAATAGTGGTTAACCAATTTATATAGTTATGCGTTTAAAATCCGAAAAAGGTCTTTTCAGATTAAACATTATCGGATATTTCAGATAATTTATCTGTCTGATCTCTCCGATGTAATAAAAAAACCCGCCATACAACTAACTTCCGTGAATGTGCCTTTTCGGCTGTAGGGCAGTTTTGAACAAAATGTTAATCTTTGCTTAGAACAATATGTAATCCTAACAATTGATAAGCTTTGTTTAAAACTTAAAACGACCATAGGAATAAAATTTAAATTAAATGTTTATTTTTATTTCTAGCGAATGCATCCCTCAATAAAATAATTGGGTTAGTTAGTTTTCTAAAAATTAAGAACCAAAGTTTGTGCGTTAAATTACTAATACAAACAATGAAAATATTGAATTTTCAATTCTGGCAAATTATGTGCTCACTTAGAATTTATAAGGGAAGTAATATTCTTTAATTTTTTTCTAGAAAAGTCATTTTTTCGGTAAATTTAAAAAATTACTAAGAACCTAATTATCGCCTCCCTCCCCATTTGGGGGTAAAAAACTGATTTACTATCAGCTACCGAGCTATCATTTTTTTTTTTTTTTGAAGAACTCGTCATAAATAAAATTTCAAATTTTGGATATAAAATTGATAAGAGAGCCAAAGCTTACAAATTGGTTGATTACGTTGAAAATTCATAGTTTAAAAAACCGAAAAAACCTTTGGATAACTCCGAATTTTGTACAGAAAAATTAAATTTTTTTTAATGGTTCAAGTAAGTACTTTCAGAATTTTCAAAGTCCGATAATTCAGAGATATATATTAAATCCAAATTTGGTATTAAATACCTAAGTAAAAATAATTTGACACAAAAATTAAAAACGAACCAAATTCGAGTCGGGCCGCAGTCAAATTAGAAAAACTTGAAAAATGAATTTTGACAAATTTAGAATAGTCGTAAGCTCAAAAATAACGGAAACTATTCTGCTCCACTCTTATGCCCAGCTAAAATATTTAGTTCCGGAGTTTTCACAGCTATATCTAATTTTGAATAGTTTCTTATGTAAAATCCTCTCATGTTTTTTAAAACCAAGCTTTACAATTTTCTGGAATTCTACAATTTTTGTGTATAGAAATTTTTTTTACCTGTAAATCGGATGAAGCTGAAAGGTTATTTTGGGTTGGTAGAACATTTTTTATTTTTTTTATTTGGCGGGACATGGATATGAGACATCTGAGATCGTTGAACAAGAACCGATTTGAACTTAGCACGAAATATTCAAAAGATTGAATTTGGTAAGTCAAGACAATTAATACTACTCAATTGTAAAAGCAAATCAGCCTGTTCACACCATCTATACAGCGCATCGCAACACTGCAACAGCCTCGCGTTCACACTATGTTGTGTCAACTCTTGATATTTATCTATGTATTGTACATACATATATGTAATTTTTTATTATAAGCAAAGCATACTAGATGAACAAAATTTTAACTATTTTGATTGGTTCTTTTGTTTGTGTTAGTGAGTTGCAATTCGTTCACCACATAAAATTTTTGCTCAAACAATGCAACACAAAAACTACCCCTCCGTCAAAGTTTGTATAGGCAAAGAGGTATGAAACGAGGAAGTGTTGCGAGGCGCTGTGTACATGGTGTGAACTGGCTAAATGAAACACAAAAAAAAAGAAATTTCAATTGGAAATCTCATGTTAAAATTAGTCGAGTAGTCAGATTTTGAGGCGCAAATAGTTTATTTGCAACCTGTTGGAGGATATACCCCTAAAATATTTTATTAGTAACAATAAGTGTATTGCTTTGGTAAATTTACAAGAAAATACAACAACAATTGCATTAAATAAATCCAAAAAAGATTCAGCTAAATCCAATTATTTTTTGAATTTACTTAAATCAAATCCAATTTTTAGTTTCAATACCTACCACTAGAATTTGCTTCATATGAAACACATCAAACAAAAATTAAATTCAAAAATAAATCTTTGCGGGTTGCTTTCTGAAATTTTAAATCCAAACCTAAATCTAATCCTTTTTTACCAAAGCAATACACTTTACGTTACATTTTGAAATCTGTAAATAAATAAAAACCAGAATTTGATCAAATTTGAGTTTTAATTTCGATTTGAAGTCACGGAAGGGTACTTTTAACACATGTAATCTTTTATTCAATGCAATTGTTGTTGTATTATTATTTATATCATTTTTCGATATAGCAAAGCGAAAATCAATTCAATAAGTGAAATTTATGGTGGATTCAGCGAGAAAAATTTGCTAGTCGTGATAACGAATTTTTGAATTTTCGTCATCTTTTTTACCCCTCAAAATTATTTTATTAATATATAAAAAAAATAATTTGGAGGTGGAAAAAGTTGACGAAAATTCAAAAATTCGTGATCACGGTTGGATAATTAATGTCAGAGGTAGATAATTGAATTTTATTGGTAGACCACCGCGGCTATGAGCAATTCCTTCCATGTAAAAAACAATACCAGTTTATATATAGGTTTAAAATATTTTATTAGTCTGAATTAAATTTTTGAATCAGTAAATAAATAAAAAACAGAATTAGGCAAAATTTGAGTTTTATTTAATTTTGATATGAAGTCAACAAAGGATATTTTTGAAACATGTATTCTTTCAAGTGATCTCTAATTTCAGAGGCAGATAATTGAATTTGGTTTGTAATATAACGAGGCTGTGGGTAAATCCTTTTATTTTCTTCAATCGGCTCTGATCCAACTTTCTCTAACAGGCAATTTTCATTTTTCTGCAATATTATGTAAAACGCATCTTGTCGCAACAATTAATGGAACAAATTCAATTTTCGTGTCGATTCTTTTTTTAATCATCTTCCACCTGCCTTTCAATCTGCCAAAAGCATTTTCGACTACTATCCGTGCCTTGCAGGGCCGGCTCTTCTTGGGTCAAATTGGTTCACTGTAACCGAGCGCAAAAAATTCAAACTGCAAAAGGCGCAGATTTAGGAATTTCCCTTTTATAAACAATAACTTATTGTATTAATATCTCTCTCTATTTCTGTTCATTCAAAGTCACATAATAGCGCCTAGTTTGAAAAATCAAGTCTTATCAAAGCAAGTAACTTAACATCATAGAAAAAAAAACACATCTGATTGGAACAAAATAATAAATTGGCACCATATCCCATTATTTTTGTTTTGTTTTAATTGTATTTTTGTTGTTGTACCAAAATAAATTTGGTTCATTTTTCGAATTATGTGCGTCAAGAGAATTTATTTAAAACGAATTCTCTTAAAGCGGAGCGGTGGCACACAGTTTGAATAATGCACCAAATTTATTGTTGCACAGCAACAAAAATAAAACAAAAGGAAAACAAAAACTATGAGGTAAGGTGCACATTTACATTATGTTCCAATTGGAGAGTTATGAGAGAGTAAATTTACTTCTTGCAGAAAAATTGATTATGTATGAGTTATTATTCAAAAAAAGTAGGAAACCGGCATCTCAACAATGCCGTCTATATAATATCTACATTCTACATATACCGTTATGCTGGAAACACATGAGCAGAATTTCTGCTAGCAGCACTGCCGGCAGAAATTTGGTTGAATTACATGAGCGTCTTTTTGGCAAGCTGAATTTTAATTTGTCGTATTTATTTGATACATATTTAATTTTAATGTACAATTTTTTTAAATGAATGATGCATTATTTTGTCACAAATTAATTAATTTGTATCCTCCATTCTGGCACTTGTCACACAAATTTTTTTTTCTGTCAACAAATTAAAAAGATTTCTTGAAAAAAATAAAAAGTATACAAATTGTACTAGATTTGTTACCTTTTACGTAATATAGCCTACTGATTCGCAGCAAAATTAGAAATAGAGACATGAAGCAGAATTCTACATGACAAGCAGAATACATGTATGTATTTCAATTCATTTAAACTTGTGTATTCTAATTTTGCTGCTTAAAGAATTCTGCTCATGTGTTTCCAGCATTAGGCACCAATCCTAAATAAAGAAGTGTAAATAAAAAAAAACTTTTCTATTACGTAATACTTGGACTTGCATGTGTAACTACATACATTCAAACAAAAACATTTCCATTCATTCATTCAAAGGAAAAAAAATTTTTTAACGTAGTATGCATCCTATTGACGATTGTAAAAGTGAAGAAAGCGCCTCTGGAGGACAATAGTTAAAATGATGCACCTGATAAAATGACATTTGTCACAAATGCGACGAAAGAAAATTTGGTAATGCGGTAATTAAAAACTGTTTTTATAGTCAAAAATTGGAATTATTTACAATTATTAGCAATCCGGTAAGTAAAAATTGTGTTTACAGATCAAAATTGGAATTATTTACAACAATTTCGAACGTCAAATTATCAGGTAGCTCAGTTTAAAAATGTACCACTAGGTGGAATCCGTGATGCTCCAATCGTCAATTGACGATTAGAGCATCACGGATTCCACCTAGTGGAACATTTTTAAACTGAGATACCTGATAATTTGACGTTCGAAATTGTTGTAAATAATTCCAATTTTGATCTGTAAACACAATTTTTACTTACCGGATTGCTAATAATTGTAAATAATTCCAATTTTGGACTTTAAAAACAATTTTTAATTACCGCATTGCTAAATTTTCTTTCGTCGCATTTGTGACAAATGTCATTTTATCAGGTGCATCATTTTAACTATTGTCCTCAAGAGGCGCTTTCTTTACTTTTACAATCGTCAATTGTACTTCTATGATTTTTGCTTTTTTCATGTATGTATTGCAAAGGAAAATCTTTACGCGTCTATAACTTTGGAATCCGACCACCTAAAGATCTTAGCCAAACCGCTTTTTTCTTATCTGATCAAGGTCTATAAGTCTGTCTTTGTTTCATTAAAATCGGATAAGTACTTTTCGACTTAATACTTGTTAACAGACAAAATAGCGGGGATATAAGGCATCTTTCTCGCTCTAGCGCTTCGCTTGAGTTGAGATGCCTAAAATTGAAAACATTTGTTGAAAACATCCTCTCGAAAATAATTTTCGAATGTTTGCTGCGCTTGCGCTCGTCGAGCGAAAATATTAGATTCAATGGGCGTATCCAGCACACAGATATCTACTTTTGAGATAATCTCAAATGAAGAATAGTCTCAATTGTAGACTGCCAAATGTGCTGGACGTAAAATCTACATATTAATTTTGGTTTGTGTCTTAGATTCAATTTTTCAATGTTGTAATGATCCATTATTATTTATTTTCTAATTTCAATTTAATTAAATTGATTCGAAAGATTTCAAATGTGCACAATGTGCCGTTGTCTTTTTAATATGTACTCGTATAACAAAATTTTCCATTAAAAATGTCAAGAAAAAGCGAAGATACAAACCAAGAAATATCTACTCAAATGTAGATTAAATTTTTTTGCCTCACTAAATAGAGAATATCTACATTTTTCTAGTGAGATATTTTGCATCCAGCACGTAAGATGTGAGATGTCTACTTTTTTTTAGTGAGAAATCTATGTGCTGGTCGCTGGATGCGCCCAATGTTTCATCTCTTTTTGTCGTACACAAATGCATACTCTTGGCACACAAATTTGAAATGCACCTCCATTTATTTATATACCTATGTATATCTACTTAGCTATAGCTACTAATACTACAGTGGCGCTCAAAAGTAAATTTACAAATTATTTTTTTCAATTAGTGATTTTCCCAAATATAATTGCAACGCTTGCTGACTGGCGGCTAAAATATTTCGTATGTAGTTTTATATGGTCAAAATGTGTCTTGAATGTTTCATTAAATTATTAATTTCGACTAAATTAATTTTAAAATTTGATATTTATTATTAATCGCAACATACTCATCTTTATTAATCATAAAAAAAAAGTAGGGGGACATCCACTAATTTAGATAAGAAACTTGTATTTATAAACATGATTTTACGTGTTTTTGCATGTAAAAAAAAAAAAGTAGTCAGCGCTGCCCAAGCGTGGGGACAAATGAACTAAAATCGATATTGGGAAAGTCCCTCATTGATTTGATTGACCAATTTGCCAATATCAAATCTCGGAAAATTGAATTTTAAATTGCTTAGATCGATTTTAAAAATATTAGTACGTCGTTTAGAGGAGTATGCCTATCGGGGAAACCTCTTTGAAAGAAACGCATTGTAAGTCTACCTCAAGAGTGATGTGGAAACGGCTTAAACTTAAGTTACAATTTTCAATTGCACCGGGCGCCAAAATGTCTGGGACCGGCCCTGGTGCCTTTAATTAGCCAATTTTGTAGGGGATATGGAGGGTTTCACACCAAAAATGCCTTGACTTCCTTACCATTAATCAATTTGGATGGCTATGAAATAAATAGTTAAGGTTAAAATAATATTTTTAAACTATTTAAACTAAGATTCATTGCCCTTTATTTATATTTTTATAAACAAACGAGTCCTTCAACACGACAGCATCATGTGTGCAGCTGCAGCCTGGATGTTTCAAAGTTATGTCTATAGATGAATCTATTAAAAAAAATTAATAGAAAATCGGTAAATAAATATCCTAATATATGTTTACCTATATTTTGCCTCCACTATTCCCTGGACAATCACAGATGCCCAGATTTTCCAATTTATATAATCCCTATATCCCTCTGCCGGAGGTTTCACGGGCATATGACATCCATCGATTGGTCCCCACACCATAGGAATATTACTTTTTAATTCAAATTCATCGCATATTGCAGCAGCTTCAACCATATTCGGTATTTTTATTTCTTCGGACAGTAAAACGTTAACAAAAGCTGCACAGAATTTTTTTAAACTTCTATGAACCAACGCTTTATGTACCCCCAAACTGATTGGCTACAACTCTATATTCAGAGCATGATACCAATTTATATAAAGCTATTGCCACTTTTATTTCTACACTTAAGGGTTTTTGTACATAGTTTTCACTGTGCTGCAGTTCTGCTCTTAATTTTTCACACAGAAACAAATACGTAGATGTATCAACTCGAAAGTTTTCAATCCAGTCTTCAGAGTATTCACTATTTACCACACTTCGCCACCAGTTAGAAGATCTCTTTTTCATCCAAGTTTTTGCTGGATTTCTTCTCATATTCCTACGAACATTGTTCATATAAATAGCAACCCTTCTTGAATGTAATTTAAATACCATAGCCATTCTTCGGCGGATTCGAGTCAAAAATTTCCGTCGCGAATTTTGAATTTTTCGAGCATAATATTGGCATATTAATGAAACAATTTCCTCTGTTTTTTTTTCTATATGCCAAGCACAAAACCGAAATTTATTGATTTAAAAGAATTTTTTCCACTCTTTTTATATCACCAAAATACATTATTTGAAACGCTTCCTAATAAACACGAATATTAAAATATGCGAATTTTTTTCAAAGAATAGACAAATCAAAATAGACATTAACCATGAAAAATTTCTAAACTAAGCGTAAACAGCTGCCAGAATTTCAACCCAATTTCAACCCATGGTTACATGAAAACACAGGACTCCATTTTGAAATTTAACGAAAACCTAATTTCAATCCAACCTAACTCAACCTAGTTCATGGAAACATGGTAATAAAGCAAAATTGTGGTTAGTCAAATTTTACTAACGATACATGATTGAAGGCGATAGCCTATAAAAGATATGTTAATTCACACTGAAACAAAACAAAGCAAAACAAGACAAAACTGCTTGAATCAAGAAAAACCATTGTTTAAAGTTGTGTCGTGGTCAAGTCATCAAACCAATTCACGCCAACCTATTTTACTAGAAGCAATTGAAATAACTAAAAGCAAGGCCGAATATCGAAGGGCCGAATGTTTCGAAGGGCCGAATGGCGCGAAGGGCAGAATGTGTCGAAGGGCAGAATGTTGAAGGGCAGAGTGTCGAAGGGCCGAATGTGTAGAAGGGCCGAAAGTGTCAAAGGGCCGAATGTCAAAATCAAAAAAAAAAGTTACTTAAAAATTCAGGAACTATGGGCTGACTGTTCCCACGAGCGCCACAGATCGAACTGGTACGCCTTTAATTGCCATTTCAAAAGGACAGTTTATTTAAATGGAGAATATTAATAATGTTTTACTTCTTTTTTACTATCTCTAGTATTTGTTGCCGAATTTTATTGATTATAGGGTCGAAGACGAATGTCGAAATTCCACATATCCAGTCAGTGATACATTTTGGTGAAGGAAACCCTTGTGATAATAGGTCTATGTAATATGTGTATAGATAGGTTCATAGTACATTAATGTTTTTTTCTTAGAACTCTAAAAGGCCCTACACACGATCCAATTTGGTCGGACGGTTGATCCAATTTGGTTGGAAATTGGTACGTGTGTATGCATGTTGGTTGAAAAAAATTTGTCGCATGTGTTGGATTAAAATTTTCATCCGACCAGCCAACCAACCAACCAAATTGGATCGTGTGTAGTATTATCGGTTGACAATTTTCTAGTCTATAGTGAAATTTCATAGATAGCTGAGCTAGAAAAAAAAATAAATAATGTTGTTATTTCTTGACGAAGTGTTTTGTTTTTCCAACAAACGTCAAAATCAGACCGACTAAATTGGATCGTCTGTACTCAACATATACCGACCAAATTGGATCGTGTGTAGAGCCTTTAAATCTTATTATTCCTTGATCTGATGGCTCAGACCATTTGTTATTCGTTAGAGTGAAGGAAACTCTATATGACAAAATCTTAAAGTATTACCTCTAAAATTGATAAGTCTATGCCTGGAATTGATATTCTTAAAATAATGCGTTTTAACTAAAAATCCAGTTAAAACAATTTAAAGCCACTTTATAATACTCTTCAGTATTATTAAACGATACAATTAACATTTCTATAAGTGACTTAACATTCATTTATAACAAAACATTTCTTTTGGTAATCAACGATAAGTCACTTATCATATTCTTCTTCGGAAATAATGTTTTAAATTTTTTTTTTTTTTTTTTTTTTTTTCTGGCGCTACATCCCATAGAGGGATTTGGCCGCTTCATTTGAAGTTTCGTCGTATATATAGAAAACTTAGATTTTGTAAAATGGGATTTCTGGCGTGATGTACACGGGGACATCCACCTATTTAGACAAGAATCTTATAGTTGTAAACATGAATTTACCAAAAATGATACAATAAGAAGACCAATTACGGTTCATGGTTGAATAATAAGTTCGTCTTTGTTAGACTCGGAATAATTATAATTTTCTTTAAACTCCAATTCGTTGATTCTCAACTTTTACAATAACCTTTATTATCACCACAACTTTTGCACTTGGCACTAAACGCTGTTCATGCTAAATTTCTTTCAAATTGAGTAGATGTTGTAAGTTCCTCCACTAATTTCATTTTTTTATTACTTCTTCCAAATTGAAATATTCTTTCACGAAATATTTGTTCAATTCAGCTGATTTAAGTTTTTGGCAGAGACTTTCTTTTTAAAGTTTTTTGCTTAATACAATCTGTTACAATAATGACCGGAATATCTGCGCTAATACGGAATTTTTGAAATCATTTCTCGACTAAATTTGAGTGAATCAGGAAAATGTTTGTGGTTCTTTATATCATTTTATCTAATGTGACGACTTTTATACTCTGTCACCACCAAATCGCACAACTTCTTAATGCCGAAATGTACGGTTATGATCAAACTTTATTCAAAACTCCATGTTGCCTGCCCAGAAAGCAGCCTCGATCTTTTACACTACTTCGCTTTCTATTTGCAAAATTACTGATGCGAGACTGTATAATTCAATGTGTTGGACCAGATTACCAGGTTTATATTCGAACTCAGATATAGAAACAGGTACCTACCTGACGATGCGTGAAGTGATCTCCTTCTTTGACAGCATCAGTAGGAAGACTCCAGAGTCTGTCATTTTTTAGGTATTCTGGTAAAATTTTAGGCGTTCCTGAAATGTTGTTAAATTTATTTTTTTTTTTAATTGCAATGATAGCCAAACTAAATTTTTGACAAGCCTGGCATAAAATTCTATATAATTTGATTAGAAAATTTTAAATTGAAGGTTGGACCTAATGATTTTTCTTTAAAGGGTTACCCGGCAAACCACTATAACTTTACAGAATCTGTCGAAATCATTGGTTTAAAGAATATTTGGCATATCAGCCACTGAATCCGTTACAAAACTTAGTTAAGCGCATCTTTTTTTGAAATTCCAAATATTCTTCGAAATTCGTCTGTCTGTAAAAAAACAAATCGAACAATCATGTTCGAAAGGATAACATGTTTTCGGCATTTTTCCGCACGTAATTCCCTAGTTCCGCAGGTAAAGTTCTCAAATTTAAACATCTATACTAAATGCAAAAATTCGGAATTTTAGTTGCTTTCTGTATCAATCAAATGTACAATTTAATATCATTTTCTACATCACAAATTTCCAATCTTTGGTTCTCTCTCTCTAAAAAAAATCGTGTAAAAAGAACAGTGTAAAAATAACCGTGTAAAAACGGGTTTGGGTATGTATCTTTAGCAACATGTATTGCTTTTGACGAAACATAAAATTTAAATTGTTCGATTTCATTACATTCTGTCGCTTTCCATGATACAATGTTCAATTCATCATTTTTTTAGCATACAATGAACAATTTATTTATTTATTTTATTTTTGTTTCATTTTTGTCCGCTTAAGGCGCTTTTTCAATTTTTCTCTTCAGAATTTATCCGAATTTTTCTGATGTAATCAAGATTATTCCCCTGTAAGCTAAATTTGTAAAGAGTATAAATTTGTGAGAGACCAAGCGTGTTGCCAAATTTGGCTATAGTGTGACAGGTGAACGGTGATAGATGATTATGGAAATAGCGACAGCTGAATAGCGACATTCAAGAGACTAATCCTTCTTGTTATATTTGGTCATGTTCGTAAATGCGACAAAATCGCAAAACGTTACAGCACGGCCCTAAGTTGATCTTTGCCTGCTATCTTCAATGTCTTTTAATTCTACCTTTGGAGCCATTCTTGAAACATAATTGCGCTCTGGTAGACGTTTTAGACGACTTTAGTCTAAAAGTCTAGAAAACCATTTTTAAGATGGATGCAAAAGACGCAAGGCATCGAGGCGGGTTTTATGAGACGCTTCCACAAAATCAATTAAATGAATTAACAAAATTTATAACGGAACCACTATTGAAGAAAATGTTTGCCTAACGAATACAAAAACCGCCAGAAAATCAATCAAGGGCCGGCACTACATCTTGCTAAGAGCTTCTAAAGATGTTGGAAGCGAAAGAGAAACCCGCTAAATCTATCAGCGATCAATCTAATACAGAGAGTAAATTCACCAAATTTCAAACATATCCCTAGCAACAATATTCAGTTGACGTTTCAAAGTAGACACTCCTAGCGATAGAATCGTGACAGAGATATTCTATCACATACTATTTCACTATTCTACACAAAATAAACGAAATGGACGAAACGATTACAATGTGGGTGAATTAATTTATTCAAATTGGGTTACCGTTAGACATTTATAAACAAATCATTATTTATCCGCACATTAAATTCCGCAATAAACTATTTATTATGCCAAAAAAACAAACAACGCATGTAATTACATTTAAAATCTACTCGATTTATGATACTTAACCTTTCGCACAATGGAATTATCGCGATTACTTAACAGTTGGAACAAGTACAAAGTAATTTTGTAATAATCATGTTAACTTGTCAAGAAAAAAAATGTAAATCAGTTATAAAGCAAACATAAATCGTTATGAGGTTAATTTGCATGATTTAGATGAACTCTTTAGCTTCGCGACCCCAGTATAGTAAGTAACTCAAATAATTAATGCGACTTTCGTTTTCATTACAAAAATTCTTGTACACAAGTTATGTACAACAAAATGTTTGATTCAATTGTCAATGTTACATAAATAAATACAGAATTGTTTTCAATTTTACCATTAAACCATGACAAATCAATTTCTTGAGGGAGGAAGTTACGTGTATGCATAAGTATTTCGTCGTAAACACAAGAATGAAACAACAACAACAACAAGTATTTATATGAATTGTCAAAGGTGTGCCCCACTGTTACAGCGCGTATTATATGATTGTTGGACATATTTTCCTATGAATGAATATTACGTGCGCCGGTTTATATGCTACACAAACAACATTAAGCAACCAATTTTCTTATTGTTTAATCTTATTTCGTTACAGAGCAACAATCCACAAGATGCCCTTCAATTTCTACAAGATTTTGATCGAGAAGCGGCCGAAATGTGTAATCGTGTGGCAACCAGTGAATGGAGATTCGCCACAAATTCAACGGACTATAATAAGCGACGTATGAAGGAGCAACAATCACTCGCCACTAAATTCGAGTGTTTGAGTTGGAAACGGGCGGCTAATTTCGATATAAATCAAATGGCGGATACAAGTACGACGCGTCAATTGAATCGAATACGAAAACAAGGTCGTTGTGGTCTAATGGATGATAAATATCTGGAAATATCACATATTATCGGGCAGATGAAGGAGAACTATAACAATGCAAAAATTTGTCCATATCGTGGTGATAATTTAGCGATTCTAGGCCAAACGACAGAGCTCGCAAAAAGTGCTAATTACGTATCAACCTATTCCGGTTACTGTGACCTAAAACTTGAACCTGATTTGCTACGAATTATCGAGCGCAGTCGACACGAGCCTGAATTACGATATACGTGGACAGCGTGGCGTGAAAAAATCGGTCCTCCAATCAAAAATACATTCATGCGATACATTGACCTAGCCAATCAAGCAGCACAATACCATGGTTTTCGTGATGCTGGCGAACAAATGCGATCCGTCTACGAAGATTCAGATTTTTTCTTTACCGTGCAAGACTTGTGGAGCAAAATACAACCGCTCTACAAACAATTATTTACGTTTGTGCGTCGTGGTCTCCTGAAAAAATATGGCGAAAATATTATTCGGCCGGACGGACCTATTCCAGCCCATTTACTCGGCAATATGTGGGGACAAAATTGGAAAAATATTTTGGATTTAATTCGCGTAGATGAACCGGAAACACCGGATGTAACCGGTGAAATGATTCGCCAGGGATATACGTCGTTACGAATTTTTCAGGCGGCCGAAGAATTTTTTACATCGCTCGGCATGCCACCAATGTCACCCGAATTTTGGCGTAATTCAATGTTACAAAAACCGAACGATGTGTATACGCAGTGTACCGCATCAGCGTGGGACTTTTGCAATAACATCGATTTTAGAATTAAACAGTGCACCCAGGTGTCGCTCGAAGATTTTATAAATTCCCACCATGAAATGGCTCACATTCAGTACTATATGCAGTATTCTTCGTTACCGTTTGTGTATCGTGAAGGACCGAATCCAGGTAAATTTTATTTCGATCATTATTTTAAACATGTTGTTGCGTTAACCGAAATCCCATTTCAGCATTTCATGAAGCGATCGCACATGCTGTCGGATTGAGTGTGGGCGGTCCAGTGCACCTTCAAAAAATTGGTTTACTACCGCAACAAATTTCAATCATGTCTGGAAATTCAAAAATTAATATCGAATATTTATTAAACGTTGCACTAGATAAACTTCCATTTATGGCGTTCAGTTTGACACTGGAAAAATGGCGTTGGTATGTTTTTGAAAAAGGTCCCATTGGAATGAATTCACGATGGTGGGAGCTGAGTCTGCGCTATCAAGGTATTATACCGGCCGTATATCGAACCAATGATCATTTCGATCCCGGCTCCAAATACCACATAATTTCCGACCAAGACTATATCAAATATTTTGTTGCAACTGTACTACAATTTCAAATACATTCGGAGCTATGTTCGGCCGCCAATCATATTGGCCCCCTGCATACATGCGATTTTTATAGATCACGTGAGGCTGGCCGGGTACTAATCGATGTAATGCAAAAGGGTGCCTCACTAAATCCAGGCCAACTCTTGAAAATATTGACGCGAGGCAAAACATCAAAAATATCGGCTGATCCGATGCTACTATTTTTCCGGCCGCTCGAAGCATGGTTAGAGGTGCAAAATCGTAATGAGTTAGTTATCGGATGGAATTCAAATATCGAAGATGTTTCTTTGTTTCAGCCATTAATGGGTAGTGCGGCGAATTTTGTACCGAGTCTACGAATTGTTTCTAGTATAATTTTGATACCAATTCTAATTTATGTTTGTATGTAAGAAATTTGTAATAGTTTTAAAGTAATATTTAGGTTTGATTTATTATTAGCCAAAGTTTATTGACACCAAATATATAAAAATAAATTTATTAATTTTAAAGAAATTGAATTTCAATTCTACATAGTCATGATGTGATGCGCCATCTATCTCAATGTAAGCCGCGTGTTTTCTTTTTTTTTTTTTTGCACGTGATAAATAAACAAAAGTGTGGTTACGTTGCGTTAAATTACAAAAATAAATCACTTCCAACAAGACACAACACTAATCAACTTAAGTTTTCTTAATGAGGACAGTATCCAAGCAGCGAATTCTAACTTCCCCTAGTTGGCGCAATAAAGCATCTTCTGCACCATTCAATATATCGCTAATAGGCGGGGAACTGAAGGCCCTTTGTTGACAATACAGAAAAATGAAATTTCTCAATATTCTCCAACCCTTGGAGTCTATGTTTCATTGCTTTCTTGCCAATACCTTTTTCCAAAAAGTTTTAGACCACATAATAACGCATTCCAAATGATTTCCTGATGAGCAAACTTGTACTCAAAAGCGGAAATCCTTCACAATGCAAGGTCAGTTTTATTCTTTGATCGGCACAGCTCTTTCGAGGAGCACAAATTCCTACACCTATACAATTTGAAGTAACAATATTCGGCAAACGCCCAATGCAATGATAGTATGACCGGAACAATTTAACATTCTTTTGCGATACAGGATGCTACTGCATCAATATTTGGCGTCATCAACAAAAATTGAGAATCGAATATTACACAAACACCTCCAAGATGCCCTACATATCAATAAACAAGTCGGCGATTTTGGCCAGCTGACGTTATTGCCATGTTTGTTTCACAAAGATATTTACGTTATAATCTCTTCGACCCGTAACTAACTTCCATATAATCGTGACCTTATATATTTTTCTGATCCCTAAATCTTGTTCTCCTGTTTCTCTTAGAGCAAGCGGGACAGGTCGCGGTCAAAAAAAAATTGGGTTTCGGATTTTCGAATCCAAGGTGTCTCTTTTTAATTTTGACGAACCCGTTTGCCGTTTTATAATTTTTCCATTTTTCTTAAAAACTCAAATTTTCAAAGTGCTCGTTCTCACAAACTACCTAACAGATTTTAATGGTTAATGGCTTAGATGACTGGAAATATATTCTTCATTTATATAATGGTATCATTTTTATTTTTTATTAAATTTTTGTCGAAGAAAAAATGTGTTTTCTGATAAATTTCATGTTTGGTGACCTTGGGGTCACCACTTTTTATATTTGTTTCTGAAAGCTTATTTACCTTAAAATCAGATAACAAAATGAATAAAATGGGTTATATTCAGTTTATAAAAGATTATTGTTTGAATATATCATAGGATCTGAATATATTCGATATAGAATCGAATACACCTCAGAAAAGTCGCATATACATAACTATATATTCATTAATTGTTTACATTTGGTTTTCTATATTTTAGGTAAGCTGCTTGATGCAAATTGTCTGCCCTTTAGGTAAGCTAACGCCTTCTCTATGTTTTGACTTGCTTTTCGAGTTTTAGTTTAAACTCAAGGTGACGAATGAAAACAATTTTCAAATGTAGCACCTTTATATGGAACTGATTTGCTGTTTCACTTTTGGAACCCACATTTGCATAGCTGCCCTTTCTATTTTCTAGGCAATTAAACCTTTAGACCAATAGTTTGGTGATTCGTAATACGATAATAAACCAAAAATATGAGTCAGAAGAGAATATATCGAATTAAAGGAATTTTTAACATTATTTTAACACAATTGATAAAACTACAGCATTTTTGATTGGTAATACTTCCACGGACCCTGTAATAAGGTCACGCACTCATAAACAATTTGCGTCAGGTGTCATGGGTCGTTTTAACATTGATGCCAAATTGAAAATCGTAAAGATACTAACGGTATAGATTTAAGTATAGGTGCACTATGATGCTGAATTGACAAGCCGCCCAAAAGGGAGCATTTTTGTCGTAAACTTCTAGAAATAAACAACCGAAAACTGTCGAAATTTTTGTCGAAGAAAAAATGTGTTTTCTGATAAATGTCATGCTTGGTGACCTTGGGGTCACCACTTTTGATATTTGTTTCTGAAAGCTTATTTACCTTAAAATCAACTGTAATTGCTTACATTTGGTTTTCTATATTTTAAGTAAGCTGCTTGTTGCTCTGCAATAAACGCAATCATAAACAATTTGCGGTAGGTGTCATGGGTGATGGGTCGTTTTAACATTGATGCCAAATTGAAAATCGTAAAGATACTGACGGTATAGATTTAAGTAGGTTCACTGTGATGTAAAACTCCTAGAAATAAACAACCGAAAACTGTCAACAGTGGAGGCTGCATACATAGTAGCATGTTGGCGATAAGGGAAAAAATTGTATTTCTAGCGCAGAGAAGTACCACATCCACGGAAGATAATTTTGTTGTGGACTCAGGCTGCTCTTCACATATGACAAATAATGTCGGTTTGTTACGAGAAATTTCTAATTTAACCAAAAATTTACTTTCTGTCAGTGCTATAACGGAGAATGAAGGAGTAGAGCGATTCACGCAAAATGCTGTTCTAATTACAAAAGATGGCGAACTTATTATTGATGAAATAAAACAAAACAACGGCTTATATACGAGTGGTCTAAAGGATCAAAATCAACAAAGAGAATTAATAACAGAAAATTAATCGAAAGCGATGTAATAACATCGACGTGTCGTAAACTAGGTCATCTTTGCATCAAAAATTGAAGCCGCTCTCAAAGCTAACTAGATTATGTAACTGAACGATTCCACATAGTAAGCAAGGATTTAGACGCATTGAAATCAATCTGCGAAACGTATATGGAAGCGAAGCTAACGAAACACTCGTTGAAAACAGTAAAAAGACCACTGCAAATAATTTAGACCGAATACTGCCAATATCTCTTTGGTGATAGATTTTTTTTTTTTTAAATGGGTCTCAGGCAACATAATGAAGTGCACAATCATAATGGCACTCTTCTGAATCTGGTTTTCACTGACGATAATTTACATTCACCAGTACAACGTAGCTCGCTCATCAAGCTGTATTCTCTCCCAAATAAGTCGCCTGGGTATAGACTATAACGGAAGAACGTTTTTGTACAATCCAGGGCAGTTGCTGTCTTCGAATATTACAATATTTCAATATCCACAGTCAGCCTCAGGCAATGGCCCAAAGACATCGATAGCCTTAACTTGCATTCGTTGTGCCATCGACAATTGAAGTGATTTTCCATCACCCCACTTGGCTTCAAGTTTGAAACTTTATATTTCTGACAGTCTCCACACTTGCGACAGAACTCAATGATAGAACGGTGCATTTCCGACCCAAATGGCTAAACGGCCGATAAGAGATTTTATTGCCAGAATCAATTTTAGAGGTTGATGGTCAGTCCGTACCATGATTTTGGCACCCTCTATATGTATGTAGCCTCGGAACTTGTTTAGTGCCCGAACCACTGAAAGTACTTCTTGTTCAGTGGTGCTGTAGTTTTTTCCACGGCGATCAGCAGTTGGCTGGCATATTCAATTGGCCTCTCGTCACATCCATCGCCTTGCAATAATGCAGCCCCCAAAGCATAACAACGTGCATTAGTCATCAGGATAAATGGCTTTCCCGGATCCATTTGACGTAAATTCGGGCATCCGTTAGTAAACGCTTCAAACTTTTGAAAGCAGAGCTTTCAGCTTCACTCCAAACTCACGGTGCGTTTTTCTTCGTTAAACTGATCAATAGAAGTGCGACATCAGAAAAATGGTTGATAAAAATTTCCGATACCATGAACATGTTTTTAGAAAGGTGGGAACGTGTGACAGGTTCAGCAGCGGAGTCATGCCCAAAATCGCAGGCACCTTGTTTGGGTCGGTTGTAGCCGTTGGAAAACTAGTTCAAGGTCGTTTAAATGTTGTTTGAAACTATAGGAAACAACAATTATTTCATCGAAGTATGCTAAAATGGTGATGTTCGGCAATCTACATCGAAATCGGTTGATTAGACGATGGCATTATTTTGAAAGGGTATATAGACCATCATCATTGCTAACCGTAACCTGTCAGTAATCAGCACGAAAGTCAATTGTTGACGTGAATAAGGACTGCTGGGCCAAATTCAAAAGCTCGTCGATCATAGGTAGGTAGCGGATAGTAATCCGTGACAGTGACCGAATTTAACCGTCTATAATCCACACACACGCGAACTTCGTGATTCTTCGTATAACTTCTCAATCTCTTATTTTAAAATTGCTTTGCAGGGTTCAGACATTATGTATGGAGGACGGCTACATAAAGCTCTTTCGGATCTACCGTCTTGATAGCATGTTCGATAAATTCTCTTTGATCTCCCCTTTGCTCAAAACGATCGAAGAAAGTTGTTTGCATACTTTCCACTCGAACTTTTCCTTCCGCCGTTATTTCGACGCCCTCATCTGGTCGAAGCTCAATTGTTTAAAGTCCATCGAAACAGGCTGCTGATACGTTTCGAATTTGAGTGAATGCTTGTTATTGGAATCATGATTAAACCAGAAGAGCCTCTCACCGGATTCGATAACAATTCCAGAATCCATGAAAATATCTATCCCCTGAACTGAACATTGTTCTTCATCATAACCGTTGTTTGCACCGTTTTAAAACTAATCGGTATTGAAATATCCCTTTCTGACATGACGTACAGGATACACGTTCCCCTTTCTGATTGATGATTCCTCCTCAATCTTTCCTCGCTCTGACTTACCTTTGGCTTCGCTTAGATTGACCACTTTTCCTTGCCCGCCCGGGTAAGTTCTAACAACTTGTCAAACGTTTCAAAGTCAGTGCGTTTTTTATTATATCCAACTGAGTTTCCTCCACTACGTTCAGTTTTGCCAACAATACTCGAACTTTCGTAACAAAAAGGTTGCATATCACTGTTTTGCTTCAAATTATAAATTCCCTGAAATAATATGTATTTTGGACGCTGGCCTCCAAAAGCTGCCTGTAACATCTTTTTCGCGTCGTCATAAGAATGTACACTTGTTTTTAACCCATCCCACCATAATGCGGCTTCGTTGATTAATTAAATGCGAAAACCACGAAGATTGATTTTATCTGGTATGTTCGATGTTTC
The DNA here is from genome assembly GCA_963556165.1 of Tipula helvola. Taxonomy (NCBI): domain Eukaryota; kingdom Metazoa; phylum Arthropoda; class Insecta; order Diptera; family Tipulidae; genus Tipula; species Tipula helvola. The sequence goes on along the minus strand of OY744483.1, from coordinate 31,203,498 downwards.
TTTGTAGGTATCATTAGCGGTCTACATTTCATTTGCCATCATGCGGCGTTGGTAATTACAGGGCCCGCTTGTTGTTGCGCAATCTTCATAGTTTTATAGCATCCACCAACTGATTGAATTAATCGTTCGTGTAATTAGCCATCCTGGTTTGTGATCTTGTAACTAGGGGCCTATTCCCGAACACATAAATGCTGTCACTTGACAATATTGTGAATCCGGCAATAACAATATAGTTAGGTACTGTCGAAACCACAATAATGCATTTGTATCGCTTTTTCGTTTGTTTTGCACTCATAGCCGAACTTTTGTTTTGAATTTGGCAGTTTTAAATTACAGTCATATGGCAAAATTTCAAGGCCTTCATCTTTTTTTTTTTTTGTAACACCCGACGAATAAAAGAATAAAACTGCGTAATTTTCAACGCGGGTACACTACATATAAAACAAACGGCAATATCACCAAAGCAACGCGATGTGCTTAACACGATTGTTCTCGATTCTTCTCGTATGATACACTGAATATTTATATAAGTATTTATTTATATCGAGCCCACTGTTGGGATGCCAATTATTATGTAGCGGTTTTTTATAAACATCAAATTAAATCAAATAAATATTTGTAGAACACATCGAACAATATTTAATTTATATTTGCCTTTTTTCTCCCTAGCACAACCTCGACTGACTCAAAATTTTATTATTCGCTCCCTCTATTAACGATTGCAGCATCACGGATTACATGTAGCGGAGATTCTTTCAACTGAGGCGAATACAGATTTTTTCGAGTTGATCTTGATTGTGTGTTTTTTCTATGGCCCTTTTAATTTACTTGTCGACCTATCGATCAACCCCGGACAGTTCAGGAAAGCCACCCGCTGAATATTTGCATGGTAGGCCGCATAGAACGCTGCTATCAGCTATGCAACCAAATGATAAGAGATTCGTTGAAATTGAGACAAAACTGGCAAAATTTAAAGTCGGCCAGCCAATATTCGCGCGGCAGTATCAGAAGAAGAAAAAATGGGTCGAGGGAACTGTTGTTAAACTAGAGGGAAAGCGCATGTACTTGATAGACACAGGCATTTGTACTTTGAGAAGACATCAAAACCAGTTACGAAAACGAGCGGTTAAATCGCCTATCAGGAACCGTTATGGTTATGAAGGTTCAAGAGTCATCGGTCAAAATGAACACCGCCACAAGGAACAGGTAAATAGAACGGATGTACAGTTTAATCGTTTTCCTTGTAGTCCACCTAGTTGCTCAGCACTTGGAAAGGATTTGTCCGTATCTACTCGTTCTGCAGGCAGTCCACTATCACGCTCAGAGGCACTTTAATCATATGTTCCAATATCACAGGAAGATACCGTAGGAGCTCCGGAACCCTAGCCTCGCCCAGGCACGGATATGAAGTCACCGCCGAACCCTATGTGAGTTTAGGAGAAGGAAGTTTTGGAAAAACATCTTCAGTCGTGAGACGATCTAAGTGCATTTTACTCTAAAATCTGAACAAACAATATTAGAGCAAAAGAAGTATTTACTAGGTAGCGAAAATGATATCTAACCAGAAGTTAATTTGTCTTTTTTGTGCAAACGGTGATACGCGACACATGACTTCCTGGTTCTATATTTTACTTTATAATTCTGTATTTATATATATATCGATGATTAAAACGAATGATTAACGGTTATTGGCTTCAACCAGATATCATTATTTATTATATCTCTTCACAATCACAACCAGTATACTTGTAAACAAAACATTTTTGCAAGTGATAAGAAAAACATGTGTCACTTAACGCTTGGCAGGTGTCGAGCAACCAGTCTAAATAATCTTTGAAGTATTTACAACTTGGAACCTTTATCAAAAGACTTTCAATTAACAAAGCAACAACAAAATCCAAATCTACAACTCATAAATAGTTGGTAATCCGAAAAACGTTTCATTATCTTATACAGAACAAGAATTATAGCAACACCATCGCATGCCGATGTCTATATTTGTTCTGTTAATGCCTATTAAGTCGGCTTATTAAATGTGTATCGAATCAAAATAAAATGACTTAAATATGTACATGATATACGCGGGAATTAACCGTAACCACTAAAAATTACAAAAATTTAAAAATAAGCCATCTTTTGATAAGCACAAGAGATAAAATTCTTTTTATAAACCCTTCTCTATCATCCACTTCGCTAAATCCGTATGAGTGACGGAGTTAGCAACATATCAGAAACGTACGTCGAGTATTACACAGAACAACATTCACCTGAAACTGTCAAATTGCGAGTGTTGTCATCAAAAATATAATTATTCAAGTAAACGTCAATTAATTTCTCATTTCGAGACAATAAAATTTAATTTAATTAATAAAATATAATTCTTATTGTGCATGTACTTTTATTTAAAAAAGAATTCTATTTGATTTATAAGTTTTGATTATTAGTAACAGCAAAATATTATTTAATTACTAAAACAGCGACGAAACAAAAAATTCGTTATGTGACAAAGTATTTTTGAGGTTAGAAAAGTAGCTCGGTTCTTTTTATTTTTTGTTTTTTTATCGTAAGACATGCAAAATTCGCTTTAACCCGTGTAAATCTTTAATATTATATATATGTATATATAAGTGGCCGTATTTTACAGTATCTATAAATAAATTATGCAAATTAAAAATATATATTTAATTTATTTTAGTTTTTTGGTCGACTTGTAGGAAGTTTTTTTTTTTTTTTTGATTTACACCGAGAAATTATTATTCTGTGCTTTCGGGGACAAAAGTCAGTGCGACAACAACAATAACAGCTCAGTGATGGGTATTATAATTTCAAGATTTCGGGTAAGTTATCGGATTAAATATTATACAAATCTACTTGTGATTAGACTTATTGTTTTGTAATTTTTTTTTTCATACAGAAAGAAAAGTCAACATATCAAAAATTGGAAAAATTAGAGGAAAAGATTAAATCTATAGAAACCTATACAATAAATACGCAACGAAAACAAAAACGATGGGTCGGCGGGATACGGGTCTTTGCCGTTGGCTTTAGTTTTATCGCAATCATAGTATATTTTCTGTTTTTTCCACCGACATGGCGAGATCGAGTCATACGAGCATCACCATTTATTATATCTTTGTTTATGTAAGTAAGATCGGGTGGTAGCCGGTGACCACAAATTATCTAAGTCTTAACCACAACACCTTGAATGTTGAAATTGAAAGACTTGAATTACAACTTATGTGTACGTTTTCCCACCTTTTTATTTCAGAATGGTTTTATCAAAAAATTTAGTTGCGTGGTATTTTGAACGCACAGTATCTCGAAATTCTAGTAAGTTAAGTGATTTAAGGGAGGAGAAAAAGAATCTTTTAGAGAAAGTTATGGAGACCGAAACCTATAAGGTGAGACACGTTATAATAATTATTAAGTTTTTTTTTTGTTTAATTAAGTTGAACTTTGGAAATGCATTACTGGCATTAATAATTCATAAGTAAACACAGTAATGAGGTAAATCATACAGCACACAAACCAATTTAATTTCATTTTCGATACGGTGAAAGCGAGCAACGTAACAATAACTTTTTCGTAGGTTTTTTAGAATCAGCTTTTATCATTAACCAAGAACCATAAATTTAATTGGTAGGTGGTATCACACACCAAAAAAACAAAGATATCATGAAATGACCTCATCGTTAAAAAATTGTTTGGTTTTTGATTATTGCTGTTGTTGTTTGCTTTGTGAAACAGCACAATGTCGATTGATATTTCGGACAATAAAGGTCATTCATTGATCGGGACAGAATATATGGCGATTAAACAAATAAACAGGAACAATGGACACTCCTCATATTAGTTCATTATTCAGTTATTACATCATTCATAAACCTAATCATAATCTCAGAAAATCAATTAGATCAGCAATCTTACGTTTTAGAAATTTACTTTATTGCATTTTACATGAATACATCACACGATTGTGTTTTCTTTTTTTTTTTTTTAATTTCAGGTAGCTGTAGATATTTTAAATCGATTCGGTGAAAAACCTAGCTTTAGGCCACAACAGCCACCACCGACACCAACATCAACAAAACAAAATCAAAATGTTGCACGAGCGACACCAAATATGCCCAGGATAATGCCTGCGCAAAGTTATACACCACTCGGCCAACCACTAACTCTACAAAATCGTATGATGCAATCGGGACGAATGACACCGATTAGTGGAGCACTAGGTGGTGGCGGCTTAAATCAATCAATGATGAATCGAACAAATTTCAGTAACTCGGGCCGAATGAGCACAACGGGTGGACCTCCATCGCCTCCCGGCTTTAATCAGCGCTACGATAATGCGAGACGGGGACCGGCCACTCCAAATTTGAATAACAGTCAATTAGCTCCATATAATCTTAGTCAAAAACGTACCCCATTCCCCATAATCGATTTTGAAAATAAGGGTGTTTTTGAAAAAATAATCGATCGCCTAATTGGTGATGGGCCATCCGATCGTTTTGCCCTCATATGCAAAGAATGTCACAAACATAATGGCATGGCGCTAGAAGATGAATTCTATTACAGCGCATTCTATTGCATTTTCTGTAATACGCTGAATCCGGCTAAAAAATTACGTCCCATAGCACCATCTCTTCCATCACTCCAGTCGTCGTCGTCCGGCGGCACAATTAGTATGAGTACTAATTTACAGCGAACTGGTTCATCATCGTCGTCGACTTCAGAATCGTGTGATGATATATCGACGAACGAACCGAACACCAATGACAAGACCAATCAAGAAATAAAAGAAAAACAAAGGAACATTGGATTTAGCGAAGAGGTTCTGATGCCACATGAACCGGACGAAAATATAGAAGAGGCGATGAACGAAATAGCCGAATCGGATCATGCTGTGCAACCCGATGAGGAGCACGACACTAAAGAGAGTGACGAGTTAATTAAGGATATAAATAATGATGGTGAAAATTTAGAAGTGGCGCCGGCCGCCGCCATTGACAACGAGCATGATAGTGATGGTAAACTAGAAGAAAATAATGATAGCATAGTTGAAGGAAAAAAACCGATCGAAAAGAAGAACGATTAAAAATATACATGTTCATCAAAATGCCGCGAGATTTTTGTATTGATCGTTTTGCTCAGTTGCTCAGTGAATTAAGTAAATAAAATTATTAATAAAGTTTTTATAGTTTTAATCGCTTTATTTACTGAGACATGATCATAAAAATTACTCGCGTTATATAAATTAAAAAAAAAACATATGGCCACTATTTAAAAAAGGGATAAAGATTTATAATTACGACAATTTATAGTTTATTAATACCTTAAAAGCATTTACATTGTGTACTGTTAACATTCTAGTCCCTTGAAAACAAAACTATGGAAAAAAAAAGTCATTTTACTGTAATTTCTGACTCCTGTGTAACTTGTTACATCCTTGATCTTCCTCTATCCTTAGTATTTATGTACGATTTAGTTACTAGATAGTTGATTTTCCGGTTTTTCTTGTGTAATCGCTTCCGATTTAATATGCTTTTCCTAAATTCTATTATATACTATTTGCATAATATAGTAAATATTATATTAACTATTTATTTATGATTATTATTATTTTTTACATTATGATTAAATATTATTATTTAAAGAGAGAAATTTAAATAAAATGCCTTTAAAAACATTTTAAAATAAAAATGAAAAATACATAGTTGAAATAAAATTAAGTGTATTTAATAGATGGCAGTGTTTTTATAGATGACAAGGTAATTCCCCTTTATGCTTATCTTGTTACATCGGGTGACGATGAAAACAATGAAAAAACTTTATGAATTTCGAACATAATGGGCAAACATTTTTGTTCGTTATGTTGGAAATTCATGCAAGGGGGGCTATTTGTGAATTCGATTCGAACGTATTCGAGTCTTCGAAGAATTGGATTCTTATTTGAATTGAATCAGATTCTTATAATTCAAGTTTTTCATTGTGAATGCTTTGTTAAAATGGCATAAATTGCCGTTGTTTGGAGGATAGTAGAATCCTACTACATATTTAGTTTAATTATTGTAATCATTCACGAGTGGCCATTCGTATGCCGTAAAACACGACGAGACAAGATATTCAAGTTTATTGTTTTTGATTGCTCCTTGAGAATGGTGGAAAATATCACAGAGATTTGAAAAATAAACAAAATAAGTTTAAAACCTAAATAAAATTTTTATTAAAAAAAAACTTATAAAAGTTAACAAAATATCATAAAGGAAATTTTCATCATCTTGCGTGGTAGGTACGAGGTCATATGTTGCATAAAGTGCTGATCTCGTGGAGGGTTGGTATAAAAAAATCACAAAAACTAAACCACCACCAACAATTACAAAAATGCAAGGTATACCAAAACAGGCGAACATTTTTCTACAGCATTCAATTGTATTTACGTAGTATGTGTACAGTGTACATCTGGCTATTTTGAAAAGGAATCCCCCAGTATTTAGAAAATATGTACATGTCCATAAAAGGGCTTGCAAAATCAGCATATACTCTTTCGAATGACTTGAAGCGATTGTAGTTTTGTGATTTTTTAGACATAACCACCAACAGTAACTCCGAGCTAAGGAGTTCACATACGTGAAATTCCGAAATGAGTAGAATGCAACTCTTAGAGAACTCGCTTCCGTAAAGATTATAAGGTATGTAAGTTCTTAGGCCACGCATAAGACAAATTGTCTTGCAAAAAGAATTCCTTTTGCTCAATACCAAAACGATCTTGAGTGTTTACCTCCATTCTCGTTCTTAATCCATGTGTCAGATTTCTAACACTCATATCGTTCGCGTTAACTTCCCCTTAGTTTGAAGCTTTGAACACACGAACTGGTAAGTTTTCTATTAAATTAATTTGGATCACATCGGATTCTTCAACGAGATAATTTAGTAGCAGTGCATGATGTTCTTTACTTCGATATTTAATATCGTAATGGAAACTTAGCCGTAAAGTTTGGTAAACATTTTGTTCAATCACGTGTTTGAACATGAGTAAAAATTGCAATTTAATTGACGCGTCAACATATTAGGTTAACGCTTCCACCGGAATTTTGCGATTTATTTATTCATATAAATTAAAAAAATAACAACTCACTTCTAAAGACAATTCATAAAAGTAAGTTTCCATAAAGTCCAATTACATTAATGATGGCACCGAAATCAACTACATACAAGCTGCAGCAATTAGATGTCAGGATGGTGCAGTTTTATGATGGCGCACCCGCGCACACAAAGATTTATATTGAGCTGTATAAAATGTCAAATCTAGAACTCTTAGAGACTACTCACACCAAACGCGAATTGCTAGTTGCGAATAAATTCCAAACACGAATTCGCAAATTTGATTCACACTAAACGCGAGCGAATTTATATGACAAAATCAATACCATCCATGATCAAATATTTGAAATAATACGGTAATATTTTCCAAAACCTTTTTTTGTATATTATTCGGTTTAACAAAGTTTATAATTCATAATTCGATATAAATAATATTATTTTAATCTTTAAAAATCATTTTGATCGTATTTGAAATGATTTATAAAAAAATAATCGTACGAATGTCAATACTCGTACGAATAAAAATATGTAGAACGCGAGTGGAACGTAATTTTATTTTTTAGCGAATGCGCGAATATTTCATCTTTGTACGAATTTAGTAATTTTTGTTATTTTAAAGAATTTTTAGGGCTCAATTTAGTTTATTTTGAACAAAGTGATCGTAATTATATTATAAATCGAAAAATCCATTGTGTTTATGTGTATTTTATGTCAAAATTTTCTGAAAAATGGTTACTCGCAATTCGCTACTCGCGCTTGGTGTGAACAATCCCTTACTCAACTAACAGGAAACTTAACAACAGCACGGATTATGCCTAGAAGGTCATTTTTAAGAGCTGGCGTCGATTATGCGGGCCCTCTTCTAATCCATACAACAAAGGGAAGAGGTTATAAATCACATATTTATATGTGTGGGGTTCATATTTATATGTGTGACAACTAAAGGTCATACACATTGAACCACTCAACGATCTAACCACGGAGGCATTCATCGCCGCATATAAAAAATTCACGTCACGGAAGGTTGTGCAGCGATCTATTTAGCGACAATGGCACAAACTTTGTTGATGCCAATAATCAGAAAGAAAGAAATTGCTCTGTTAGTTGTTAGCAAATGATGGTACAACATTGCATTTCATACCTCCAGCTTCACCCCATTTTGGAGGACTCTGGGAGGCAGCAGTAAAATCGGTGAAAAACCACTTAATAAAGGTCATTGGAGAAACAACACTGACCTTCTAGGAACTATGCACGGCTGTTATGTAGCCGGAGTGGAAGCCTGCCTAAATGCAAGGCCTTTAACACCAATTACCGCGGATCCTACAGATGTGAATTTTAAGGTGAAGTAAGATGAACTAGTAATTATCAAAGACGAAAACATTTCTGGTAGGTACATCGCGGCATCGACCAAAGTGTTCGAGTTGTCTCACTTCGAAGTCCGGGATGGGTACTCTTAATAAGGCCTATTCATAAACTAGCACCACTATCCATCAAATCAGAGGGAGACTAACATCTAAATCATCAGATCAAGTACAACCTGTAACTCAATTATGTGTCAAACCTCGTCGAGATTTAAAACAAGTGATAGGAATCGTATAAGTGCTCTTTGCACCGATTTCATCATTAACCACAAAAGAACCATTGCCATGATGCAGGAATCTATTTTTACGACTCCGGAACTATCAACTTATGTAATACAATGGAAAATCATCATAAACTATAATTTAACCGGATATTGATAAGACATCAAATCTTTAGAACACTATATGTACATCAAGTAGGTATTTAGATGAGGCCTGACAAAAGGGATGGCAAGCAAATAACCTCTTGAAAATGTGTGATGTCGTCATACAACAACTGAATGAACAAATGCAGAAAATTACCTCATAAATAAGTCTTCTTATATCAACAAAGAGCACGCACTAAGAAAGCGGGGCATTGTGAATACAATAGGAAACATCCTTGGCAGCGCATTTGGAATTATTAATCAAAGAGGTACCTCCAACATAGAACTGCCGCTTGAAAAAACAGAAACTAATGAAGAATATATAATAGAACTCATAAAAAACCAAACATCGATCATATAGATGCAACCACAAACATATTCAAACAAGAAAGGCAATTAAACGACAAAACCTCCGTACTATCGCCAAACAGTTTCTGTATCGCGACAAAAGCTCAGCTCTAAAAGTTCCTGTATCACAGCTTTCACGATTCAAATAATGTTGATCATGAGGCGAATAGCAAAAATCAGCCATTATGGACGTCATCCTTACCTCATTGCGTCCATTTCCATCCAGCCTTGCACGCCCCACAACAACTGAAAGGCGAAATCATACGAATTCACGAGCATATTCCAGCAAGATAATAATAACGATCTTGGACACAAATTCAAGATATTAACGGTCTACATGCGAGTTACAGCAAACAACATTGATGGGCAACTACACATCATCATACCGTTATGGTGTATTATAATATTTAAATTTATAATACGCAATCTCAACAGTCACAATGTGAAGTTAATAATGCTGAGGCACGTAATCCGGAATTTTGCAAACTACACAAAGAGGTCAAAGAGTAATCTACCAGCTCCATAACCTTTCAGTAGGATGCGCTTCACGTGAGCTGTTCTGGTCATGTTTTAGGCAGCTGCGTAAAGGGTACGATTTTGTAAAGCGTGAAACACACCGAGCAGCAGATTTAAATAATAACTAATTTACCTATTTAATGAAATGAATTCAAATCGCAGTTTGAGCATAAATATAAGCATTTTTTAAGAAAATCAATTATTTTAAATTGTGAATAGAAAATTTTCAATTTAAAAAAAATGTATTAAATGAAGTTGGCTCTGCTGTTGCGTCAACAGATTCCACATCCAGCAGCAAAAAAAAAAGGCTCTTTGCTGCTAAACATAACCTCAATAAATTTAACGTGTTGTTTATTTTCTATTATTTCTTGTGTACCTATTTGTTTTGAAACAAAATATTTTGAAAAATAAACGTTTTACACAAGACTCATAATACAAAAAACAATTTTGTTAGGCCTGAAGGGGATGTCAATATTACATATTTATAAATTTGTCGCTGCTCCTCGCGTGAAAATGTGTGCCCGGAAGCGAGACAAAGCTTCTGACGATGCGGCCACTGGAGCTCGTCCTGAGGTCCCACAGTCTAAAAGAGTCTGCTTGGAAGACAGTACTCCACCGGCACTTAAAAAGGCCAGGGGGGAGGAATCTGTCCCGGTAGCCTGGGATTCTGCAGTCCGGACTGGAGTTACCTTCAGGCAGGCTGCAGAGTCGGAGATCACTGGGACCTTACTCTCTGGCTTTCCTGAGGTTGTCCTCACCGGAGAGGAGCTTAAGGCTGAGATTGAGGGTGCGTTTAATAATACCTCGATCGATAGAGAGGGCAGCAATGGAAAAGGGGTTTCCGCCTTCCACAGAGAGGAGCTTAAGGCTGAGATTGAGGGTGCGTTTAATAATACCTCGATCGATAGAGAGGGCAGCAATGGAAAAGGGGTTTCCGCCTTCCACAATTGATTGGCTCCGCTCCATGCTGGAACATCGTAAGGTTACAGTCGGATTAGGTGGCGAGTCAGTGACCATCAGGGCTGTAAAGAATTGTCCTAACAATCATTAGGCCTATGGTTACGTACGCATCGGTAGCCTGGGCAGAAGCTAGCACAAACTTTAATGAGTAAGGTTCAGCGTATAGCCTGCATTGGTTTCACGGGTTGAATGAGTACACGTCCAACTGCTGCGCTGGAGACACTTCTAGGACTGACTCCATTGCACCTGTATGCAAAGGATGCTGCAATTATGGCCCTGAATATGGAGACAGAAGGAAATATCAAACCAGGCAATAAGGCAAGTAATCTGAACATCCTTAAAGAATTTCAGACAAACCCTACCATAGGAATGCCTTCCGACTATATGCCAACTAAACTGATTTCCATAAACCATTGTGTTAGGTTATTGGCCGGGATATGACTGTCTTTTGAGCGACGGTCAATGGTATCGTTTAAAGATGGATTAAAAACGGAAGACGGGACGGGGGTAGGAACATGCTATAAAACTTTGCGCTAGGATATAGGCATAGCATAAGTCCGTAATGATGCAAAGATATGTATTGTATCAGACAGCCAATCGGTCTTAAAGGCTATTAGGTCTTGTACCGTTGAGTCAAGGCTGATATGGGACTACCTGAAGGTTATTAAACATTTGGCAAGCTCTAATAAGGTAATACTTATGTGAGTGCCAGGTCATACTAGAACAAGGCCTCGTTCACTATCTAGGGCTCTGCCTTTCCATTCATTAGACCAGAGCCCTTTTGCGGCGTCACTATGGGGTACCTTAGGGCAGCGGTAAAACGCTGGGAGGATGTGCACAAGACTGGCGCAGAATTTCAGGTTTACGACAGACGAGGAGATTTATAACACCTTCGTCAGTCAGCGTAAAGGAGTATCTTGAACTTAGGAAACTTGAGTTGAGGCTGCTAACTGGCTTCCTCACAGGTCACATCCCTATAAGAAAATGGGCCTAAGTACGACAGACGAATGGAGAAAACGCCTCTACGGCCATATTATGAAAAGAATCGCATTTTTGCGGATGCGATTCGCCTCGTCTGTCTATATTATGATTTTGCGATATCGCACTTCTTATAAGAAATTTTATTTTCGCAAATAAAAAAATTTATTTTGACAAATAAATTTTTATTATTTTAAAATTATTTTTAACAAAATATTATAGACTAAGTAGTCGCATTTGTCAATTTCAATTTCGCAAAAAATCCGCTATCGCATTTTATAATAAGGCCGAGCGCATTTTTTCGAAAATGTCGTTTTATAATACCGAAATGCGATATCGCATGAAAATGGGAAATCGCATTTTTTTCATAATAGGAAGTCCCCTGGAAGTGGAATCAGCGGAACATATTCTGTACAAATGCCCAGCCATTTTCCGCCAAAGACTAACATCTAGAACGGAGAACAATGGCTTCATTAAGAGCCAGAATATCGACTGGATGGTTAATTAAGCACGGTCCAAGCACAGAAGATCTTTTAGGTCGCAGTGCGAGATGGCTTGGACTAGTGATGAGCTGTCGTTTCTGTTTTGTTAAAAACGTAAGAGAAAATAAGCAAAACAGAACAAAAAGAACCGATTTAGCACATCACTAGCTCGAACGCCCACATGGAACAGTTGTCACCTATAACAACTATACTTATTATGTGTCACAACTGCCAGATTGTTACTAATAACGACGACATGACAGGTCACCGATAATAAACACTGACACATGATCTTTTAACCGTTTTGGGTTCGTTACTACTTAGTACTTGTCTTTAGTGCGCCGTGCTCATTTTATTCAAGACACGTTTGCTCATCTTTCAGAAATAGATGCGTTCTCTGTTGTAGAATGCAATTGCAACACCACGATAGGTTTATGTTTTTTTCTCTACGAATTCTGGCTTTAACAAATGAATTATGAAGTTTATTTGAACATGTCGTAGAAACCCTAGTTAAATTATGTTTGGTTGCTGAGTATCAATCAATCTTACCTGCGTCTCTACCGAAATATTTCACAACATTAAAATTAACATAAATCATTTTCTTTTTTCATTTATTTATTAATAATAACTTTTTGTTTTATTTATAAGAGTGCATTAACTTAAACAGTTTTGAGAACAAAAAATTAAATCAACCGAAAAATAAAAGTACGTAGGTACACATAAAACAAAATAATTAAATAAAAAAAAAAAAAAAAAAATTTGAGCGACGAAATAAGTTAAATTAAATGAATAGTAATAATATAATTATAATTAATAAGATTTGTAATAAGAAAATTTCTGTAACAAAATAAAAAAAAAAAAGTGGTGTGTGTATAATTTGTGGAAAATGTTTGTGCCCCATATTTCATTTATTAACAAACAACAATTAGTATATTGTGCAAATCTAATTTTGTATAATTTTCCTTACGGAATGACCGGTTCTAATAATACTTAAACAACAAAAATTTACCTTAACCGGTATCGGTTCAAATGCAATTATATGTAGTATGTACTGTAGTGTGTAAGTGCAAATATAAACTGTGTTTTTTTTTTGTAAATTTTTTTAATTTTTATTACAGCAACAATCTTTTTCTAATTTTTATTTAATTAATTTTTAATTAGACTTTTAACTCTTATTTATTTATTTACCTATTTGTTTTTAAACATGATTCTATTATATTTTGTGTATTTTTTTTATTGAAATAAATAATTTCTAATGTAAAAATATATATTTTGTTAATGGAACGATATTTCTGTTGGCCTCTCTAATATCTCGTGGAATTTCTTTTAAAGATGTGGCATTAGGAAGAATCGCAGTTGTTTTATTTTAAATTATTTTAAATAATTTTATTTTTTCAAATAACTGGGAGAGAGGAAGGATGGAAAAATATTCGTTTATTTAATTAAAATTTAAATGCTCCGGAATAACATAAGAGATATCGTCCCATGGATGACGATATAATCCTTGTTTGAGACGTTTCTGATCCATGTAATGTCCGATAAATCCAATCGAACGACCAAGCACAAATAGTGAATTTATTGCACCAATATTTATGTACTCTTGAGCTTCCTCACTGTAAATGTACAAAATAAAATTTGGTAAAACATGAATTTACAAAATATAATTATAAAGCTCTTTTACCTTGTGAATGATCCACAACTTCTCAACATATCAACAAACGATGTAGCAATAACACCGTCAACGTTTAATATTAGATTCGGTTTTTTGCTCGTTGTAATTTTTTCAACTTCAAGCGCATACTGCAATAATGGTGTGGCTGGGAAATTCTCGAGGACAAATTCCTTGATAATTTTAACACGTACATCTGGATTATTAATTGATTTGACACGATGGCCAATACCCATAATAAGTTGTCCCTTCTTTCGCATTTGATTCACAAATTCCATTGGATGTAAATTACCATCGTATGCCTCAGAAAATTGACGAGCTGATGCATCGAGCGCACCACCAAATCGATCTCCGATTGTTAACAACCCACTCACCAGCGAAGAAACTAAATCTTTACCTGCACGTGCACACACAATTGTATTGTGTGCTCCGGATACAGCTGGGCCATGATCAGCGGTCACCATTAAACAGATCTCGATAAATTTACAAACATATGGTGGAAGACATTTCTGGAACCACAGCAACGAAATGACTCCGCCAATACCAACATTTTTATTTAAAACATCACTGATTGGCATGCCAGCATATAAAAGTTCCTGTCCTCGTTCATCACAAATTGAAGTCATAAATGATGCTGGTTTACGGATTAAACCAAGTTCACGAGCCCATGAATAATCCATGGGAACAGTTGGTGGTGGCACTTCCTCGCTTGGTACAATAAATCCGCTTGACACCAATTTATTATAAACCGATTCGACAACATCGCCTAAATTATCAAACGAGTCGGGAACATAGGCACCCGCATCGACTAAAGCCTTGTTTTTAGCCAAAGCTGTTTCACGATCACTATTTGCACACGATCCAGCATGCCCAAATTGCACCTCAGCCGTAAACATTCCAGCGCATGTACCAATACACCAAGCAATCAACGGTTTTGTAATTCGACCATCTTTTAAAGCATCGCACACTTCATACTCTTCAGTGCCCCCAACCTCACCCAGCAAAACAATTAATTTGGCCTCTGGATCATTTTGATAACGAATAATATGATCCATAAATGTTGTGGCCGGATAACGATCGCCACCAATTGCAACACCTTCATATACACCATTGGTCGCTTTTGATACAATATTATTTAGTTCGTTTGACATACCACCCGATCGTGATACATAAGCAACACTACCAGGCCGATAGAGTTTCGAATGCAAAATATTATCCAACATACCACCTGTATTACCAATTTTAAAGCATCCCGGTTTAACACCACCCACCGTAGCTGGTCCAATAATTGATACATTCTTTTCGTTGGCCATTTTAATTAATTTTCTTGTCATATTCTCGGGTATTCCTTCAGCAATAATAGCGACGGTACGAATTTGTGGGTATTCTAATACTTCAATTGTACTCTCGTAGGCGGATCGAAGTGATGCGAAATTAACTAGAACATCGGCACTCTTAAATTTGTTCATTGCATCTGACATTTTTTTGTACACTGGGATTAGTACCTCTTTGTGTCCCCAATAGAATTTTTGTTGATGATCACCAGTAAATGGATAGATCATAGCGACAACTGAAGGTTCGTCGCGTCTAAAAACAGAGATGAACAAATTTAAGTACTAAAATTTTACTATCACGTACATGTACTAAAACTATAATATACTTGGTTCTTGTATCCGCTAATAAAATTAGCGGCGGCACAATAAATTAAGATACAACTTACCGGCATATAAAATCAAAATCAAGCATTGATTGTACAGCTCGTGTTTGCATTCCCCAAACAATTGCTTTTGTCCGTTTAGAGAACAACTGTTTATATTGTGATGCATTGATTGCTGGTTGTTGGAATGAAATTGAATCCTCTGGAGAGATAGGTGATTTTAGTTCAATTGGTTTAGAAGCTTGACTAGTTGTGGATGCTAATTTTTGTATTTTAATGAACCACCAATTTTTGTAAAAGGGATACAACATAATTTTATGCAATACAATAGGTTTATATAATTTTGGACAATACACACACAAATGAAAAATCCAATTTCACAGAGTATATCGTGTGACCAACACACACACGTGTTGCAAGCAATTTTATCGAATAAATAAAAAAAAGATAAAAAAAAGTAATTTAATGGAATATAAATTTTATTTACTTTACCAAAATGCATTTTTGAGTTTTCGGAATGATGATAGAATAAGCAGGATTCGGATGATCTCAAAATTCAAAAATATCTCTTCGTAATACTATTTTACTAAATACCAGCCAAAACAAAAAACCAATTTCAAATGATTTTGTTAGCAACAAGCTTTTTCATAATTTAGAAGAGCTTCGAACCCATTAACATAACTACCTTACTCTTACCCGCATACCACATATAACGTATAAAGGGTCGAAGCTCCAATCACCTAGCAACAAAATTCCAGCTTATCATAAAAGCATTCCATATTTGAAAACCAAGGTGCAATAGTATAGCATCTGTGGTGTCCGTTTAAATTAATTTGATTTGATAAACCGAATACTAGTGGACACCACTGATCAGTAAAATAAAAATTTAGTTAAAAACATACCTGAATCGCTGCTATTTCCAGACGTTTTACTAATTTCCTGTTGACCACCGGGTAATAAAAAGTTGGCCGTTGCAAAATCAACGTTATTACATTGTGGAATTGGTTTTTTACCCAAGGCCATACCACAAATTGCGGTCATGTGTGTTTCCGGTCCAAATACATACAACGGAATATTAAGTAGGCCACCAATTTCTCGCATTCTACGTAAACCTTCTTGATAATTTGGTCCCGCTCGTCGTACATAAATCGCAATATTGTGTTCAATCAATTTTGAATGGAATTCATTTAGCGCCGTTATAATACCTTTAAATGTGGCCGCAACATTTGTAAAATTTGCAATACCACCTCCTGTAATCAAAACTTTTCCATCGGGATGTTTTGGCGACGATGTCATTAAATTCAATATTGTTTTAGCATATTCATAAGTTTGCTGTTCAGACGGAGCCCCACTATATTCACCATAGTTTGCCAATTCGGATGCACCACCCAAATCACAAATTGTATCTGAATAAATAACACTTGCACCACCACCAGCAACCATTGTCCAAATACGTCCGTTACGATTTAAAATCGTAAGCTTTAGTGACGCACCACTTTTTGCATCTAAATCGGCGATATACGCCTCCTCAGGATATGCATCACGGCCAAATGGTGGTGGATAATCAATTTCACCCCATTTCGGCCGGCATATAAAATCGGCGGTGGCATCAATTTTTGCTGCCAAATCTAATATAAAGATTTGTTCATCTGTTACCACAAGTGGATTAATTTCTAAATATGTAAAGTACAAATTTACATAGAGTTCATATAATCCAAATATAAAATTAGCGATTCGCCTGGAAACAAAATAGTTTCGTTAAAAAAAAAAACTTAAATTTAACATCAAACATCGAATTACTTTTTCTTTTTATCATTGACCGCGCCTAAAAGAACCTTTTCAATTTGTTCGACATTTGTTTCTTCGCCAACTGGAATATCTAATTTAACAGCTTTTGAATCAACATCACCAATATCAACGCCACCTTGATGATAGAATAGTATTGTGTCGGCTGTTCGATGTGAATATATACAAACGTACGCTTCTTCGTTCTACAAAAAATAAACAAATACATATTATAAGAAGCATGTATTTTAAAAAAATCATTTACATAAGAAAAACTTTAGACTTACATCTTTATGTGGTATAAATGGTTCAATAATAAAATTTCGTAATTTACCAACAGCGGTACCAACTTTTTGATCTTTGCCAATTCGGTCGACAACCCATTGTTTTACCTCTTTTGCATTTTTATTCACGGCGATTAGACCTAATTTTCCACGTCGCTTAATTAATTGATCTGGTTTTACTACCAAAGGCTGTAAATAAATAGAGACAAAGACAACAAAATTGTTAGCGTCAAATATAATAGTTTTGAATATTTTATTTATTTTGTAAGAAAACACTATACATAATCTGTTAATTTTAGGCACTATCAGCTAATGATGTTTTTTTTGTACATATTTAATATTTAAACTCGTAAAAAAATTTAAAATTCGATTTGTTGTTTATCAAGATTATATAAATGTTTTGTAGTTCATGAGAAGCATTGTTTTCTAATCGTCCGCTTGCAGTAAAGCAAACAATAAAAACTAGAGTTTTAATAAACTTGTATGGGAAAACCACAAAAAATAAAAAACCAAATTGGTGTTGGATACACGTTATTAAGCTAAGTTTGCTGCTCCATCCAGCTAAGATAAATTTTCTTTAATGTAAAATTTAGCTAATGAAAAGATGTCGCTGAAAAAATGCGAAAAAATTAAAAATCTCAAAATCTTATCTGTGATTTCGTGGAAAGTGTAGATCGAGTTAAATATTAAGTTAGCTCCCTCGAACAACATACCAAGCTTTAATTGTTATCAAATAAAATATGAAATGTTGTGCATTTTAAAATAGTTGGGGCCGGGTTTGTACAGTATTATAATTACACGAACTTTATAGATTTGCTTAATGTGACACGAATTAGAAACAATTGTTGACACAAAAATTATACATCAGTGAAATAACTGATACAAGGAAGTTTGTTAGGTCTTAGGTATATGTAATTTTAATTTTGCATTTTTTTTTTTTTTATTGAAAGGTGAAGATTTTATTCTAAGATTCTAGGGAAACGCGATGATAAAACCGGAAGGAACGAAATCGATTCGAAAAAAACCGAAATATAAATTTTATTTCCGATTACTGTCTTATAGGTCATCATTGATAAACTAAGATGAATTCTCTATCAAATCGAATCAATGTTAGAATATTCGAAGTTCTAATATGAATCTTTCAAATCTAAATTAAACTTACAATCCCATTAGTCACATACATTAAAATTAAAAAAAACTCCTCTTCTCTGAAATTGCTTGACAAGACTTTCAGAACAAACAGAAACCACATAGAAAATTGCCAAACACTTCTTTTACTTACGAGGAATCGGAAGGATGCTTACACGCAATTCTGTAGTCAGATTGTGCTATCGATTAGAGGAATTAACCAGCGTAATAAAAGTTCTCATAATCATATGCTGTGGACGGATTTAATTGAAGACTTCAAGATATAATTAGTGAAAGCCGCGCAAGAATATTTTTATTCTTGATTTTAAACTATTAAAAGTAATCCTTAACAAAAATTTTAAGCTTCAAGATAGAGTTTGGTTCCTACCATTCCTCACTTCCTCTACCATCAATTGTTTGGTATTAATACTCAAATTGAAAATTTTTTAATATTTTGAATTTTGAATTCAGATTTGCTTTTCGTAAAATTTCTACGAAATTTAAATAAAACACAATAATTGATAAATTAGGATCTTAAAATGTTTCTAAAAGACAGTTTTGAAATTAGAAAAGAATAATGTCAGGCATAAAAAACCCTTTTTACATTGACTTGTGTTGTCAGAACCGGAATTTTGACCTGGGTTGAGTTTCGGTTCAGGTTCACGAAATTATGAAAAAAAATCTAAAACTGGTTTAGAGATTTGGGTTCGGTTCGAAAGGGCATACCAGCAATAAAATCTCTGTCTCTCTGGAATTAGTGTTCTTAAGGCTTAAGCGGATATATAAAAGAACACTTCCCAAATAAAATCCTCTGTTTCAATATTTCAAGCAATTCAGTAAAATTTCAAATTATAAAATTCCACAAATTATACGAGTTCATGTAATTTCAAATTGTAATAGTGAACTTTCGAAAGAAGAAACTCCTTTACAAGCAACTTACTATTTAAGCAACGATAAACCAACTTTTTTTGTTTCAAAAATTTGATATCAGCAACCAAGCAAGATAAGAAAATAAGAAAAGTTAATTTATTTTCTGATATTCTCTTAATAACAAACCGTTTCCCAATAAAATGAAGGAAAACACAAGAAATTCTCTAAGCATCAAAGAAAAATTAAAAATTTTAAAGGAAATCGAAGGTGGAATGAAGATTAGAAATTAAAGAAAATCTTGAAAATTTTACTTATAATTCTCCTTGAAAAATGAAACGAATGAGATCAGCTAAAAATGTGGAACTTAAAAAGTTTTTTAAGACATGAATAAAAGCCTCAACGGTCCAGACTGATTTTTAGCGATTGGTGGATGGATAACAAAATATAAAAAACGGTCAGGCATCCGGCTATTAACAATATCAGGAGAAAAACTTCCTTATGACACCACAATTGTTCCAATATTTGTTGAAAAATTTCAGAAATTATTTCAAGAAAACTCTTTTTTACCAGAACAAATTTATAATTGCGACGAAATCGCGCTATTATATAAAGGGTTGCACAAGAGGTAAACGATTCTCATGAGGAAAAGCCAGCACCTGGTAGAAAAACTCTCAAAGACAGAGTCACTTTGATGACATGCGTGAATTCTCCAAAATACTCGCATAATTGTTTTAATGTTAAATGGCAAAGTCAAAATTCCAAGTTGCTTTAAACATTTTGAAAAACGGATGGTAAACGATTTTTTTTTTTTTTTCAAAGAATGGTTTTCCAATTATTTCGTTCCTCAACCATTAGACCAGCATGTTATTAAATCGCTGAAATAACGTCTGTCTGTGAACATGATATCTCGAGAACGGCTTTTCAGATTTAAAATTTTTTTTCGCCAATCTGTTTCTATCAAAGCGAACTTAAAACTTTTGGAAGCTGTACGTCAAGAGGATCGTACCTGCCATAAGAATTGACCCAAAAACTATATGGTAATATTATCATGTTGACCAATTTTTTATATACTATATGCTGGTTTGAGGATTGGGCTTAACTTAGAGTTGAGATGCGGTGGGGTTAGGGTTTAGTGAGTAGGTTAGGTTAGGTTGAAGTGGCTGCTATCGCACACTTAGGCCAGCAATGGCCCGTTGTGATACCACAGGATCCCATCTCCCCATTACTCCCGTTGAAACCAACCAGAGCTATTTATATAGCGTAATAAATCTCGCACTCCACAGTCCGCGAGTTCCGAAAGGCTGTCCATACAGTACACACCCAAATACTTATGCCTTCTGTATGATAGCGCCGGACATGAGCATAGGAAGTGTTCCAAAGTCTCCTCCTCCTCTTCGTCCATGCAACTTCTACAAAAGTCATTCGTCTGTATCCCCAGCCTTCTCGCATGCTCCCCAAAGTTTAGTGAGTAATTCAGCTGGAAATTTATTTGTGTGTTAAATTGATGCTTGTAGTTTCTCTAAGACCATGTTGATTTGGGCGTGAAAATAAAAGATGAGGGTTGAGTTGGGAATCGAGTTAGTGGTTGAGGTAGGATTGAGTTGAGTTTATTCATAGACCCATGCCGCTTTCGGACCGTGTTAGTTTAGGCTTGAGTTGGGAGTTGAGTTGGGCTGGGGTTGAGTTGAGTTGAGGTTGAGTAGAGTTGGGGTTCTGTTGAGGTTTGAGTTGAGAGTTCAGTTGAGGATTTATTTGGGGAGAGTTACAGACTGAGTTTAAAGTTAGCTTAATTTGCGTTCGTGTACGCATGTATTTTTTCGGACCATGTCAATTTGGAGATTAAAGAGGGCGTTGAGGTTAGGGTTGAATTTAGGGCTACGGGGTTGTTATGCAATTTATTTGGGGGTTGAGGTGGAGATTAGATTAAGTCGAGTTCACGTACAAACATAGTTTTCGTACCGTGTTGATTTGAATTGAACGTTGAGTTTTCACGGAGTTGGGTACACCGTTAAGTGTAGAGTTGAGTATAGAGTTGAGTTGGGGTTGAGTTAGCTTGTGTTTGGGTTGAGTGAGGGGGTTCGGTTGGGGAATTATTTGAGTCTTGTTTCGTGGATTAAGTCAGGCGTTGAGTTTGGGGTTAAGTTAAGGGTTGATTAGTTGTAAATTGAGTTGGAGCGTGAGCTGAATAAGCACACTAAAAGTTTCAGTTAGGGATTGTTTTGGGGAGATGAGTTAATTTTCAGGACCAAAGTTTTGATCACCACGTGAGGTTTCAGCCCTGTATATTTTGAATTATTCCTGTACATCTATTTTTACAACCAATTTTCGATAAAAGCAACATTTTCAATATAAGCAACTTTTTATAAATTTTAATTCATCACTGTTGCTTATATCGAACGTTCACGTATTTCCAAAAAATGATATTTATTCCAAAATTTTTCAAAATGTATTTTTCTACCCCAAATTTAAGCGGCTTTGAGAAGTTTTCCAATGCTTGTCCGCTTTGGGAATTTAGTGTGGGAAACATAACAAATTAACAACTTATATTTTGATTTGCTCAATGTCAAATATGGCGAGCTGATCCCGCATATATTGTTTTAAAGATGTTATGACGAAATGTCGCATGGTGTTGGGAAGGGATTAAAAAATAATCAAAATCATTCATTGAAGACCAAAATTATTACGAATCACGGATAAGCTGCACAACGTATAGCGCGTGTAGGATAGGGGACATTTGAATCCCTCTTTTCCTGAATTTATTATTTCTTTTCCAAAATATTTATCTTATTTGCTAATAATTTAAACCTGTCAGTCAATCTATTAGATTCTATAAAATTTTCTTGATAATTTATGAAGAAAAAAAATCGGCCTTCGGAGCCGTGGTACAATAATGAGTTGGTACATCTACAGAAACGCCGCAATATGGTCCATTCCCGACGTTGCAAAGAGTTTAAAAGTTTAAATTGGTTTTTGTATAACCAATACATCATGCAAATCGAAGAGAAATTGACGTCTAGTCCAAAGGAGTTCTGGAATTTCATAAATAGTAAGAGAAAAATGGTTGATTTTCCGTCGCCTGTGGATGTTCGCGATTGCTTGCTTAATCTTGATGTTAATAAGAGTGCTGGTCGCGCTGAGAGTTGGTCCCGTCCAATTACTTTCATGTTTAATGAAAGTCTACGTAGTGTTCTTTTTCCTGACCCTTGGAAAATTGAATGCATCCATCCCATCTTCAAGACGGGTAGAAGAAACAAAGTAAGTAACTATCGGCGGATTGCCATACTTTCTATCGTATTTTTGTTTTTGCTTACTAAATCATTTATTCCCTCTGCTCAGCACGGGTTTTATACAGGAAGATACACAGCGACTAATCTGGTTTCTTTTTGCGACAAATTGTTTAATATTTCGTTGTTAAATTTAGATTCTTGTTCCCAGCTATGTCACCGCGACTTCTGGCATATGCGTTGTTTATCAACGATGTTGCTGACTGCTTCAAGTTTGCCAACTAATCTTGTTCGCTGATAATAAGAAGATTGTAGCCCGGATTGCCCGACAAGGATAGTTCGATTACCTCTTTTCTTTCAATATAGTCTGTATAATGAAGATGTTGGCAGAGTGGAGTTCATATCCGATATGGGTACAATTTTATCATTCGATGCCACCTTTATACCAGACATTAACCATCATACCTAAGTCATACATTATGATGGGCTTCATTAAGCGAAACTGTAAGTACTTTTCAGACCCGATTACTCTAACATCACTGTACGTTTCTTTTGTCCGTTCTATTTTGGAACACGCATCATTGTCATTCAGATAGAATTGAGGGTGTTCATAAGCAGTTTGCTTTATTGGCATTTGAACGGGCTATTAAATATGTTCTTCCACCTTTTCAAGTTCATTGTAACCTACTGAACTTACACCAGTTAGATTATCGACGTGTTGTGGCATTAGCAATATTCATTCGTGATATTTTCAGTTCTCGAATCGATTGTCCTGAGCTGCTCACACGCTTAAATATGTAAACAACATATTCAATCATCTTAAATAGCAACGGTCTTTCTGAACCGATTTTGAGAGCATCGTATTTGTTTAATTCAGTATTTGGTTTTTTGGTTTTCATATGTCGGGGGTCTCGTTTAGGTATTTTTTATTTATATTTTTATGCAATAGGAACTAAATAGTCAGTCGTATTCTGTTTACCTTTTACCGTTTAAACTTTAGTTAACTGCGCAAATTTTGCAGCTTTGCGTTCAAAAATTAACTCGCAATTCGAAAATATAATTTACCTATTAATGCAGTCATAAAGCAGTTTTTGCCGTCTTTTAATAACGCCTGCATTAACCGACTGCAATAATTGCGCAGTTGCTGAATTTTTGAAAGCAACCAAGTGTTCGATTTTGTTCCAGAGACCTGAAGAAGAACAAATTTCAAATAATAGAGCACGGTAAACAACAGTTTACTGTAGTAGATAGTAAAACTATCGAATTAAATTACAATTTTTTAATATTCACTTGCAATAGTATTGAATGAATAGATTTATTAATTCCTTTACTATAATAGAAGCTATTATTAAGGTATAGGTCATTGAAGTACGCGTATTTTTATATTACAAAAATCATTATGTGACGTAAATAATTATGCAATTAATAGAATTACTCTAGGTACATATGCACTTACTTACAACATAACAACCATATACATAATTGTGTTGTCTAATTTCTATTGTTTAAATACATTCGCGCTCGTTAAGTCAAAATTTAAATTCTTTTCATGTTTTCCAAACCGAAGATTATATTCATAATGCTTTTGTCTATATTTTTTATAAAAAATACAATACACGGAATATTCTTTGTTGAAGTATATTTAAAAATCAAATTATTTTGAATAAAAGTTCAAAAGTACAAAATATTTGTTTTATATATTTACCTAATGAAACGAGCGTAATTAGATGTTGTTGGGGATTTTGGTGCTGGGGGTGGGTATTTTTTTTTTTTGGTTGCTTTATTCTCGTAAGACAAGGAAGTTTATTATTTTTTTAAAATACACATTTTCGTGACTACAATTTCCGGTTTGTACTTTAACGATTTTGTGATTACGCAATGAAGTTTGTTTTTGTTAGTGGTAATGAAATCAAATAGAAATTTTGAATTAAGTCAAATTTTATAAGCAAGTTATACTCGTGAAATATGATTTCGACTTTCACTTAATATTTTAATAAATTTAAATATTATTTGTAATGCAAAAAATTTTATATAAATGTAAATATGATATAATTTTATTCGTATTGAACCTGTTGAAATGGTGCTTACAAAATGTTTTCAATTTGTATTTTTTGAACTTTGGTCAAATAAATGTCGATGATTAATGGATAAATTTTTAAATTTTCTTTGTGGCGATCGAAATTATCGAATTACTTAATTACAGCTCTAGGCCGTGGACCAAATGTTCTTATAAAAAGGCAGAAAATGGGAAATTTCAAACCAAAAGCAATAAAAAGGGTTTGTATTAAATAATAATTACGAGTATTGGTAGGGTCAATAGTACAATTATGAAAAAAAATAAAAATACAAATTCTAAAATCAAATTAACTCGTTTCAAATAAAACGTAATACCGTAATAGTAAATTTTCCGAGTTCAGTCCTAGTATGTCAAGAACTTGGACTTGAACGAGTTTAGTTAAATCGGATTTATTAAACCACTGTCTGCCTAGGAATTAAACTACTCGTAATACATACAATATTCAGTTTTATAGGAACGACATACTGACCGTTATCTACATATGCACCGATGCTGTCTGGAAACGCTATCAGATCGCTTCTTCAGTTTATTCCGAATCAGGAAGCAGTGCTTGACCGAGCCAGTGTACATGCTAAATAAATTCCTGATTTCGCGATTTTATAGAACTCGATATCGAATGTCATTTGCTATCTTCTGTTTCAATCAACTCAAGAGTGCTTCCTCTAGCTTATCGGGATATGGAAGACATTTAGAATTAAGCTGTTATTTTAGGTTAAAGAGATGCCAAGTATCCAAATCTTGAAACACTTGACCAGTCACTGACCCTTCTTGGTAGTGACCAATAATTTCCTTCGCTCGAAAAGAAATTCCTCTCATTCTATAACCCAAAGTGAAAGGTTTCTCTTTAACCAAGTCACGGTAAATTTCCACAGTCCGAATTTGAACACTTTCACCTAGAGTTTTGTCGTCTCGTTGAACATGAAGTAAATCAGTAAAATGTTCATTCCACGTGCCGAGTACTACATCACTGTCAACATGAAGGTGTTCATAATCCATCCTTGTTCTAAATGGCAGTTGACCTGCTTAGTATATAAAATAATTCATTTTTGATGAATTTATGCTAGTAAGTCCTTGCTGAGTTGATCAAGCCTTCCTTGACTTAACAAAGCAGGGCCTTCATCAAACCGAAAATTGGATTCCACAATGCTATCTATTGCTAACAAAATATTGGTAATGTTGTTGGCAACTGAACGATCAGACTTACTTATGTATGTTAGACGTGGTCAATTTGAAAAAATGTGTCACTATAAGTTCGTGTAAGATCGCGAAGCAATAGAGGCTGGTAAACACCTTAATATCTTATCCAGTTTACTGCAAAAGCTCTTTTTATTGAAGAGAGCAGCTGTAAGGATGACAGCACCCGTCAACTCATCTAAAATCGATCTAAATTTCTTTGCTAGGTATGGAAATATTCAAGATCTATCTCTTCCCTCTCCTTTTGGAAAACGATTACTAAATATGATCAGATAATTGCCTATTGCTTGGGACTGGCTCAAGATGGTATATGCGAGGGCCGCTTAGTAGATAGCGACAGTTGTATTAATTTCAATTGCTGTTGTCCCGCTTTCGACTTGGGTTCTAACCAACCAAGTCTTTAGATTTGAGCAATAATCGTCGAATTTTGGAGTCTTACTAAAGATATCGAAGTTAATTTTCGACGGTTATTGTTTGCCTAGCACAGGCAGTAAGCAAAGGAAGAAAAGGAATATTTACTATTGCTCTTCACTCACCAACTACACACATATATGCGAACAACCGACTAACTTTCTCGTCGTAAACCGTAGTAAGCAAAGCAGGGTCCCTAAAGTTAACAAGTACAATAACAAAATGATGACGGCAAAATAACACGAAAACGTTACTGATTACAAATTACGTAATAACCAAGTTGCCTTCTTACTTCACATTAATTAATCTTCATTGATTTAGTCGATACACAATTTAGTTAATTCAGTTCATAAATAAACAACCAATTATGTGTATTTCAAACATCAAAGTAAGAAAAAATAATAAGTAAACAGACGGTAATCGTGCCTGTTATCAGAAAACTTTTAAATTTGACAAAAATATCATAAATTATACAAGACTCAATTCATTGTGTTATAAAAATATGTAGCTGTCAAATTTAAGTCATACTACACTATCACAACAAGCGTGTAATCAATTTAACGATTCCAATTCAACAATTTCTGTTTATCGAGCAATTATTTTATCGGCGATTTCTGATAAATCCTAATAAACATACTGGAAAGATTGGGATTGA
This sequence comes from Tipula helvola, assembly GCA_963556165.1. NCBI lineage: Eukaryota > Metazoa > Arthropoda > Insecta > Diptera > Tipulidae > Tipula > Tipula helvola. The sequence goes on along the minus strand of OY744483.1, from coordinate 31,176,433 downwards.
ACTCACACATTTCTAAAGTAAAATCAAACTATATTGAAGTTGTAATGATCGAGTATAATATCCTAGGCAGACTGCGGTTTAATAAGTACGATTTAGCTAAACTCGTTCAAGTATTCCGTGCAAAAAAACGCGATTCGCTAAAATAGAGACGTATTCTTGAAATTCACCCCAAAATGTTCGACTGAAATGACGTATTTCACTAGAAAATCACGGGTAATTCTTTTCGGGTGAATTTCAAGAATACCTAGTTTAGTAGTTTATCTTGAAATATTTTGTTTTAAAAAAATTTTAAGACTACTGCTCTATAAAATAATAATGAAATCTATCTGGACATACAGCTAAGGGGAAGGGCAATTTATACTAATTATAATGTAAGTGAGATTTAATCAAAGGGTAAAAATACTCGATCATGTGCGTCATGTGAAAAGATAAAAAATTTGCGGAATCTCTCTTAAGGAGGATAAGAAAAGCGGCGAAAAAACATGATAGCTGCCTATATATTAAACATAGATAAATCAAACACATGTGAGTGTAAATTAAATTGTCCAAGTGCTCATTTTCAAGAAGTTTAAATGATTATTTTTTACTTTCTAATACTTTTAGATTAAAAATGAATGAATCATTATTTATTGATAACGAACAAAAAAATAAAAAAATAAAAATTGCAATATACTCGTCGTATAAATCAATTTACCATTTTATCTAATCAAATTTCAAATAGACTAAAATACTAAAATTATTGTTTACATATAATATGCTATTTATGTACAGATATATTGCCTGAATTGATTTCTTTTTTAAGTACTCACCACATTCTGTAACCATGGATTACTTGCAAACAATTGGTTCCAATCGGTTGTTTCATCAACTGAGGCAAAACAACATTTTGCAGCTTGACTATCGGCGCTTAAATGACGATTTATTATATCTTTACCAGTTGCTTCTCTAATTGCTTTAGCTGACATATTTGACTATATAATTAATAAATCTAAAAGGGAGTAAGAAAAAAATAAAAATAAAAATTAATTAATTTTTAAATCTTATAAGTGCAATGTAATTGACATTAAAACAATTCTATAACTACAAAGAACCATATACCAATCAATCGAAAACTAATTTAATTCGCCGACAACAATATAAACAAACATTTTAAATCATGAATATGCATTACACATCAACATCATATAAGCCAACAATATTGTTAGCTTAATTACGAGTAAGCGCGATTATTGACCGAAAAGGTGAAGAGGGGATTAAAATATTAAACAATTAAATAAAAAAAAAAAACGCGATAATTTCGATGACTATAAATTTATATTATTGTATTTTAGTTTAATGTGTAAAGTGGAGAAAGTTTTGTCATAATCTTTAAAATTGACGATATTAGGTTTGTCATGTTTTAATCAATTTACTGATTATACCACGTGTACTAACATTTTCAAGTATTCTATTCAATCAAACCTTTCACTTAATGATTAATTGGTTAATGTGTTGAGGAATTTTTTCCGAATATATGACGCGACAGGTCAAACTTCAAAATTTGAATTGATTGTAAATTACTCATATACAATAATGTAGTTAGAGGTTTCCAAATAATAGTTGTACGCGTACATGTAGATGTACATCAAAAATGTATGTGAACAGCCTTAGGAATATCTAGTTTTGGCACAACAGTACCGATTTTCATGTAGCCAGGTACTAAAATAAATGCAGATTACTACATAAGCAACAGTTTAAAACTACTTATCAAAGATTGGAAACGCTTATATCCAAAATGGTAACAAAACAACGTATCATTTTTTATTCTAATTTATGAACTCTATCATCGACTTAGCACCATATGATTATTTTCTGTGAAGATCTAAAGTAAATAACTAAAAAGATTGAAAAAGCGAGAGATTAGGAACATTTCTCTCGCAATGATTCAATGGGGCACTTAAATCTTGGTCAAATCGGTGTTTGACTCTTTATATAAACAAAGGTTAACATATAAAATAAAATTACATTAAAAACATAACAGTATAATTTATTATTCCAATTCAAAATCGTTCATTTTCATTTTTAATGTATGTAGGTACCCCTGTAGATTAACCGAAATATCGGTGTTTGTCTGTAAAGCTTTGGCAAGAAGAATTTTTATCTTTGCCATATTGAAAGATCAAACTAATTTCAATACACAATGTTAGCCTCTTTCTAGTTGAACAAGTCTATTACAATTGCAACAGCATCTTCTTAAAAACTGAAGGACCGCTAATACCCAAATGACTAGAGAATAATCTAGTTCTGTGAATGATTATTAGCTCATTGCTGTGGGTCTCAAATAACGGGAATTTTAGACGTAATCGGTAAATTCTATTTATAGAGTAATGATTGTTGGTTAACTTAGTACGTAATCAACCATTATTTTTTGCCGTTCTGAAAAGCTTGTCGTTCAGTGATAGTTCGTCGAGCTGTTGTAAAAATTAAATAACAAAGTACAAGACAAAAAAAATCAAAGTTTTGTTTTCAAACTACTTAATGACGCAACCGATTACTCAATTGGAGGGAGAAACAAGATTTTTAGTTTATCTGGTTTGGCTTATTCGTGCATTTTGATTCGAATCAAAAATACAATGACAGCTTCAAATAAAATTTGAAGAGTTTAGCTACTTAATGATAAATCTTTATAAAATTTCATTATTTTAAAGTTTGGTTTAATTTAAAAAGCAATTTTCTTTTTGTTTTATTTTTATTGTCAAATTTCATTTTTTGAAATCTTAACTAAATCAATTCAAAGGATTTAAACAGTAAAAATCAGTGTTTAATTCAAATTTCGTTCCTTGCTTTACTCTCTTTTTGCGAAAGGAGAGAAAAAATATTTTGTTTCGTTTCTTTCCTTTGGAATGAAATTCAACAAAATAAAATATCTCTTTTCTCCTATCCTTTGTGTTTTATATGAGGAGAGATATTTTACGTTTTTCGATTTCGTTTTCGGGGAAAGAAACAACAAAAATATTTTTTGTTTTCTTTCACAAAGAGAGAAATAAACGATAAAAGAAGGGAACGAAAAATTGAATTTAAACACTGGATGAAAAAAATATCCCAGCAGCCCATGTCTCCTTTGCTGCAAGCGGTTCTAATACGATGACATTGAATTTTTTGCTACATGACATGATTTGTTTTTTTAGTTTTTGTATTTCGAAAATGATCATTGAAAATTTATGGTATGGAATTAGATTACATTGACAGCATACATGAAACGTAAACACTGAAACTAACTCCCTATGTTTTTCGTATTTTTTGTTTCTATTTTAATATGTTAAATAAAAAGAGAGGAAATATTCATGACATTTTACATGACATTTTGACGCAACATTTTAATGCAAAATTTAACATAACATTTATCTAACGCAGTGTGTAACATGAACCCAAAACTAGTCCCATAAATGTTTTACTAAACATAAAAAATATCTTGCCAAAGACTCACAGGGCTCGGTATGACATATCATATATTGGGAAGAAACCAAGGTTGCAAAAAATCAGAATTTCATTATATTAAACAAAAAACGCGTTTGTTTTGTTTGAAACGTGACAACTCAATAAATTACATTTTTGCGTTAACCCTTTGCACTCCACTCCAATGGTGAGTCTCACACCATCACAATATTACAATTTACATTAATTTCAATCTTGGTTCTTACATCCTGTTCTATTAATCTTATCTTTAATCTGATAATTAATTAATAAATATTGAGTAAAAAAAACACGTGAAATAAAATGTTAAATTACCTAATATTTATAAGATTTTCTTCTTTAGAGATACAGTATGTTGCAAAATTAAATTTTCAATCAGAAGTGCTGCTAACGCCTTGGGGTTTTTCCACTGAAGCCGCATACTTCAAAAAAAATTCAGTAACTTTTATGGTAATTTCGCAACAGAAGAACTTGACGGACATAAAATTTTCTCAACTTTTCGGCAATTTTTTTCCCCTCCATACCAACTTAAAAAAAACATAAATCTTTTTTTCATACGAGAAAAAAAAATTATGTTTTTTAAGTTGGTATGGAGGGGAAAAAAGTTTACAAATTATATGAGAAAATTTTATGTCCGTCAAGTTCTTCTGTTGCGAAATTACCATAAAAGTTACTGAATTTTTTTTGAAGTATGCGGCTTGAAACAAAATTCTCGGCAGCTCCTTTTATTTTCATTTTTATGAACCGTTATCTATTAGTCAATTCTTTTGCAATATGGTACGACGCATTTTGTATTCGTGAATAATTGCACATTAATGAGAGTCAGTACTACTTTGAACGTTGCAAAAGTAAGTCGCATTAAAAGCGCCACATTTTTAACAGATTTTTCGTGTTTAAACAATCGGTTTTTTTTTACAAATGAACTATGTAATTTGAGAAAATTATTATCAACTGAACAAGTTTGATCAGTTTTTGGCAAACAAAATTGTAAGTTTTTAGCTGTTTATTATGCTAAGACAATTTTAAATAAATATTTGACATTCTATAATTTTTAGAACCCCTGAAATGGGCAAATACAAGCAATTAACTTTACATGAACGTAAAGCCGTTATAAAAATGCATAAAGAAGGACATTCATACGGCAATTGGAAAAGTAATCTGATTCTATAACCGACAAGGACGCGTTGGTGCCATTAAGCGGGCAGGGCGACCAAGAGTGACTTGTGAAAGGATTGAAAAGAGAATAAAAGCCAAATCAGATAGTAATCCCCTCATGTCAGTGGCAAAAATTCGAGCACAACTGATCAGTGAAGGTCGCAATGCTCAATCGACGCATATCATACGCAGAAGACTCCACGAGGCTGGCAAGCATGAACGCGTTGCTCGAAAAATTAATTCCTTACGTCAACAAGGCAAATATGAAGAAAAGGATGCTGATACTTAAGCCACAAACATTTTGGGATAAAGTATTGTGGACAGACGAATCTATAAGGATGAAACATTCTCATGGAAGAATTTACGTTTGGCGAAAAAAAGGGATGCGCTCGTTAACAAGTGCACAAAACCGACATTTAAGGCAGGTGAACAGGGTGTCATGGTCTGGGGATGCTTGTGCTCGTATGGCGTAGGCAAAATCATCGTTTTAAATGAAAAGGTTAATGCTGATACATACCTTCAGTGGCGTAGCCAGAAATTCGTCGAGGAGGGGGTTTTAAAAAAAAAATAATTTTTATAAGAAAATAATGCATTCGAATTTATTTGAATTCATTTTTTTAATAGTTTTTTATAGTTTTATATTGATTCGTCGTGACACTAAGGCTAATTCATCGAGGACACAGTCTATTTATATAACCACATCTGTATGAATATTTAATGATGCCAATCCATTTAGTCGCTTGTCGCTTCCCACCGATTGTGTCTCTTAGGTAATTCTTAAGGCGCCTGAAGGTCTTAGAAATCTTCAATTGGAGAGATTATCCAGGTTAAGAGTACTACTAAAAATCTTACAAATATTTTGTGCTAATTTTGTTATTATAGGTACAAGCGTTCAATCTGTAGACACCTGACCGTCTTTTAAACATTTTAATTAACTTCGCTTATTTAATTTCAACTTAATCTGGAAAAAAGGTCTGCACAGATCTGTAAAAATTACGTCTAATATTACGCCGCTTTGTTTACATTTCTTTTATGTGAAGAATCAAAAATAGATTACTTGCATATTATAACAGGTAATGCCTTATTCGAATTATAAATTATTTTTTGTGGATTAACACATCACCATGTAATGATTTTAGTATAATATGTGAAACTCAGGGGGGGGTTTCAACCCCCCGCAACCCCCCCTTCGCTACGCCGCTGCATACCTTAATATAATTATTAAAAGATATAGCAATTCCCGAAGCAAAACGATTAATAGGCGATAATTTTGTGTTTCAACAAGACATTCTCCTATCCATACTGCCAAAAAGGTTTCGGAATATATTCAGAAGAAAGCTATTAATATTTTAAAATGGCAACCACGAAGCTCTGAGTTGTCTCCAATTGAAAATGCTTGGACAATTTTAAAAATGCGAATTTCGGAACAAATACCTCAAACTATTTCGGAACTCAAAAACTGCATAAAGGATATTTTGAAAAAAATTACTCCATATGAATGCAAGAAGCTTGTTTACGCTATGGATGATCGTTTGGCCAAAATAAACAAACAAAAAGGAGGCCACTGCGGCCTTCTATGCCTTTCTTCAACTAAATGCTAAATACATAATACTACTTAATGCCTTTTTCGTTATATCATTATTATCATAAACCTACTTAGTCATGCTTTACAGAAAAGTGAATAAATGTGTAAATGTTATAAAGTGTACAGCGTTTCTAAGATTTTTTATTTCAAATAAATTAACGAACCGTCAAAACTTAATTTTGCTACATACTGTATATTATTATAGAGTTGGTGCTAGGCCCTATAGCATTATGGAGTTGGTGGTAGCCCCATATAAAGGGTTAATCCGTTAGAAAGATGCACAATTTTTCAAATTGAAATATCAATTTTGTTGTAGGCCTTTACGAAATCCGTAAATAATACATCTAGTTGATGTTTAACTTCAATACTACTATGTATGTAGGTTTTAATATTCGACCTACCAGGCGCTGGTGAAATGAAAGTTTTTAATTGTAAGAGGTGGAGATTGACTGACAAAACAACTCTGAAAAGTTATCCGTGAAGGAAATCCAACATCCTTTTTCTACCGTTCATAAAATTCTGGAAGTTTTTCGGATTCGAAGTCAATTCCTCTTCAATCTGCAAAATATAATTATTATTTTAAAAAACCAATTTAAAGTCTTAAACTTCTTTCTCGCTAAGTTAAAAGTAATAAAAAACTGCATAAAACTTCATGCCGTGCATCTTTTATCGTGAGTGTATAGTTTATTACGACGTCGCTCTAGCTGAACTAATTTCTGATTGTACCATAACTCACGACAATATTGCATGCTTTGGACGAACTTTTCTACGTCAGACCTGGAGTCTCTCGCCAAGTAAAGAGACCATGTTATTTAAATTTGCTCCTTAACTCAAAAAATTCCAAAACGAATTCGTGAGAAATTCAATTAGCGCAATATAATCATCAAGTCTGAAATCAAAAATAAAATTATTCTTCGTGAAAAAAGTGGTATTGCCTTTTTCATGAAAAATCTTGATAATAATCGGAGACGGAGTATGATGGTTTACCTGCTATCAGTAGCAAAAACCAAATCCAAAAATGTTCCCCTTCCGTTGCCACTCCGATTTAATTGCATAGATGCGACGCATGCAATATATTCCAGGACTGCCCATGCTTCAGGATCATCAGAAGATAACGTAAAACATCTTCAACTTCGAACCAAGCTATGTCGGGAAGATTGAAGTCGCCCACAACACAACTATAAGATGATCATTCACATTTATCTATGACGCCGTGGCTGAGTCGATTAACTTGACCACTTCGATATAAAAAAATCAAGGCTTATTCCAATCGGAATATACACAACTACGACAATAATGGTCGAATTGCCGTCCAATAAGTTCATTAAATATTGAGTTCTTGACTGCAATGAATACCCCTCCACCCATGAGATTGGTGTAGATGTTGTTTTACCTATCTTTACGGGATACCACGTAGTCACGCGGGAAGTACTCCGCGGAGTGGAAACTTTTGGAAAACTACGTTTCACAAATAACAAAAATATTATAATCGGTATTAAGAACTTCAAGTCGAAATGCTTTTGATTTACCACGTACTTGAATCATTGTGATAGTACCAAGAAGTATAGGTGGCTAGTTCTGTGTTTACAAATTCGAGTGACCCTCTGTTGATGATGTGGGGGGTAATCGAAGAGGTTTTCTGATTTTGATTCGTTGTTGAAACGCTCGATGACGCTGAACGAGAATGACACCATCGAGAATGACACCGTATGTGGTGCTGTCGATGTATACAACGCTGTTGAAAATTTGAGTTATCAAACGGTCTTACATGCGTCTCCCTCGACCAATTGTCCATCGATAAAACTTTAGACCACGTCAAAATCCACTACCACTTTGAAGCAAAATAAGTCATTTCCTCCAATTTCCGAAGCTCCAAGCTGTCTTTGATAAAATCTGTAATTTCAGTTTCCGTGACAGAAGGCTCGATGGGAAAATTTGACGCTTTCGTGCCACATATTGAAGCATAAGATGATTGTGGGTTGACATTTGAAGCTGACTCGATGGCAATAGACGAGAGAAAGGTTCGCATTTCCAATGATATCGCTGATGAAAAAAGCTAATTGAAACCAGCACGTATTTACTCCGCGATGACCCGAGTAATACGTAGAATAACTTCCAAAATCATTACACATTAATCAATCAACGGTTTTCAGATATTTAAATGCCATTGAACTGATTCACAAGCAAGGAAATTGGATGCCGTACGGCATAGAAGAAAAAGGTGCTTACATCGTATCGTGACGGGTGATGAAAAATGGATTGGCTACAATAATCTTTTGACGTGGAATCCACCTATTACCAAAAAGATGGGAAAAAAATATTGGCTAGCGAATGGACATTATTTTAGATGATCAATTTGTAACCATTTTTCACAATTCAGCTTGACTTTTATCAAAAAAACCTTAAAAGGACCCCGCACTTTTTATATGGAAAATGGCCCTCGGTCAAACTCTCTGAAATTTTGGATTCTAGTAGTTCTTGACCTTCTGATCAAAAGTCGCAATGGTCGCTAAGTCCTAAAAATTCATGTTTTTGAGATATACCCCTTAGAAGTTGGGATTATCGCCCTTTTTTAACATAGCGTAGAGCTACTACATATTGTCTGTTTACATAAGTGTGTGTGTCTGTGTATTGTGTTTATTTATTAAAATTATTTATGCACATTTTTACACATAAACCAATCCATTCGTCACAAGTCAAGTTGTTAGATGTATGTAAATCGAAAAAAACGTATCACGAAAACAATTTTAGCATAATCCAAAAAACCAAATCCATAGAAGTATATTTCACTGAAAATATAAACGATGCATTACACCAAAAATCATAGGAGTTCAAACAATCATCCAAAAAGAAAGCTTTATATGTATAACTTGCAAAAGGTTGAATATACGTTTGTGTATCATTTCTCTTTTATTTGCATATTCAGAACAATTTAAAAAAAAAGAGAAACCTTTACACTTTGTAATGTATTAAAAAGAGATCTACGTATAAACAAAGATCCATTTGTTGGTTTCGATCACGGGATACAAAATTACATAAATAAAAGGGAAATGATACACAAACACATATAAAGTTTTCTTTTTGTGATTTTGCTTGATATGATTTTTAGTGTAATGAATCGTTTATATTTCCAATGAAATATACTTCTATGGATTTGGTTTTTTGGATTGTGTTAAATTGTTTTCGTGATACGTTTTTTTCGATATACATTTAACAACTTGACTTGTGACGAATGTATTGGTTTATGTGTAAAAATATGCATAAATAATTTTAATAAATAAACACAATACACAGGACACACACACTTATCTAAACAAACAATATGTAGTAGCTCTACGCTATGTTAAAAAAGGGCGATAATCCCAACTTCTAAGGGGTATATCTCAAAAACATGAATTTTTAGGACTTAGCGACCATTGCGACTTTTGATCAGAAGGTCAAGAACTACTAGAATCCAAAATTTCAGAGAGTTTGACCGAGGGCCATTTTCCATATAAAAAGTGCGGGGTCCTTTAGGCACACTCCCAAAAAATAAGCTCCAAAATTGAGACCCAGACAGAATCATTGATTAGAAGAATATGTAGCGGAACAAAGATGTCTTTGATGATGGTAGGGCATTAAATGCAAACTATGAAAGATGCGAGTGCCTCGAGCCCTGGAACATATTGCGCAGATACAAACAAACAAGATATATCGGTAATTAAAACTGGCATTGAAAGTGAGTTGAAATGATATGCGACATTTCCAACCATAATCGAAGTATAATTCCTAATTAATTATGCAAAGCAAACAAATTAATAAAATTATCTACCTTTTTATTATTTTTAAATACGTAATTGAATAAAAACCAATCCCATTTTTATTAATGTCATTCGCGTACAATACTAGAATCGCATTTTGTTGATACTTTCATTTTACAATAAATCAAGTCTTACAATAAAGTATTCTCAAAAATAAGAAACTGAAACAACAAGAAATATGTAAATTCAATAAATTAAATGCATAATCCACCGTATACCCAATAACCAAACTATGTTTTCATTACAGTGTATATAGTGAAAGTTGTTTAATATTTACCGTTTTCTCGTCATTATGCCGCGCTATAATATTGAAAGCGAATTTCGATTTTTCGGATATAAAACAAAACTTTTGTAAAGTGTTTATAATATTCGTTAAAATAATATCTACATAAATAGCATGGTACACAAGGTTTAGTGGTGCAAACACCCCAAAATATGTTTCTATAAAGGTCAAAATGAAGTACCTATTTAATTTTACTTAATGAAATATCTACCTAGTCCTACCTACACGTAAGGTAACATTTCTGGTAAAATTTAGTGTAAAATATTTACACGATAAGTATGTACTAGAGATTTTAATTTTACAGATGCGATCAAACAAAATTGCTTTTGGTCAGATTATTTATGGATGTGATTTGAAAATAGATGAACATTCAGCGAAAATTAAGCAAAACTTACGGTTAGCAAAGTATAAAATCAGAGCCTTCTAGAGTATAGAGCCATAATCATTATGACGTATTTTTTAGAAGCTTTTTTAGTGGTATAACTTTTCACTGATTTCCATAGGAATTCATAGTAAAAATGGTGTTTTTTAGCTTCAAGTTTTGCAATGAAAAAAGCAAAAATGTTACAAAATTTTTATACAAAAGTGTTCTACATATCTTTAGCAGCAATATACAGGAAGGGTATATAGGTATTAAGTAAATATTAATTGCAGAAATATTAAAATTAAATTATTTCTAAAATATATTTTTCGAATTTTCATTTTGAAAAATACATCAAAGTTGGCTCTGACGAATTAAAATAATACTTGCTAAATTTATCTTTAGTTTTACTAGTGTACGTTAGATGTCTCAGATTTATACAGAAAAATACGAAAAATACGAAAAAAATTGTTTAATCACAAAATTATGACACGTTCTTAATATTTTGAGAATTTGTTTCGCTTTTCCACCAATTTTTGAACTCAAATTTCCTCAGGTGGCAATTTTTCGTACGATTTTTCAAAATGTTTACTGCCCACTGCCATCTATGTATATTGACTTAATGCACCCGATTTCTAGTAAGCTTTTCTTTATAATTTGACCAGAATGCTGTTGTTATGAACTTTTTTTTATATTTTGGTTTAAATAAATCAATTATTACAAGAAAATGAAAACGATTTACTTAAACGACATTTATATAAGATGAAATTCAAACATTTATGAAATAATTTCAGAAATCATAATTAAGAATTTGCAAAGTTTTCATTTACAAATTTGTCTTAGGAAAAAAAGTGATTTCCCATATGTTTTATGTGTTTTACTATGGGAAGTTCGGTTTTTTCCTCGTTTCTAATTCCCTTATAAAAGCTTCGTTTTTTAGATTATGGCTTGTATAATCAAGGTTGCTTTGATAAAATACGCCTTGGTAGTTGTTAAACAGATTCTAAAATATACAATGTTATCTATTATGCATTATCGAAAATTAGGTCAAACTCAAATATTTAACAGTATAATTCCAGAAAATAGCTTTACACAAATTGTTGCCAACTTTAATTTGGCAATTTTTTTTATTGATTGAAAAATAAAAAAATTGGCGCCTTTATATACCACAGACTATGACTATAATAACAAGTAGGATTTTAGAACTTTTTATACACGTATTATGCAAATGCAATTTTTGAGTTGCATATATGTATAGACTTTACGTCTCAATGGCCTTTATCACCAATAGCTATCAATCTTATTCAAATTGACTAAATACAAAGGTTTTCAAAATTTTTAGTTTTAGAAGCCTAATATCAGCACGATGTACATTATTTGCAATTTAACAAATTTCAAGAATTTTACCGTATTACATACTTAGATCCAGCACCATGAAAATCATCGTCTGGCAAGCTACCCGATAATTTTTCAATTAGTCTGAATTTTAGTTTAATAGAAAAACAAACATGGTATGAGCGTCTCCCGCAAAAATTAAATCTCTTAACAATTACGCGACAATTATTCTCATAAAATATTTGTCGCCATAATTATTATTTTTAATGCTTTATGAATTCAATTAAGACTCAACAGGGAACCTTTTTCAAAACTTTTCATTTCGTTCAATTTTGTATTTCGTTAATATACGAAAGTGAGTTAATAGCTGATATCTGGTGAACAAAACATTAACCCAATTTTAGAGCAAAGGGTAAGTTGATTTTGATAATTCTCGTCAATGTGTGGACGAGAATTATCAAAATTATCCCATAGAATAGATTAGTACACTCAAAATAACTACAGAAGTGGATAGAGGGATGAATTCTAAGCAAAATATGTTCTATGAAGTATTTTCGATCAATCAATATTTTTCGAGTTATTCGCGATTGAAAATGTTGATTTTTTATCTAAAAAATGCATGTTATGTTTCTGAGCGATTTTTCATCAATATCTCGAAAACCTTACGTTTAATCAACACTATGGAATGCAATGCCGAACTTCGAATTACATGAATACTGGAATTCAAGTCATTTTTGCCTTCTTTTCGATTCTGGAATTCAATTATCTAATATCTGAATTTATTTTTTATTATGAACATTTCAAAATAATTAAAAAAATGAGTTAATGCTTTCCTTAGTTTATTCTATATTTTTTGTTATTTAGTATTTCCATATTTTTTAATTCCGTAGAAGGGTCAAAGAATATGAAATCGACCTAACCGCAGATATAATTTTGATATCGGGCGACTAATAAAATGTTTCGTTTCAAGCGATTCATCTCGCAGTCACAGATGTGCTTTACTGCCGGCAACGAGCTGATTCCCTAATGTTTATGCAATTCCGATAGATATTGTGCTAAATGAAAATATTCGCGAAAATGAATAAGACGATTTTGATGATATCAAGAATGACAAGGGACTTTCCATCGATACGGAAAATGATTTAGCGTATGGAACTATCACAGAAACAGAGGAATATGGAATATTTTATCTGACTAACATGGTTCGAAAGGTCGTAATGATGCTCTTCAATTTCGAAATTATGTTTACAAACAGCGAGATGTCTTCGATCCATGGTGTCATAATCGTTTTTCTTATGAACAAATTGGCAATGGATATAATTTGAAGCATAGACAAATTTACTGACGACCGACGCTACTGCCCCATTTATGTTGGCCTTGCAATATTTACACAACAGCGGAAACTGAAATACATCCAGAATTTGCACGCCCTGGGAAGCATATAGTCGCAAAGACAATAGCCACGCTGTCACAAAGAATGAATAATGTTCCGGAAAGAGATATTGTTTTGGAAGAAGAGGACCTAGAGCTTGAGATAGTGGATGTTTAAATCGATCATAATGAAGCACAGTCGTTCGTTCCGAAATCGATGTTGAAAAACTACCAATAATATCGATGCAGATTTATTGTGTAATATTCAGATCGTTAAAATGAAACTTTTTTGAGGAAGACGGTTTTCGTGGAAGTATTTTACAAGCTGCTTACCGACATTAAGTAACCATACCATATACTACGGTGGTCTCGGAACAGCCGATTTTCGTTTCTGGCAACTTCTGCACTATGGTAAGATCGGGATTAGGTGATGCGACTCTTAGCGACCTAAGTTTTTTAAAAGCAAATTTTACCGTATACTACAAATTTGAAAAAAAAATTAACAGTAAGAAGTATAATAAAAAAAGTGCTTATATACATTAATTAAATGTAATTCTATCCGAAAAATATGCTGTTTCGGACATTTTTGTCTGTTATAAATTGTTGAAGTTTTTCCAAAAATTAATTGAAAAATTTATTTTTACCAGCTTTTTATAGACAAATTTTATAAAATAAAATTAATTTATTTTTTGTTTATATCCTAATATTTCGACCTTTTGGTCATAATCATAGGTAACATTTTTTTAATGATCTGTAATCAATTAAGATGAAAAACACATTACAAAATAAGGCAAAAAAAACTATTTTAACATTTGATAAGTTAATTTTATGTATTTTGACCAATGTTAATTTTTTTTACTGAATTCTTGAATGCAAATTTTTTCTTTATATTTTAAGTTTTTTTTCAATACCGGAATATTCTGGAATCCGGAATTGGAAGTTTTATAATTTCGAAATTCCGAAAACGTTAATTCAACGAAAATTTGCAATCGCTAATCAACACGTCATGAGGAGCAAAAATAAAGCTTATAAAATAACAACGGTTTTTTTGTTTTTTCTGTAGATGCAACACGAACCGAGTTGTGTGACTCGTTGAAGGTGACTATGTATGTGTTCGCTGAAAACTGAATTCGAATTTATCAACGCTAAATAACGGAAAAGTAAAGTTTTTGGAGGAAAAGTTGTTTGCCCTTTTTTAAAGTATGTACTTTTAAAATGAGCAATAGTAAAAGAAAACTTACGGAGGTACGAAAAAACTAAAATGGTTGTTTCGTTTTTTGCGGAGAAAAAACAGCAATGAAAAACCAATGGCTTAACCGCAAGAATTGAAATTAAACGTAATCCATTTACAATGTACTTTATTTAGGTACTAACAATATGATCTAGAAGTTTGGACGGCTTGGGAAATGCCTAGATTTGAAAAAGTTTAGATTCAATTTTGAAATGATTGTAGACATTTTTGTAAAAAAATTCCTTTTTTCACAATAACTCAAAAACTAAAGATACGTACAAAATGCCAGAGTACAAAAATTTAAGTTTTCCTTGCAAATGTTGTTATTTTTTTATTTCTCTAGGATGAAAATTGAGATATGTATCACCGTTTTAATTTCGCATTTGACGAAGGATTCAAGGAACTTCAACTTTACAGGAATTGTAGCAATTGCAATTCCTTGCAAAATGGTTTTTGGAGCGGTTAAATGTCTTAAAAATTAAGGGAGTTATCTTTAAAGAACCAATCGCGATTTTCTAGAAAAATATTGATTTATCGAAAAAAAAAATATTCATAGAACACATTTTTTGCTAAGAATTCATCCCTCTATCGATTTCTGTGTTTATTTTGAGTGTACTAATTTTTGCCCCAGATAAGGGGTGGTATCCACCCGCAGGGTAACAACCAATGTTTAAATTCATTTTTCGTTCCATTCTTTAATCTTTGTTTGCGGAAGGAAAAAACAATTTTTTTTTCGTTTCTTTCCCCTGGAACGAAATAAAAATAATAAAATTTCTCTCTCCTCGTATAAAACTATGTGTTTTGTACGAGAATAGATATTTTACTTTTTTGTATTTCGTTCCCGGGGAAAGAAACAAGCAAAAATATTTTTTGTTTCCTTCCGCAAAGACAGGAAAAAAGATTAAAAAAGAGAACGAAAAATGAATTTAAACACTAGTAAAAACACACATCGGCACTATGTAAGTTTTTTTCCTTGAGCCATTCCCTACTTACTGTCCAAATTTCACGTCAATCGAGTTTGCCCGTAAGAATTCTGAGGTAATAACCTAATTTTACCGTCTAACATGGACTAATCATCGACTTTTTGATGACGCAAATAAAATCAAGTAAGCCAAGACAAGTAATACTAAGTCATCATTTATTTTTTCATGTTAAAATTGCTGACTTGCGACCGGATATACTCCTTTGACAGATAATCTGGGAAACAAACCAAAACTAAAATATAGATTTTAAATCTCGCACATTTATACATCTACAAGTGAGATTATTCTACATTTTAGAATATCAAAAACGAAAGGTTCGCCCATTGATTTATATGCTTTGGTTACAGTTGAGGTTCGAAAATGGTTTACAAAATCCAAGAATTTAATTTGTATTTTACTGGCTATTTCGAATAAATTTGTTAAGATTGTCCGTCGAAAAACCCCCGCACTATGCTAACTTGCATTGCAGATGCTGTGTTGACAGTATTACTTTTTATAAATTCTTCTCCTCTTCCGTATTATTCGACTTTTTCATTAACCGATTAATCGACTAATTTTTTTTTAAATTAACCGGTTAACCAATTAATCGGTTAATTAAGACAATTGTTTGTTGTTTCTGAATAATGACTGTATGCATAAAAAAATTAAAAATAATAAAAAAAATATAAAATGTATATTTGGTCATTTAGACTTAGTTTTTTAATCTTTTATTCATCAACTAAACAATCACATTTTTAATTAAGATTTCAGGTAAATAATTTTTTTTTAAAATTATTTAATAATTTCATATTTTATAAAGCATCAAATCAGCTTTATTTATTTTATAAAAAATAATATTTTAAGAAAACCAATGCATTACGTGTATTGAATGCTAAACAAGATCTTATTTTTATCTCGAAATTTCCAGCAACCGAAAACACTCGCGATAGATGTCGGTCGAATTGAAAGAAGTGCCTTATACAATGACTCGACAACAGGAGATATCTGTTTGGTTGCATCAAAAAGCTTGAAATCGCTCTTGAGGTTCGAAAATGGCAATTGACAAGGTGTTGTGACTGATGAAATATAGCAGCTTCTAGTTGTTTATTAAGTGAGGCTTCTTCTTCCTCATTAGAATGAACTTCAAATCCAACGGTTAAATCATCCGATGAAGAATCATCCATATTCTCGGCTCTTTTGAAAATTTTCAATCGTGTAATTAAATGTTGAGCATACGTGATGATTTGCGGTTTTATTGCAAATTCGAAGACCTCATCTGATTTTGGGAGCTTTCCCATTTGCAAATAAATGACGAGGGTCATTAAAACTTATTACGCCTTTAGTACGTCCTATTTTTCAATTTATCCAGCAGCTCCAAAGCCAAGCTAGTCTTTATACCGCGTAATCTTAAGAACTCGAATTTGAATGCACCTTCACATGTAAGAATAGTAGCATCATCACTGGTTAACTTCAACACTATTATTTCTAGAGGTTTCAGGATACTTATAAATTCCTCTGCAACTTGCCAATTATCTTCAGTTAGCGCTGGTATATCCATTTCGGATAGAGAATTTTTTATGCAATGTTTTAGCAAGATAAATCGTTTCAACATTGGGAGCGAGTTCCACTGAGTAGGACAATCTAAAAGAAGCTTAAATTTTCTTTTTTCTTGAAGGATGACATAGTTTTGCAGAATGTTATTTTTTATCGAAAAATATTTGAATTTTTTGATTATTTGTCGAATTTTGGATAATACCGATCCAATACTGCTATGATGAAACGATAGCTCTTCCATCAGAGTCAGAGTCTATTTCAAAATTAAAATTGACATTTTTCTGACCAAAAACAGTACAATATTATTCTCCGAATACCCTTCTTCATGTGTATCTTCGTCAACATAGTTTATTAAATTATCATCTGCTGCTAGTTCAAGAACGCAATTACTTGACTGTGGTTGTGTGTTTAATTTGTTATAGAATAAATCTTTTATTGCAAGTGTATTCCATGATTTTGATATATGTAATTGACTTTCAGAGCCAATATCTTTCCCATATTTCCCCATTATGGCAGCTCCATCGTGAGTTGACCCGACTATATCTCTAACAAAACTTTAATCAAATTCTCTAATCCTGCTCGCTACTAAATTCTTTAATATTTCAGCATTGATGGAACCCTTAATTTCTACAAACCCCAATTCGTAGTTACTGTGCAACGTCACATTTAAATATTTTATCAATTTTATGTCACACTATTCATCTATATAGTTATGCTAAACTTTTGTCCGGATTTTACTTGTTTGTATAAACTTTGTGTTATAATGAATTTGCAAATTTCCTGATCTCTGGAAGATATCAAGTATCATACCGATCCACAAAAGCGGCCCCCGCAGTGAAGTAACAAATTATCGTGGAATTGCAATACTATCTTGCATTCCTAAAATATTCGAGTCAATGGTTAACAAAGTGATCTACTTCCACTCCAAGCAACATATTAGCACACGTCAGCATGGATTTTTTCCTGGCCCCTCAACGGTCACTAATTTAACGGTCTTTCAAAATAATTTAATTAATTCTGTTGCCTCGAAAGTTCAAGTCGATGTAGTTTATACCGACTTCGCTAAAGCTTTCGATAAACTTAATCACAGGATATTAGTGAATAAGCTCAGTGAACTTAATTGCGACATTATTCCCATAAATTGGATTATGTCTTATTTATCGGATCGCAAAATGTTTGTCAAGATTAACGATACGTTCTCAGAATGTTTTATTGCGACATCTGGGGTGCCTCAGGGTAGTCACCTGGGTCCACTATTATTCTTATTGTTCGTTAACAATGTTGTGGATTGCTTCAAATTCGCAGAATGTATTCTATTTGCTGACGACATGAAAATATATGCAAACATATCATGTGAATTAGATAGCGATCAATTTCAGCGGGACCTGAACACATTTTGCGGTTGGTGTGTTACTAACCTTATGTTTCTGAATGTAGATAAGTGTCACGTGATCACCTATTCCAGGTCCAAGTCTCCAGTAGTTTTTGACTACTTTCTAAATGACATTAGTTTGACGAGAGTTAATATGATAACTGATTTGGGCGTTATCTTTAGCTCGGATTTAACGTTTAACTCACACATCGATGCGGTTGTTAACAAAGCCTTTTCGATGTTGGGGTTTATTAAAAGATATTCGAAGGAGTTTCACGACACATTAACTTTCAAGTCACTGTACACTTCTTTTGTTCGTTCACAGATTGAGTACGCGACTGTCATATGGTCCCCGTTCTACCAGTCTCATTCAAACAGAATTGAAAGTGTACAGAAACAGTTTTTGTTATTTGTTCTCAGAAAATTACCGTCTCTCGAACGGGACAATAATTTCAGACTATCACCATATGTAGACCGATGCCGTTTTCTGGATCTCCAACCTTTAAGTGCTAGACGTACATGCGCAAGTGCCACATTTGCACGGGACATCATTTGTGGTAAAATAGCCTGCTCCGATATTCTTTCATACTTTAATATTTATGCTCCTCAGCGCAGCTTACGCCCCCGGGAACTTCTTCATATTCCGACTGCAAGTAGCAACTACAGTTTCCATGGCCCTATAGCGCGTATTCAACGAGACCTCAACGCTGTAGCGGATTGTTTCGATTTCAATATTTCCAGAGATGAGTTTAAAAAACGAATCGCTAGACTTTTGTTTTAAATGTCAGATCTATTGATGTCGTTATAACCTTATCTTGTATTGTATAAATTTGTTTAACTTTTTATATTTTTAATAATGTAAGCCATTTTTGCATGTACATGCTGTTGGTTAATAAATAAATAAATAAATAATGCCTTATTAGCTTTGTGGAACTACATGATGTGTTTTTGAATAAAGCTTTCACTTTTTGGCATGTCATACCCTTTCGATTTAACGTGGCATTTAATCGCCAGATCTACAAATTTGACGGACAGAGAATTCATCTAACGCTCGCCAGGTTTTTTTGAGAAACTAGTTAACTGCATTTTTATCGATTTTGAGCTATGAATGAAAATAACTCGACAATTGGCTAAATGGGGAGTAATTACTACTAAAACCTATTGTGACTTTTTATTTCAAATGCGTTTTCTGAAAAATTTACTTTTTGCAGTTAACTAGTTTTAACAAAAAAAAAAACAAAGATTTCAACAGATGTGATTTACCGAGGTTTCCTTTCAACTAGACTCAGGGGCCTTACTATGCAATTCGACGACTATTTTCGACGGCTATCGTTTTGTTAGTACAAGAAGAAAACGGAAAATAATAACTATTGTTTTCTTTTTTCTTCCTGCACCTTCTTATACAAAACGATAGCTGTCGAAAATAGTCGTCGAATTGCATAGTAAGGCCACAGGTTTCTCAACAACGATGTCCGTTTCGGTCTCACTATTCATTTTTCCTTTCCTGTTCTCAAACATCGGATAAATTTGTCGACATATTTAATGGTACTAAACTCTAATAAAATTAATGTAAATTACAAACAAATTTTATATGGTTAAATGTAATACCACAGAGGCATAGACAATCATAATAGATTTCTCATTTGACTAAAAACACGAAATAAAAATAAAAATTGTCCATTCAAATGTTATCGGTGTATTGCATATACGTATTATATTTGCAACGCATTCTAAAATCATTGCCTTATAAAATACACAACACAACGATAACATTGGAATTATCAAAATTTTTGTTTTTTCGTTTAGTTATAATGAAATGAGAAATCTAGTATGAATGTCTATGGTAATACCTTGCAAACAATGTCTAAAACTAAATATCCACAGCGCGCATGGAATATTCTTCTTATTAACTTTTAAATCTTTGTCCACTAGCTAAAACTTCAATTTTTATTATTTTCAAAAAAAAAATAATGGACGCCGAACCAGATATTTCAAATTTTACTGTAATTGTTATTTGTTTTGTGTCAGAATGCCAGATGGAGATGGATTCAAATCAGAATATTTGTAAAATTAAAGTGCAGTGGATGAAAATTAGTTTGTTTATTCCAATGTTCTTTTTTATAAATTTTTAATTTTTTGCACGGTTAACCGATTAATTGTAACAAAATTTGAGCTGGTGCTTCGGAGTCTGAGGTCTGGCAGTCTAAATCTAGAAACCCAACGATAAGAGGAAGAAAAGGAGTGCGACGATGAACAGCGATGATACATACATCCGGCCGACCGACAGACATAGATAGTAACGATCTGATATGGTTAAGCGATAGAGGCAAAACGAAAATTGGTTCAACTTCCGTTCATATTGAACGCCATGAATTTGTGAATCTTATTGAAATTGGTGAAAGGTTAAAATTCTTTAATGATTTTGCTCTTCTAATCTGTTTTAGAAAAACTGCATACATATGTGCATTCTTTGTTTCTGCGTTGTACATTGGAATTGTGACATTTACAAACGAAATTATTACCTTGTAAGATTTAGGTGGTCTCTTTAAGTACTGAGGTTTTTCTAATCTTTCCCTATTAATGTAAATCACACCTTCATTGCTCACGACTGCAAAATATAATATTTCGAAATAAAAATGAAAGTATACTTGACCGAAATGTTTAAATTGATTGAAATTTGATCAGAAAAAAAGGAACACAAAAATTCACTAAATCTTATCTCGATAAAGATATAAAGGTCATTGATAGTTTTTTATAAACAAATGTACAACAAATAAACATATTTCTAAAACAGCCTTGACTATCTATCGTACTTAGATTCTAAAAAAAAATATTTATTTGATCTTTCAACGTTTTCTGATTAGAAATTATTCACCAAGCAAAATTATGTAATGAAAACAAAATGATTTTGATAAGCAAAATAGATGTCGACAATAACGCGTTACTGAGGCCATGATGTCAAGCAGAAATTTTACTAAGCTATTTCAAACAAATCTGACTTAATCTAGTTACTTTCACATAACTTAACGCTAAATTAAGCGCAGCTTCCAAATAAATGAAATATTATCTGTACCAAAACTTTGTGGTATATACAATGAGCTGGCTAACAGCTTTTTACATATAAGACTTAAGTTTTTAAATAAATAAAAATTCTCAAATACACATTTAAAATGAATTTACATATTTCTATATGTACCATTGACATTGACTTTAGATTTTTGTTACTTAAAACGAATATTGGAATCGATCGAAAGGTTGAGTCTACACAATTTATTGATTGATTAAACACAATTTACCGCGTACGCACGCATTAATTTTTGCTTACTTTTTAAAACCGTGCGCGTCTCTCATTTTATAAATCATTCGATGTTTTACGTCAGCGCAATTAAAAATCTTATACGAGCTATATTTACAACAATGTATTTTTATTGCATGGCATGAAGTATACACTTAGTGTATATTTATTTAACCACCACCATTTTTTTTTTCTAATTTGCAATAAAAATACAGTCTTGTGCGCTGACCTAACCATCGATAATCAGCTACTCTTACTGTAAGAAATTAAACAAATGTGCTTATATGCACGTGAGTCGATTTCATTAGCGTCATTATTGCAAATTTGCAACGCAAACATAAAGAAAATTTAGTTTACGATAATTTATGTTTATGTAGATTATTAATGGCCATGAACAGCTAGAATGTAATCGGGAAATTTACATTATGCTAATTTTTAGATCTAGTCCAGAGTAAATATTTATCAGTAACTTATAACTTTCTAGTTTTTATAAATTGAAAAAAATATAGATACCGTAATGTTACCGTATAAATGTTTTCGGTGAACAAAACCCCAGTACCTTAAAGTTAAAAAAAACATTCAAAATGGAAAATTATTACGTAAGCGTAAAATTTTAAAATGTTAAGATGAAGCTTGTCAAATTGCTTTTAAATATAAACGGTTTGACTGTAAAGTAAGCTACCTTTATATTATGCGCCAAAGGTTAAGAAATTAATAATAATGTTTCCTCGTTAATTATAAATTGTGTTTTTAACTATTAAATAATTAATTAATAAAGTTGTTTTTAGTAAAGTCACTGAAAGTATGGATTGATGAAGTAATCGGTATCGATTTATAGCCAAACTTAACAGTAATCGGTTTTCACCGCGCATTGCTGGCCCACGCCGTCTCAACAATCGTATTGTTCGAGACAACCAGAGAATGCCAAATCCTTCCAGAGATCGATGCAATATCAGTTCCGGACAGAGCCAACTGGATAAGCTATCTTCATATTCATCGGTCAGAGTCCAACTCTCACACCCAATTATGACAACATATGTTTGCAAGTAGGATTATACAATCATATAAGGCAATACCGGGATCCCGGATTTCGGTATTGATAAAAAATAAGAGATTTGGAGATTTTGGGATTGCCAAAAAACCGGGATCTCGGAATTTGACAAAAAAAACCGAGATCAAGTCAAAGACAAAAAGACAAGCAAGTCAAAGAGGATTTAATGTAATTTCATTACCATTATTAAACTAGGTTTGAATCCAAAGAAGTTCCACACCACAGCTTCAACTGAATAGTTGGAACCAACGCTACAAGGATAGCTAAACTAAATTAAAACACTTAGCGAATGCACTAATTTTTGGAGTAATATTTTTCCTGTTATCAAAAATGTTCATCGTTTCTCCTAAAAAACAGAAAACTGATAAATTAATAACCAAACACCACAACTCAAACGGGCAGCTCACCTCCTTTTAAATCTTTAGCAACGCAAGCAGATAACTCAACCGACTTAAACCTCGAGTAGAGATTCGCTCCAATTAAGAAGAATTGTTTGGTGGGTACTTGATCGTATAAGCAAACGTACTAAAGTACTAGAGTAAATGCCACCTCCGGAACAAGCAATTCCATATCGTAATTTTGACTGCACCAGCGCATAGTAGACCATTTCATCAAAGAACAGAAGAGGTATGTACCTCACAATTAGCACTATTAGCAAACATCAAGTTAATCAGGTTTACACAAGACGAGATATGATATTAACTGCGCCTCGACTTCGGTTTCGAAGATTTAAAATACTTAATGTAAAACTTTTCACTTAAAATCAAAGAATGAATGTCAAACCAACTTCTTAATTATGCAAAATCGTGGTGCATAGATTCAACTAAACTGTCAGTATCTGTATAGCACAAAGCAAGATTATCAGCAAAGCCTGAACACTTCCCATTTAATTTTAATAAAAACAGTAAGTTTATATAAACAAATAAAATCGGTCTCAGCACATACAGATTATGAGCCTGATCTTCATCATTAGCTTAGAGAGCACTTATAGAATAGCAATTGGTCGATAGTGACCGAAAACATTAAAGTCACTCTGTTTATGATTGGGGCTAATTTGCGCTAACTTAAGTATTTCAGGAAACAAGATTGCTATTTTTTTTTTTTAGTAAAATCGAAATTAGTATTTTTTTCTTTTGATATCCTGAAAAATTTGAAATTTTGAGTTGTGTCACTATTCTTTGTCACGTGCGAAGTTAGCAAAAAAAATTGTCACCATTAGACTTCAGGCTTCTAATGCTTAATTATTTGAACTATTAATGAGCACGTTATTATTAAATTGGCTATCGACCGAATTGAAATCATTATATTCATTCCTAAACCTCGATTAAAAATCATAACTAGGATGTTTCCGTTGCACACCCACAAGTACTTATTTATTAACCCTTGTAGACATTTTTTGAGACATTGTGATCTTAAGTTCTAGATTAATCGAGATTAGTTTTGAAACTAAAATGATAAAAAATCAAGAGATCCGAATTTCAATAGCGTTGAGTTTCTTGGCTTCGATGTTGTTTGTAATAATCGACAATATTCAATATTTCCGACAGGGCATTGGAGCCGGCTCCGGATTGGAGCCGGAGCTGCCCGGAGCTAGCGTTTTCACTTGTAGTGGAGCGGAGCTGGAGCGGAGCTAGATTTGCTGACATATTTGGCTCCAGCTCCATAGCAAATCTTCTATTTCAACTACGAATGTTATTATGTGCTCTTTAAAGTAATTTCTCTTTTGATAAATTAAACGCGTGATGACTGAAACTGATGATCTTTCTAGTTTACAGTACAAAAAATTACCACCAAAAACTGGACACAGAACTACATTATAAAAATGAAAGAAGGAGAGGAGATAAATTCTCATCAAAATTTTCTTTTTTCTCGACAATTTCTTTCTGATCCTGCGCATGCGCATTTCTCAACAGTTGAAACTGGCAAACAAATAATGTCATCTCATATTTAGTTTATTTTGTATTTTATCGTTGTATTCAAAGGCGCAAGCAGAAAATTGGAGAATAACGTGTTTTAATACCGTAACAGAATAATATATTTTATTTAAACGAAATTATATTATTATTATTCGGAGCCGCTCCGGAGTCGGAGCTGGAGCCGGAGCCGGAAATTTTAATGGAGCCGGAGCTTGGAGTCGGAGCCAATTTTTAAATTGCTGCTCCAATGCCCTGATTTCCGAGATTCTTAGTAATTTGGTAGTTTTTTAAGATTATTACTTAGGATTTCAAGTTTATTCAAAGTTTTTCCAGAATATTTGAAATTTGTTGTGAATAATCGTCTTTCAAACAAAAGGTTGAATAAAGTGCATTTTGGATGTTATATCGTTGACAGATTATTAGTTTGACATAAACGCCATTTGAAAGTAGATTTTTTCATTATGTCGTCAATGTGTAGAGGTAACCAGCGAATTAGTAACAGAATTTGACGAATTCATTTCCTTACAGAATACTTGACATATCGGCTACCGAATCCATATTAAAATTCAGTATTAAAATATCCTTCAGGTTGCACGTTAATTTTCGCTCTGTTGTTAACCCTTGTGCTACCCGGGTGTAGCCATTTCAATTTTAAATATTTGTGGGAACTGTAATTTTGAAGTTAGACCTTTCTAGCTTCTTGACATCCAAGAATTGACTTATTAGTTTTCGATGTCGAGAAAAATTCATTGCTTTTGGAAACAGAAGAAATAAATTATGTATATGAATTGGAATTTAGGAGAAATTTCCGAAAGTTTGGTAAAATCCGTACGTTGAAGGGAAATATCATCGTACCATGTGACTTTTGAAAGCAAACAATTTGGTAAAGCTAATCGATGGAAATATGGTGGATGGAATCAGAAATATTAAAAATACTAAATTAAATTTCTGTGGAAAACAAAATTTTAAACAAGAAAACCATTTTCAGGATTGAAAGAGAATCATCCAAGTCGGCATTGGCAGTTGGTTCATAGTGATGCATGTGGACCATTAAATCCAATCTCATGATGTAAAGCAAAATACTTATATCGTATCGTTTATAGATGATTAAACTCATTTTATTGTAATCTATTTTTTGAAAAAATATTTGATGTATTTCAATAATATGTGGCAATACGGCACATTAGTTTTCGGTTGCGTAGCGTATGTACACATTCCAAAGGAGTGTAGAAGAAAAATGGATGAGAAATCGTCTCGTAGCATTATGACGGGATATGAAATCAACAGATACAGGCTAAGGAATCCAATTCAAAGAAAAATTATTTTAGCTAGCGACGGTTCATAGCAAATGAGCAGCGTGTAATTGACAATCTCGAAACGGAGGATTAAAATGCAAAGGAAAAGAATGAATCGAGAAGTGTTGGCTCGTCAAATGGAAATTAGCTATGCTGACTCAATATGTGCTCCATAATGTTTTGCTCAATACAATTGATAAGGCCATTTGGCTATTTTCAGGGCCAATGAATTCATAAACCAACCGCCTCTGGATAAAGGTAACATTCTAATAAAGTAAAGATCGATTGTTAAACTCAAATATTAAATTCTAAAGTTATTTGTGAGTACCATATTTTGAAACCTGTAGATTAGATATTAATACATAGTATAAATAGAAGTTATAAATACGAGTTTAAAAATAAACGTATAACAAATTTTCTGTTACGGATTTAAATTCAGGTTAACGCCAAAAATAGAAATTAGTGCGGCTTTTAGTTTACGTTTAGTCATATTATTAAAGCTTAACCACACAACAAAACCTATTCTTGAAGGTTGAAGACACCTGTTAATAGCATATTTCTACATTAAACCTAACAAGACATCCACAATGAAAAAAATGTTGACTTTTGATTTACAAGTTTGTATGAATTCCCAACTTAACGAAAAAAAAATGAATTCGTTATGTTGAAAATTGATACGAACCTCTAAGTCAAAGGTAAAGAGTTTATTCCAGGGTTGTGGAGTCGGAGTCGGAGTCGGGAGTCGGAGTCGGGAGTTTGTCAAGTTTTAATCGATTTTTGCAGGAGTCGGAGTCGGAGTCGGATCGGACAAAATTGAGCCGACTCCGACTCCAAAAAACAAAAATAAACACTAATTCGTTTTATAACTTCATGCATGCGTAGGAATTATTTTGTTGTATATGAATGTATATAAAAACTATAACAGAAATGAGAAAACGTTACAATAAAATAGAAAGAAATAGAAAACTATTGCGCAGGGAATTAACATTTTTATATATAATAGATGATGTTCTACTGAAATATGTATTAACGTTAATACATAGTTTGCAATCCTCTGACACTTTGTTCCTTTCTCTCTATATTGTTTTAAATTTTATTTTGCGATAGAGCGAAATGAGAAAGAACACTTCAGATGTAATTATATTTCTGTTGAATTTGAATGGTGATGAAATTTTTAATCTAACCTGAGCAAGAAACAACAAATTTTCGCTATTAATTGCAGCTATTCTAACAAATTTTCGTTACTTCTGTAGGAGTCGGAGTCGGAGTCGGAGTCGGAGTCGACTTGTAAATATTTACCGGAGTCGGAGTCGGAGTCGGGTATTTTTTCCCCGACTCCACAACCCTGGTTTATTCATTAAGAATGCTCTGTTATCCACCAGTTTTCAAACCTTAATTGAGTCAAATATTAGTCATCCCCTAAACTTAAGGGAGGAATCTCCTCCAGATATTAATTTGTTTGCATTTTTATTGTTTAAAAATTCATTTAGTATCTGAAGAATATATTTCCAAAGTTTTAAACCCAACAGCAAGTCCCAAAGATCGCTAGAAAGTCACCGAAGTGGTGCGAAGTGATCACTCTAAGCTCTACTTTTCAAGAACGAAAACTTCAATTGAGTTTTCGTTGGAACGTGTTTTTCTCGAACCGTGGAATGTAACTCAAAAAGTAATGAACCAATCAACTTGAAATTTTGTACAGATATTCTTTAACTTTTGGGTTTGACGGTTTTAAATGCCGGTTTTCTGTTTTGCATGGGGCAATGCCTTTACAGTACGAGTTCGACGTATTTTGAACGAGTTCTGTAACGATCATTTAATGTACGTGTAACGTACAACGTTTTATTTCATACTACATGTGACATTAATTCGATTTTTTCATTTAAAATTAAATTTTAAAGTAAAAACATGAATTTGAAATTTAAAGAAAATCAATCCAAATGATTTTCAAATTATCAAGTTACCCTATTTTTTTTTATTGTTTGGCTTTATATTTTTCTGTACGATAATAGCTCGTTTTCCGGACACTTTTTTTCTGTACCGTAATGATTCATTTTCCGGACTGAAATCAATCACGTAAATATTGATTTTCTGTATAGTATGAAATAAAGTGTTTTTTTTCCTTTTGCCAAATTTAGGTTCATGCAAAGTGGAATCTCTTATTTTAATGAGAAAATGAATTTCATTGATTTTAGTTAACTACAAGGACCTGGGCGATTCATGGCACAAACTCTAGGAGCCAAGTTCGACTACCTCTAGCGCCTCAATTTTGCTTTTATTTCACTTATAAAAAATATTTTTTGTATTCATTTGAACGTCAATATTATTATGTAATTTGATTCATTGCAATAAATGCTCTCAAATTTTTGTAAAAAATTATTAAAAAACCTGTTGTCTGGAGGAGGCTCCCCTCCCCCCTCCCTTAAATGTCAAACACAACGTTTAACAATTTTGATCAATTAAATTTAATTTTAAACTACGACATCGATATCGGTTGTGACCGGCCATTTCGAAATACTGTGAATTTATCAATATGTTCAACGAAATAAAAATGATTCGGCCTGCACTTCAACTCAAAATTAATGAAATGTTTTCAATGCAATAAAAGTATTTATTTGATAAAATTAAAAATAAAAAACTTCCTAAGATTACTCGAGAACAAATTTCAAAACTCTCGAATTCTCGAGAAATGAAATTAGTCGAAAACAAAAATTCTCCGTTTCTTGGAAAATGAAATTTCTTGGAAATTGCAATCTCTAGTGGACACAGCCTTAAAAGTCATTAACAAACAACTCTTACAGATTGAGCCAAATTATGTACATATATGTATTCAGAAAAAAATATCAACGAGATTTAGTCCATTGTTTGAAGCAAACAAATGTTTAGTTGACAATGCCTTCATATTATAATCGCTCTGTTAGTGTATGGACAAAAGGGCTATTCATTAATGTCTCCAAACTTGTTGGAAGCGAAAATTTACTGATGAATGGAATTTTCGGTTTTACTCTGTTTTTATTCAGAAAAAAATACTGTCAGTAAATGTTTCGTAACGGAAAACAAGTTTTGCCTTGTAAATTTTAATGTATCATGAGCGTTCACAATTGTGGAGCTGATTGCACCCAATGAGAAGAAAGAACAAACTAATGAAAGCAATCAAGGATCCACCTTAAAATAAATTTTATAAAGAGAATCCACCTGCATAGTTACTGTAATTTAGGAGATCGAAATCAAATATTAAGCTTAACTGGGATTTAATAGATTTGAAAGGCTAAACATGCTAAGAGAAGAAACGATTGAATTAGCTACATTGTTCTATTTCTAGGAATGATTCTCCTCTAAAGTCGCTCACATGAAAATTTTTGGAGAGATAACGAAGAGAAGCAGGTAGAGAAAAATCAATGCGAAATGCAAAAGAAAAAACAAAAATTAAAATTTTATGCTCACATATTTTTAACTCAGTTTTGAACAGTTCATTTGAGTCAACCATTTTGTAGTAACTTCCAGTCTTCCGATAATTTGGCTTCTACTTATTAATAAAATCAATGTTCAATAATTTATTATTAACATTATAAGAAACCTTGAAGCCCAAAAAATACTTTTGAAAATTGAAAGGTATTACTCCTGAATCAATCTATCAAATCGAAAATTATGTATTCAAGATCAATCAATCAATCAAATATCACAATATATATAAAAATAATTATATTTTATATTCTATTTGAGCACACAGTTATCTCTTACAGTAACTTTCCTTGTCACCTCGTGCTTACACAAATCCAACGTGGAATAAATTATGTAACGTTACCAATGTCACCCCATCAAATCTAATTAAATAGAAACAAACACCTGTCATTTTCTTGAAACGAGAGCAACAACCGTTTTCAGCTGATTTTACAAAAATACCGTTATCAATCGTACTATAAATAACTGTCACACGAAGTAAACAATAAAACACGTTGTCATATTTTGCAAAAAAAAAAAAATCGGATGATATGATGATGCATTTATTATGCAATCGACATGTTGTAACTTGTAAACATGTGAGTCAAGAGGAGATAAAGGCAAAACACAGAAAACAATTTTCTCCAAAGCGGAAAATCGATTTTTTTCTGTTCCCAAACTTAAGAAATTCCATTTTTATTGTTCTTGCATCACCAAAATTGATTTTTTTCTACTTCGTATAGTATGTGTGTATGTACGTACAACAATAACAAACCGTTTAAATTTTTTTTTTTTTTTTTTTGATAACAAATTTCGACAAAGTGTGTCGCGGCGATGACGTCGACCAATTAACCGTTCTTTATCAACACAAAAAATTGTAAGAAATACAACTAATTTAATTACAAAGGGAGAGTTATGTTTAAATTAAATAACAAATAAATATATAATTTATTAGCTAGCTAGTTGGCTGAACTTTTAGGATTTTTTAAAAATTTCGTTTACGTAGAAATATTATGTATGAATTGGTATGAATGAAGCAAATAAAATAAAAAATGACGTGATAATTTTGAACCAACCAATATTAAGCATTTTGATTATCAAGGTCACCAGAAATAATTTTTTACAAAACATATTTATTTACTACGCAAACCGGAGAAAATATTATATTTAACAAATAGATTACTTACCGCAAATGAATTTATCCAAAAAAAATGTGCTTATAATTTATCCGAACTAAACTTTTTTATCTATAATAAAAAGAAAAAACAGAAATTTCACTAAAATGTAGGTATGTACAGTTTTATGTTGACATTTTTTTTTCGGCTTCCCGGCTTATTAAAAAAACAGTTAGGGCCTTCCGTCGTCGCACACACTACGCAAGAATTTTTTTTTTTTTTTGCAAAAAACTTAAGTGTGTTTGTTTTACGTATATTATTATAAAATCCAAATACAAAAAAGGAATTTAAATTCACAAATTTCTACCACAAATGATTAAAAAATCAAAATTGAAATTCTAATTTATTCTGTATAATGCAACTTTTAAATCAGAAATAGCTTTACTTAAATACGACAAAATAATATTAATTATGCAAAATAGTAAATAAGTAAAGACAAAAATTGAAAAAAAATTGTTAATTGAAAAAAAATAGTTTACGTTTTATTTAAAAAAAAAAACTTAATTTAATAAGAAAAGCACACAATTTATTATATTATTTATTTATTTAAGATATTTAGCAAAAAGAAACTGCTAGAGTTCACGTAAGTGTTAATAAAATATTAATTAATTTTTTTCAACTTTTTTTTATTTATTCGCAAGTACTTTAATACGAGAAAAACACTACTACCAACTATAATCGTGAAACGCACAATAAAAACTGTTTCAGAAAATTTTTCGTTTCTAGTTCGTCTAAAAAAAAACAAAAAAATTTGTTTTTAGACCAAACTCGATATTGAGCTACGAAAATAAAATTTACAGTAAAGCCTGTCTCATGAAAATAGGTGAGCGACCAACGTTCAACATAACAAAGTTAAAAAAGTTAAAAATGTGTGATCTCTTCACAGAAAACCAATTCCTTTTCCTATTTTTTTGCTTGTACACTTTGTTGTTTTAAATATTTGTTTGGTCTTTATCGAAATAGAATTGGAATTACTGTCATAAAATCAAACATTTTAAACTTTTTAACGTTGAAAACGTTTATACTGGGGTTTCTAAAGAAAAAGCGAACGACCAAAAAAACCGACCAATACCGTTTAGGTACTACACAGAAATTTGAAAAATGTAGGAATTGGCATTTTTTATGTTCTGTATTGCAAGCACAATATTTTTTTTACGGTAATTGTGTTTTGTGTGTTGTGGTTTGTATTCGTAATTTTCAAATAAAATCAGTTAGACAT
The DNA here is from genome assembly GCA_963556165.1 of Tipula helvola. Classification (NCBI taxonomy): domain Eukaryota; kingdom Metazoa; phylum Arthropoda; class Insecta; order Diptera; family Tipulidae; genus Tipula; species Tipula helvola. The sequence goes on along the minus strand of OY744483.1, from coordinate 31,144,582 downwards.
ACTTATTCGATGAGTCAGGATGCGCAATACAAAAATATTATTTTCACGTGGTAATAAGACATATTTATTAATATTTGGTAGAAGAAAAAATCATAAACAAATCTTAACTTTAAGAAAATATCAATGTATTTTATTTCTAATATTTTATTATTAATATCGAAATTTAATACAAAAGTCGATAAATAGTAAAATTCTTATATTTTCTCTAAAACATGATTTATATAAATTTATACATAATGTAAATCAAACCGTCAGTACCGAGTATGTACATATATGTAAATATGTATTTGACTGTCATTGAGATAGGTGATTTCTTCAAGTTACTAACTCCGTTTTCAACGGGTAAATCGGCAGAACTTCTTCTGCCACCATTGCTTTTTAATTTTATTATGTTGCACATGGGTCGCTCACCTATTTTCATGAGACAGGCTTAAAGGCCGGTCGCTGCTGAAGTGAAATGTAATATTTTTCATATAAAATTGACACAAGCGAAAACGATAATAAAAATTTCACCGTTGAATTTTACTTGGCGGTATGCTAGCGAAATGGGAGTTTTCGTATTAGAATACAGATGTCACTATTTTATCGTACACATTTTTCACTTCATTTTTATCTAATACCACTGACAGACTAGGGATTAGCTAAGCGCGATTAGTGAAACGAGATTAGCTAATCCACCACAAATTCATATACGTTGACAGACACTAAATTATTTCACATTATAGTGCCACTTGTACCATCACTAAACCTAATACAACGAGATAAGCTCGAAAATTTGCAAGGATTAGTGCACCAATCTCCATTAGTGAATAATCCTGAAATAAAACGAGATTAGCTAATCTTCAACTTGACACACTACAGCTATAAATGTGAAGATAAATTTTGAGAATTTTATTTGTTTTTGGGTTTTGAGGATAATCAACTATCGAAGTGAATTTTAATTGTACAACATAGGATGTCAGAGACAACATGAAGTTAAACGCACTGAAATATTTACGGAACTCGTCAAACAAAAGGTTTACGTCAGATTTATCTTCCTATTTTCAGAAACCAGTGAAAATTTAATTTCCTTAGAACAGCGTACTACTTAGGCTTAGAATAATAAAAGTTTTATTACATCGAGCGACGGCGGCGGGCGTCAAATTTAAATACACGTATATTTATTTAGTTATGTACAGAATTTCTGAGTTGTATTTGTAAAGTTTTATTTAAAATTTTAGTCCTTAGTCCGACGAGTAGTAGTACGAGTAGTAGTTCCTTTAACCAAATACAAACTTCAATACTTATAAATACTTGCGGTGGTCGACTGGAAAGCAACTAATGACAGCCAAAAAGTCAGCATTTAGCAAAGTAGAATTTTTTCATTAATTAACCAAAAATTGTGTTTTGACATTTTTCGTATGCACAATTATGAAAATTATAAATTTTTCTTGCATCTTGTTGGTTTAGCGATTAAAAAGTACACAATTAATTATGCATTTTAACACAAAAAATTAAACTAAACCGTAAAAAACTGGTGATTACTCAAATCAAAAAGTTGAGATTAATCTACATTTTTTACTGAGATATTTGTTTCCAGCGCGTGAAATTAGTGTAATTCATGAAATTTTTTTAGTGAGATCTACATGCGCTACAGCGCTAGATAGTTTATGAACGCTTCGCCAAAAATATTATTTAACCAACTGTACACTCGTTTTATACCATTTCCAAATATTGCTCATTATAGTAGGAAGTGCTACCAACAAAAAAAAAATTAGAAACTGTTTTTCTTTAAATTTGACATTACAAATACAAATACATAATTATTTTGTTTGTTGAATGTTCTGTGAAAACGTTTTTCATATAACCCAACAAAAAAGCAAAAAGAAAATTGTTGTAAATAGAATTTTAACAAAAATTTAATTAATTTCGTAAATACTTACTATCACAAAAACAATATGGATTCATTAATAATTCCACATGCTCCAAGGTGGTACCTACTGAATGGTTTCGATGCAACACCAGACAATGGATTTCTTTACGTTTCAACATTTTCAATTGTTTATGTATCGGGGACTACGACTCGAACGGATAAACCGCGCGTTAAAATATTCCATTTAAAAAATTTTATAAAAGGTTTGGCTTGTGATCCAGATTGGAGTGAATTTCAATATTTTGCGGCTTTTACACATCAGAATTCAATATTGGTGTTTGATGCGAGATCAAATGAACCGATTTTGGGGCACAAAGGTCATATAGATGGTGGCATAGGTGGCGGTGATGACAAATTTCGGCCTAACACATCAAAATCGACACTTGACGAAAATCAACAAGGTGTTTTATGTTTCACAACCAATAAACGAGTTTACTCGATACATAACGAAGTATTTATCAATTATTGCGTCCGATCTAATACCTGGGTTGTGGAAAAGGTAAATTTCCGTTTGAATAGAAATCATCCAACCATTATGAAAGCATCACCGTACGATCCGAATATCGTAGCGCTAGGTACTCGAGCTGGATTGATTATGATAGGTGATCTAAAATTAAAATCATTGTTGTATACACTTCGGGGACATGACAAGGAAATCACATCGCTCGATTGGATGGCGGTCCGAACACCAAAATTAAAGGAAAATTCAAAATTTTTCCCAAAAGAGCCGAAAAATTTAAAGCCGCTGCACGATGATACAACCGAGCTCTTTGATATTTATTCATATGACGATCTTGAGAATGAGTTTGGGGTCGAGACAGATAGCCAAGACGCGGTTAATATGACGCTAGAAGGTAGCTACTCTTCCAAAGAAGTTGTTACAGAAAATGAGAATTTTAATTTTGTTGAGGCTTGCCAAACGCTTAAAGAAGAAATGCTCGCTAAACCGGAGTATGGAGGAGACGAAAGTTTTAATCGGCCAACTGCCGATGAAATCAAGGACACATATAATTTGGACTGTGATCGATCGAATCGTACGTTGGACGATAGTAATCGATCTGTATCGTCGCGTGAGGATATTTCAAACGAGGAAATGGGCGAATTTAAACCTGAGCCTGAAGCTATTTCGGATGAGAATGCAAAAGATTTTATAATGGTTGATACTTTCGTCGCCAAAAAGGTTGAAGAGGAAAATGTAAAAGTTTATTTAGTGTCAGGTGCACGCGAAAATGTAATCTGGTTTTGGAATGTCGACAACGGAACTGGCGTAGACAAAATAATTATGAATTCACCACGCCATGCGAATATGTCAAGTAAGAATCAATCATCTCCATATAATCTTTTTTTATTACGCTAAATACCATTTCAGAACCTGTAATTATAGTCTCTTGGATGAATGAGACGACTTTGTTATCGACCAATCCTAACGGTGAGATGTGTGAATGGAAATTAAATTTCGTGAATGGCGGAAAAATTAAGGTGAAAATGAGTGATAAACATTTTATTGAAAATTCGGTGTTTGCATTTTCAACGAATAAAATAAGTCCTGATGCAGAAATATGCCCGTTGCTCTGGTCTCTGTCATTCAGTCGAAACGGATATTGCACACGGCTCAAAGATAACGAAAACATTTTTGTCTTTGGATCTACGGGGACTCCAATTAATTATATTGCCGAGTGTCCAATGGATCTGAATAAAATAGCGGTTGCCTGTGTTGATAAACGGATATGCATTATAAATGTATCGAATTTGAAACCGAATTCGATTCCAGTTATATCCCTTGTGAATAAAATTCAAAGTAAAGTTTTGTCGCTAGCTTGGCATCCAACCAAAGAGCATATTTTGGCATATGGCACATATGAAGGACAAGTAGGGATTTATGATACTACCAAAGCGAATAATGTACCAATACGAATAAAAGCGTTTACTGGGTTGGCTGTTTACACATTGAGCTGGGGCGAAATAACCGCGGATAACAAAAAATCAGTTTTCGCCCTTTTTGCATCAGATAAAGTTGGAAAATTTGTCTATATTCCAAATAGTGGTGACCGAAAATATGGTTAATATCTCTGCACTTTTGAATATACATACATATTCCCAAATTTTACGATTTTTGTATTTTCAGAGCCCATCCCGATTAAAGACATTACTAAAGTTTCTGAGGTTTCATGTTACAACGATTTAATGGCAGCCGGTACTACAAACGGACGCCTCATAATCCTAAATTTAAAGAATAATTTCGAAATGGTATTCTCTGAAGAGAATTTGTCAAGAAAATACATTTCATGCATATCGTGGAATCCTATAAACAAAAATCTTCTTGCCATTTCATCCGATGACGGAACTATAATAATCATGGATATTACGAAACCAGCTGAGAAGCGAAAACTAGTTGGCCATATGGTGGGTGTTGCCTCGATTAAATGGAGTAATAATTCATTGAATAAGTTGGTCTCAGCCTCATTTGATTTAACTGTCCGGGTCTGGGATATAAACACTTTAACCGCGTTATCCATTAATATTTTTCATGATTTTATGTTTTCCGCAATATTTTCACCACTCGATGATAATTTTATTATTTGTGCGGGAAATCGTGATCCGCTGACGATTTATGATTTACGTGAGACAACATACAATCCGAATGATGTACGTGAAACTAAAACTCGACCAAAAATGGGAACTGTGGATATCGCCCTTAAATGGGCCACTCAGTTGGAAACGGTAAATCCGAATAAGCGTAAGGAGCAGCGACAAAATTTAAAATTAGATGAACTATCGACTAAACTCGAAACAATTACAGTTGCTGACGAGGCAACTGTCTCAAAATCGGCGACGACGATGGTGGTACCGGATCAAGGGGTCAATGCAACGCTATGTTACTTAACAAATGTTGAATTAAATCGGGACGCATTGAAATCGATTCAATATCTATTGAATGAGAAACAAGAGATTGGAGATGGGGATCATGCTAGATTGGTGTACCATCAGAAATTATTCGGAAGCCGGCAGGAAATTAATGAGTTACTACAAAATGAGTGTAAGGAAAACATACCTAACTTAAATTATAGAACGTTTATCTAATTTTATTCTACTTACAGTAAAAAATTTAAAGTCTTCCATGACGAATACAATCGGTAATATCTTGCTACCGCAAATAATGGGCGAATTAAAATCCGAAATTCTCGATAAAATCGAAAAGAAACAGTTAACTGAACATCATGTCGCCGTCGCACCGCACATTTCACATGAATTTTGGCGTCTCACGTGTAAAGCATACGGTTACCAGTGCATTGAAAAGGGACTTGCACTAAATGCAGTCCAATATCTAATGGCAACACATGAAATTAACGATGCCATTGAAGCTCTGTGCAAAGGGAATTACTATCGTGAGGCTTGGATCATAGCCAAATTACACAAGGAATTGGATGATCCGTGTATGGTTCAAATTTTCGAAAAGTGGTCCAATTATTTAAGCTACTGTGGAAATTTTGTAGGTTTAGCATTATTGTAAGTATTTTTTTTATGTAGCGAGGATTTAATCACCAAATAGAAATTAATCCTTTTATTTTATCTCCTCAGGAATATTTGTAACTCTAATTATAAATCAGCTTTGGAATCATTGCATAGAGTAAAAAATCAGACTGAAGACATTCAAAAAGTGATGGATGTACTTAAACTGAAGTTGTAGATTACTAGTACATAATAAAAATGAATTACATATTTTTTAATGTTTGAGATTTTTTGTTTTATTAGTGTTTTGGGGCATTATCCAATGCGAGATAGGGCAAGAACAAGCACCATCAGAATTATAGTGGATTTAAAATTTAAATACAGTGACAAATGGCTTTAGCGGACATCACAATGAACGATCAAATTTGTGAGCAAAATTCTCGGATAAACGGACACAAAACCAGCACAAATGTATTTATTGACGACATTTTTCCTTCAAAATGTTTACAGATAAAATTTGGTGTTTTTGAAAGTGTAGGACAAACGATAATTTTGAGCTGTGTCATTTTTTATTTAATGAATATTTAACGATGCCAACCCATTTAGTCGCTTCCCACCGATTGTGTTTCGTAGGTAATTCTTAAGGCCCCTGAACATCCTGGAACTCTCCAATTGGCGAGATTACCCAGTTTAAGAGTACAAGTAGGTTAGGTTAGGTTTACGTGGCGGTCCACTAGAACCAGGCAATCAGGCATAGATACAAAAAGGTCCGTAGCCATACCACAATTTAAAATTTTTTCCTCCAACTCATTGAAACCATTTTGAGCTTGTTACGAAGCGCTGGATACTCCTGACGTCCAACCTGCTGACTTCCATCAGGTCGTTGAAGAGGAGTGCCCCTAGAAACTTTAGTCTGTTTCGTGCCAGACGAGGACCACTACCCACATGTCTACCTACATGCCAACCTACCCACATGTCTACCTATGAGACAGTGTTCCGTAATCAATCCAACAACTACACCGATCTGACCCCGCTGAAGTGAGATTATCTGTTTGGATCTCGCCAAGTCCAACTTTGACCAGACCTGCCGAGTTATTACGCATGAGGAACTATTGACCTTCTTTCATTCGTTAACTTACTAGCTTCCTCCTGAAGCAGCAGTTTGCATACCACAAGAGACATTTCAATATCCTTTTTGCTGTTTGAGATGTGGTCCGTTGTACCACGTCGAGCCAGTTCATCGGCTTTTATATTCCCTGTACTAATGAAATGTCCTGGCACCCATATAATATGAATGTTGAACTGATCTGTTATCTCGTTAAGAGATGAGAGGCAGTTCTGGACTACTTTCGACGTGAGGAGGTGTGATTGAAGCGCTTTAATGGCAGCCTGACTGCCCGTATATATGCGAATATCACAAATCGATATTACAGTATACCTCACCCAGTCCATGACTTCCTTTATCGCAGTTACTTCAGCTTGAAAAATGCTACAGTAGTCGGGGGAGACAGAGGAGATGTTTAACATAAGTTCCTCGCAGAACACCTCAGCCCCGACTTTTCCATCCCATTTTGAGCCATCAGTGAAGAAGTTTAAAACTCCTGGTTCCAAAACTGCATCCATCATCCAGTCCGCTCTGGATGGGATAATAGTCCGGAACTTTCTATCAAAGTGACGGGGCAGTATAGTCGGTGGTCTTGGGAAGCCAATTGTTACACAGTATAGATGAGTGCCCTGTATTGTTGCAGGTCCACATTAACGTGGATTTCAGTCGTATGGCAATGCAAGCTGCCAATTGTTTTGCCAAGATATCTAGAGGAGCCAAAAATAGCAGAGTCTCCAATGCCTGAGTGGATGTGCTCCTCAGTGCACCACTGATCCACAGAGAGATTGTTCTCTGAACTTTTGTCAATAACTTTAGGTTGACAGCTTTATCCAGAGCAGGCCACCAGACTGTTACCCCATGCAGAAGAATGGCTCCAGCAACCTTTCCCAATTGCATTCTTGCAAGAGTATAGCGCTACCGTAGCTTTCTTTACCCTTTCCATAATATTAGGTTTCCAGTTTAATTTACTGTCCAAGACAAGACCCAAGAACTTTGCTTCACCTATAAAAGCCAAGTTAAAACCATTTAAAGTGGGAGGATTGACATGAGGAATTTTATATTTCCTGGGGAAGAGAACCAATTCGGTTTTGTGTGGGTTCACATTCAACCCACAACTATTGGCCCATAATGAAAGAATGCCTAGAACATTTTGCATAAGCTCACTAAGTGTGCCGGGATATTTGCCACGGACACCAATAGCGACATCATCCGCATAGGCAATTACATTGAAGCCACTATCCTCAGCAACAGATCATTTATGACCAAGTTGCAAAGCAGGGAGGACAGTACGCCATCCTGCGGCGTTCCTCTGCTTGCAAATCTTCTGGCGGAGGATTTCCCCAGACATACTGGCGTTTATGATCCTGCTTCTCAGCATTTGATCTATCCATTCCTTGATGGATTCATCCACTGCTAGATTCGAAAGTGCCCAAGATAGCCCCTGGCGTTGTTAAAGGCTCCCTCAATGTCCAAAAAGGTTACCATCGCGTAGTCTTCATATTCGAAAGATTTTTCAATGAAATATGTAAGAGAATGAAGAGCAATTTCTATAGATCTCTACAGATCTCCCCTTGCAATAGGCATGTTGAGATTTAGACAGATTTGCCGGCACAATCCGGCCTCTAATATAAGCTTCAATTTGTCTTTCCAGTACTTTGAAAAGGAAAGAAGACAAGCTAATCGGTCTAAAGTTTTTGGGGCTGCAGTGAGCGTTTTCCCGCCTTAGGTATGAAAACAACCTTCACTTCCGTCCATTTACTAGAAATGTGACATAGTTCTAGGCTGCCTCTGAAAATTACCACCTTGAGGAAAGTGACTCTCCAGTAGTAGTTCCAGCGATTCCGTACTATTTATGGTCCATGCTCCATCCGGCCTTTGAAGAAAGCTTGGAAGTACTTTACGTTCTTAATTGATATTTGTAAATTTTGAGGACTTCCTTATAGGGGTCCCAGTCTACAGCGGCTCTTGTTTTCCTTGCTGTTTTAAAGAGTCGTTTGCATCGTTGACGTGTTTGTTGAATCTCCTTGGACAACCAGGGTCGCCGAGATTTACCCCTAGACCTACTAAGAGGACAAGAGCCCAGTACCGCTTCATTAAAAACGCTGGACAGTTCGTCCTGAGAATTTGCATCACTCCCCAGGATGAATCCAACCTTGCGTTTTTGAGCCTTCAAAATTACCTTACCTGGAATGACTGGTGGAATATTCACTTCATCGTAAGCTAGGTAGGCTGATATTAGCCAGAGGTTTCATTTATTGACCTCAATGCTGACCGCTGCTCCTTGCCTTCCAATTTTTAGAAGGAGAGCAGCTGATGCTGCCTTTGGGTGGTGTAGGTTATTGGGCAAGAATGTCACCAATCTTAGGCCTTCCTCTCTACTACTGTATTATCAGAGTCCTCCCCTGATGTGAAGTCTTATGAGATCCTATTTAATGACTCCAAGGAGATAGTTTCTGCCTGGCTGTCCCCTTCTTCAGGGCGCCCAGATGAGTTTTCAACAGCTTCCTCAGACTTCGGAGCCTCCGGCTTGTCCGCGTCCTTCTTATAGATTTTGAGTGTGACTGCACTGAAACCATAGCTTACGGTACCATTAGTTCTTTCCAGTGCAGCCAGTGCTCCCTGTTTAAAATTAAGACGGCTGATCTGTAGTCAGCCCTTGGCTCCTCGAGACTGCACTGTATTTATAAAAATAAAAAAAAAAAGAATTTCCATTTTCCAATATACAAATTTTTTTGATCACGACCTTCTTGGCTTCAAGAACACTTTTCCAACTTTTCTTATTGATCAAAAATACAATATGTTCACCAAACCATGTATGCGTTAGCCAAGTGAATAATCCATGGAATAAGGCTAGCTTAGCGGTACCCATTATATTATTACACAAGATATCAAGCTTCGGCAATTTTTGTGCCTAAACTAAATCCAAGTTCATCGATCGCCGCTAATCTCACATATCTATCCTCACTACTGCTCAACAGATAAAAAACTCCTGTGGAAAAGATAATCTACAAAAAGAATATAATAAAATAACTGTGTCCTCAAGTTGTACTCACTGCATTCACAATAAATGATATAACAACATGTCCACCACCGAGTAGTACCGAAATAATAGTTCAAACCACCGAGCCGAGCAAATGTAAACTCTTTCGCACAATTAACCAAAGTAAATCAGCTACTTCCATAATCATTCCAAAATTACTTTTCGCCCTTGTCCAATTCCCTCCATTGCTGTCAACATTAATCAGCATTTGCTACAATATCATCAATCGACTTAGTAAGTAATAGGGTCTATACTAGATACTAGATTGATTGAGGATTTTAGACAGTTGCATAGACTTAAATTAAGTTTCTTCTTGAGTTCGACGACACCCGGAAGAAATACGGGTAGAAGGGCTGAATATCGTTCGACAATCCAAATACTCATTTTATTGATAAAAATTCACATTTTCTTTAACATACGTAAAATATCAAAATTTTCAAATCCTAAACACAACAAAAAGAAAATTACGGGCAGAGCTCCCAAAAACAAGAGCCATAATGTTTGTACAAAATGGTTGCACCACACGCATTAAATAGTTCGTAAAGTATGTACTGCTCCCAAAATGTTCTGCTTCTTCTGATGTTATTTAATTTAGCACAAATACGCAATATTACAAACAATTAAATACAATAATAAAATATATATTAATAATTTTTAAATGTTGTTGTTGTTGTTATTTTCATTTGCTTAGGTCGACTAGCACTTATAGCTGTATGTCCTACTACACTCTGGGAAATAATTATACTTCCACTTATAAAAACTCAATTTCAATATACTATAACATTTTATTAACAAATTCTTTTTTAGTAACTCCATTGTAAGATTGTAACAAAAGAATTTCAATTCTTGTAAAAAAAAAATTTTAAAATAATTTAAAATATTTAATAAAAATTTAATTCGTAGGAAATAATTATACTTCAAACTTACAAAAAACTTAAAATTAAACAAAAAACTTAACTTAATTGAAAAAAGTATTGTCAATACTTTGTGTATGGCCTCCGTTTACTATTATTAGTATTACTGCCTCCATACGATTTGGCATAGAACTAATTAAACTTCTTATCTCTTCCATTGAGATTTCGTCCCACACTTGTAGAATTTTTGTTTTTAGCTCTCCAATGCTGTTGAATTGTTGTCCATGGTTATAAACCCGATGAGCCATTATCCCCCATATGTTTTCGATGGGGTTTAGATCTGGACTTATAGCAGGCCATGTCATTGTTGCAATATTTTTTTCCTCTAACCAATTTTGTACCTTGTTAGCCCGATGAATGGCAGCGTTATTTTGCTGATAAATGAAACTTTCTTGATGACATCGATCCATATACGAAATGAGGACATCTTCAAGTAGATCAATATATAGGTCAGAGTTCATCCGATTCGACACGATACAAAGGGGGGTTTTCCAAATGAACTGAAAGCGTCCCAAATCATTAAATTTCCACCTTGAAAGTTTCTGCGCAAAGCAATCCGCTTTTCTGTTCTAATATCATGCCAGTATGCATGGTATCCATCTGGTTCCGGTCCATCTAATGTGAATTCTTTTTTCATCACTAAAAATTACTTGGTTCCATTCATTTGACCAGGATACGTGTCTTGTTGCAAACTACATTCGTGCAAGCTTATGGCGTTTTTGCAAGTTTGGTTTGGCTAGACTTTTGCATCAGATCAGGTTCTTGGATTGGTTTAATATTTGACAAACGCGTCTTCTGCAAATGTTGAGATTTAACTTTTGACGAATTTCGGTTGCGCTTAGGTTATTTGTGGATTCCTCATGTATTATTCTTCGTTTATCTCGATCAGAGATAGAAGAAGGTCTACCTGGTCTCCGCGTTGACCCATAGTTGGAGCCTTGTTAAAATGTATTAGTTCCAAAAATATCAAAAATAATATAATCCATACGTTTTCGATATAAAACCAACAATTGTAATACACAAAAAATTTTTTTTTTATTTCACTTTTAAAAGAACACAATGGAAGTATACTTAATTCCTTCAACACAAAACTTCAACTGAACAGTTGATCTACTACTTGATCTACTGAAATAAAATTTTTTTTTTGCTTTACTGCGCAGTTGCATTGAAACAAGTATAATCGTGTTCAAACATGAAGGATGAAGTACGACTATATGAAATATTTGTGATAATGTGTGAGGAAGTATAATTATTTCCCAGAGTGTATTGTATTTATATAAAACGGTTAGTCCAAACTTCTAGAAAGAAGTATGGATGTCCCGAGTCTAATTATTTACTTTCACTGAGTCGCACTTTGTGATACCGCCGACTAGCACGGATATTATGGGCCTTATACATTAAAAATGCAGTACACAGTACCACTATCTATTTTATTAAACTGTATATTGTGATACCCTCGCTTATGTACACGATATAACGGGCCTTATACGATAATGCGCAGTACCCGGGACCACCAGCTTAATAAAGATGTTAACACTACGAGATCTATATTGCGACTCAAATTTTTAAATCTTAAACGGAAAAAATTTATATATTTTCTGACAGATGTAAATAAAATAAACATTTCGTTAAATAAAAAAACAAAAAATCCGAATTTTTGTTAAGTAGCTACTACTGCGTACTGCCGCTCTGGTGAAACAACACGAACGAGTTGGTGCGCGAATTCTAACCTAACTTCCTTTATATCTTTATAATTTATTTGAGGCAAACATTCATAAAATATTTGTTTGCGAAACGTTCCTCACATATACAAAAACTCGCCCAGACGAGGGTTATTAAATTAAACATAATCTCTCTCTTTCTCTGGCTCTGCCATTCTGCGAACAATTTTCTATAAAAACAAAACAGCTGAACAAATCGAGAAAAAAATATAAACAAAACGACGAAAGTAAACGCGAAACGTTGACTTCGGTATAAAAAAGAAAAAAAAAAAACAAAACAAATTAAATAATTTAGATTTTAGTACAACGAAAGAAATGAATTAAAACGGTTCGTCGCTTATTCCATTCCATATGTTACGTGTATAGTTTTTTTTTGTTTTTCAAAATTGAAGTCTTTTGAATATTTGTGTTGTTTGCGAAGCAAATATTTCATTTAAATTAATATTTTGTATATTTCTATAAATAAATAAGTGCGTATATATAAAAATTATAGTTTTAAATAGTTGCATATATTATATTTGTATTTAGTTTAAGTGGATAAATTGTATATATTACAGTGAATGGATTTAAAAATTAAAGTGTTTACGATTTTAATTATAAGAAAATTAAAACTACAAAGTGTTGTTGTTGTCATAGTTATTTGTATACATATACGTATATTATACAAAAATTATAGTTTTGGTTTGGATATTACTAAATTAAATCAAAACATATACAACTTTAATAATATTAATGGTAACAACATATTTTTATATTTATATAAAGTTCAATATTTTGTGTTAAGCGTTTGTTAAAGAAAAGTTGAAGAATTTAAACTTTTAAAAATAGTTTTTAAATATGAGTCATACTCATAATATGTACATAAGTAGTAAAAATTGCGACTGGAAATTTATGATGGAATTGTTGAATTTTTAATTAGTTTTTGTAACAGAATTTGTTTATATGCGATATCTATATAGTCATATATACGTAAGTATATGTTTGTACAATTATTTTTATTATGGACTGAAAGTCATGCTTGATATATAAGAGGGTGGTTAATGCGCCAGAAAGATATTTGAGAGGTCAAGTCCGGGTGAGTGACATTTGTTGTTATACGTAACCACTTAACACGGCGATGGCAAGCTTCATCAAATATTTATTTTTTAAATATTACTTATATACGATAATCATCCGTTTCAATATTGGCCATGACATTTTAAGTAGATTTGATCGATTAATTGGAATTCTATAATTGTTGAATGTTGAATTTTGTCAGTCATCATATTGCATGTGACAGCCAAGTGAATATCAAACTTATACTGCCATTGTAAATCGTAAGGAACAAGGACCCAAACGCCAAAAGTTGAAAAATGCATTTTATACCCTTGACAGACTAAGGGTTAGCTAAACGTGATTAGTGAAACAAGATTAGCTAATACACCAAAAATCCATTTGTGTTGACAGACTGGTGATTCGCTGAAATATATAGCCTATAAATAAGCTGGACTAATTTTTAATTCAATATTTCTAAGATTTAGACATTAAATACACTAGATTTTCTTTTTATAAACATAACCTCAAAATTTATTCAGCACAAATTGTTTAAGGTATCATTGATTTTATAACTTCCATCGTAAACACACGCCGATTGCACTTACAGCATTGAAGCGTCACTTGTACGATCATTAAACCCAATACAACGAGATAAACTTCAAAATTTTCAAAGATTAGTGCACTGTGGTAGAATTGTGTTAGGGACTTAGGGGTAACCTAGTCACAAGTCGGAAGGGTACGTGCTGCCTCATTTTTGCCCATTTGGCACAGGCTAAAGTACAGCGCTAAATGAGAAACCCTTGACAAAAAACTCTAATCTAAGGTGTAAGAGTATATGCCGATGGATGAATGGCTGATAGGTTAATCAATCCAAAGTATGCGGACTCTGGATACTAGGAACACTCCAGTTTTTTTTAGCATTCCTGTAGTATAGCTGGGTGACCTACAGGCGACTTACCATTCCCAGCAACTCGTAAGAGTAAAATCAAAACGGTAGGCGTGGCAGAAGCAGGAATATATGGGAGAGGGACTGCTCTCCCGATGTCCTTGGGAGCAATGAGCCCAGATAGTATGTATCGCGTATCAAGTTCATTGAGAGCCTGAATATTTACTGGACAGATAAATAAGCAGGGTCCAAGCACAAGAGATCTTTCAGGACGCAGTGCGACGTGGCTGAACGCCCTCATGGCCCTACAGTAAGAGTAAGTAAGTAATCTTGATTAGTCACTAATCCTCAAATGAAACGAGATTAGCTAATCTTCGACTTGACACACTACAGCTAATCTCGGAAAAATCACTAATCGCGCTTTGCTAATCCCTAGTCTGTGAGTGGTATTAGGGGCATATTTGGATTCTGCAAACCAAATATCCTTCATCAAATGCCTTAAAATCATGTTATTTGAAAGTCAAGTTTAGTAAAATTAAAATTACTCAAAACTACAAAAAGGCAAATGCGTGACTTTTCTCTAAGCACGGCAATATATATATAGTTAACACATTATTAGATTAGCCAAAGCACTAATTTAGTAGATTAGTATATCAAAGTTAGTTGCAAAATGCTAATCGGTAGTCGCTAAAATGTAAGAAAATCGCTATTTTCTCTTACAATAATCCATTCTTCCCAGTCATGATACGTGGTTTGTTCCAAAAAAAATGACTTTTTATTTTTTCTTTCAAAGTAATCCTCCTCAGATACCTATATGTAATACACTTTGCCAGTGATTTTTTCAATCCTTGAAGCACTTCTGATATGCGCTTTTTGGTATGGTCTTGAGCTCTTCCAGCGATGCGGTCTTTATCTCTTCAATCGTGTTAAAACTCCGTCCTTTCATGGGTATTTTCAGTTTTGAGAACTAGAAAAAGTTGCGGAGGCCCAAGTCCGGTGAATACTTGGTTATTTTTGGCCAAAAAATCACGAACAAACTTCGCTGCCACACGTTTCATGCCGAAAATATCCGAAAAAATTGCATGGCATGAGCCAACCGATATGCCGACATCCTCAGCAACTTCTCTAATAGTTATTTGACGATTCTCCATTACAATTTTCTTCATTACTTCAATGTTTTCATCGGTTGTTGACGTGCTCAGGCGTCCAGGGTGGGCATCGTCATTAACATCTTCTCGGCCTTCTGTGAAGAGCTTTTAGCACTTATAAACATTTTTTTTGCTCAAATGCCACAGTCAATATTTTAAGTGCGTTGGAGTACTTATAATTTTATTTTTCACACAAAATTTAATACAACAGATTCTTTGACTCATTTTTTTCGATAGCAAAAAATCGCCAAGCACACCAAAACACGTCTAACCTTTAATCTGTCAAAAACAAACTAAAAATGCAAAATGGCTAATAATTTCAACATATGTTGGAGACATGTGTACCAACGTAACAAAAAAAAAAAATCGAAAATCGAATGGACGTAGCCTGCGAAATTAAAGTCCCCATTTTTTTAAACGAATCACATATTGGCCCAACCAGCGAGTCAGTAACAACTTAACGTAATAATGCGATATACAGAAAGTACATGTTACTGGCCAGCGAATCATCTTTTAGAACTTTTCGTTCAGTTCAGCTGTCACTTAACAGAGCGAAAATTAACGCGCAAACTGAATGAAATGTCAGAATACATCAAAATAAATTTCCAAAGCATACTTTTCTTAAAAATAATAAATTTTGATATTCACATTACAATTTTAATACTGTATTTGTCAGTTGTTACGGATTCGGTGGCCGATATGTCAAATATTTTGTAAGCAAATAATTTCGTCAAATTCTGTAAGGATTCTTGTTGATTCGCTGGTTAGCCCAATATTTGATATCTTACACCGCTGCTGACCTTATGGCTGAAAACAGCAAAAGAGCAGCCGCCTTATCAGAAACATTTGAAGTTTTTCTGTGAGAATTTATTTAGCAAAGCACAGAAAAAATCGTGAGTAAAAAAATATAAATGTAAACATACATGAATTGAATTTTTCCGAGTTCATTTGTCATAATATCAGCTGTTCGTTCACTCGTTGGAATGTAGTGTATAATGTACTAGTTTGTTTTATATCGTCTCACGAACGAAATGATACCTAACTGCCAAATGTTTGCCATATTTGACCATGCCATCGCCATGACAAAATTCCAAAAAAACACCAGAGTACTGGCAATTGATACGTCTAACAGAAAATTATCGGGAGATTGGTGCCAACAATTCAGAATTTGAGAAAATGTTCAGTTGAACTGCGAAAATAAAATTAAATAGCACTCACGAGACTTTGCAGCCTTATTTGACCATGATCACAACGACAAAATTTTGTAATAATTTCAGAGAACTGAGGCAATCGATAGGTCTATCAGAACAACATTGTGAGATTGGTGACAAAGATGCAGGACGTAGGAAATACTCAGTTGAATTGTGAAAATTTTAATAGATATTACGTTATATACATTCACTGCGTGCACCTTCCAAGCTAATACTTCACTTGGGCCAACGAATCCCAGGATTATGTCTTTATTTTTAGAATTATTGTGTGGAACCTTGGCGGTTATGCTCTATAGATTATCTTACTATAAACGAAATATATTATACATACTTAATTGAGACAAGTACGTGGCCCAACGGCATGGAGGCATTTCTTATTGGAAATCAAATCCTAATACGTCTCTTGTATGTTCTTTAAATCGTTATCGGAAAGATCTTCTAGTTTGTCCATTATATAAATGATGAGAAATTTGAAAGTTTGAATTTATAAATGCCGTTATCCAAAATTGTTATATTCCATCGTTTTGTTTATTTCTCTAATGAGTGTTAAAATTATAACCAATTTTAAACTCATATTTTGAACAAGTTTATATCGAAAATCGATCTTACATTAAATTTTACAAATTAAAATTTTAATTAATTTTTTTTTTAAATTTGTACTATATTTGCTACTTCTATAAGTATGCATGCTTTCACTAAGGTTCAATTTATTCATTTGTATAAAACACACACAAAAATTGAACGTTAAAATTGATTGCTAACGGACCTAATGAAAGTTTCATCTTAATAAAATAATAACTAATTTTAATCATACGAAAAATAAAAGTTAATCGTGTTAATCCATATATAAAGATCGGGTTATTAAATATAAATTCAAAATCAAACTCTGACATAGAAAACCGAAACAAAACGATTTTATGAATATATGCGTTAAACAATGTTAAATTTGATAAAAGATGCGATCGAAAATCCGTCTCAGAGATATCTTCATAATATTTGATTGCATTCAGTTTGAATATATTCATTCATTGTCTGAACAATGGCACTTCATCACCAAATTTATCAATCGATTAATTTTGAATTATGATTGAAACAAAAACGATAATATTTATGGATATAACACATAAAAATAAGAAAGTTATGAGATAATTTGGTTAAGCCAAAATCTTCCTTATATTGTATGCAATATAGACGTACATATGTTTGTGTGTAGCTTGTTTTGACACAAATGTTAAGCGAATTGGATTTTTTTTTTTCTATTTGAAACTAGACAGAATCTACTTTGCATTTACCAAATATAAAATGGATAGTAAAATGATAAATTAAAATAATAAGTCGATAAATTATATTAACGGTAATATATGGCGAGATCTTATGTTTACATTTTGCAGTTAGATGAATAGCAAATAATTATAATTGAGGTGGATATGAGGTCTCTTATATATAAAGATTGTTGACCACAAATCGTCAGCATATTTTTGACATACATACATAATATGTACATATTATAACTTTTGGAATATACCAGCATAGTGATAATAAGGTGTTTGCAACATACATACATATATTCAATTAATTGTTACATAATTGTTAATAATTATTTAGATTATATTTTATACTATATCGTTATCGTGTTCCAGTGACTGTGATAATTTCTTGTTATAAAAACTCGTTTTTGCGGTATGAATATCAAGGTCGATTTTTCCGCGGTACACATGATAATATCGTTTAAAATCAAATATAAAGATAGATGAATCCAAGTGATGTGATTATAATATAATTCGGTTACACCAACAAATTTCTCACGACATTTAAATCAAGAGTGTACATTATTATAATCACGATTTTATAATTTATCAAGTGTCACGCCCTTATTAAATATAGTTTTATATATGATATATCATATTGCCGCGGCTAACAAGTATTTTGAAATATTCTAGCCGAGCATATAACTAAAACAAATAAAAAAACGAAAGTACTCTATACTCATAATGAGAGCTGCAAGTGAAAAGTTCCTATTATATGTATTAAAAAAACAATCAAAGCTTTCTAAATTATTAAAAAGTCACGCATTTTATTAAATAATTGTTACAGATTTTAACATCAATAAGTTAATGAACAATTATAATTTCTATAGCATAATGTAGGTACTTACAATCTTTGTTTCCGTAAAAAGTAGTTTTAGTTTTTTATTATTTATAAGAATTGCGTGCGAATAATTTTAAAATTTGATTATATGAAGATAATTATTTTAATTTTCACAATTAATTATGTGTAAATTAGATATACAATTACATATTTTATTAATTATTGAGCGTCATTTGATATGAATTTTGCATAAAGTCTAACCTCTCTTTGGTGTTTCTTCGGAAATTAGGATTTTTAATTTGTTTGCGATTTTCAAACTTCAAACTGGCTGAACTGGGTGTGCTTGTAATTTCGGGAACTTTCAATTTTGTCTAAATTTTACTATTTTCTTCGAAAACTTGTAATTTTTTATCTAGCTTTTTTAAAATTAAAAAGTTAAATTTGAAATTTCATAAAAAAACTATTTACGTATCAACTTCAAATTTAAAATCTTAATTGTACATTTTTTGAGTGGATTTTCTTGATGTTTTTGTTTAAAATATTCAGATCCAGATAATTCAAAAAATATATATTTTATAAACGGAATATATTCCATTTTAAATTAGGTTTCAGAAAAAAATATAAAAAGTGGTGACCCTTTGTTTCAAAGGTCACCAAGCATGGCATTTTTCAGAAAAAAACACTTTTTCTTCGACAAAAATTTGTTAAAAAAATAAAAATGATATCATTAATAAATAGAGAGTCTTTTCCCTTTTATATAAGCCGCCAATCATTGAAATCGGTTAAGTAATTTTTGAGAACGTGTACTTTGAAAATTTCGAGTTTTTAACAAAATTAAAAAATTTACGGCGAACGTTTACCATTTCTCAAAACTGTTTATGCAATATTTAAATGACTCCGATAGTACGAAATGAAATCGAAAAGGATCATCATGCTATTTACTCATAATCGTAGAAGTGATTGCCTAGAATCCGTTATTACAGGTGATTTAAAGAAAAACGAGTTTATAGCCTGCGAAAGAGTTGGGAGTGCCTTGAGCCACAGAAAAGATTTCATAAATCAAACCATAAAACACATCTAAACAAAGGCGGCTGGTCCATCCAGATAGAAATCCAGATTTTTCAATACAAAATTTTTATTTTTTTATTCTTCCTTACCCACATTCATGATTCTCATCTCTTTAAGTCTATCATAATCATAACCTAATTTCGTTTGGTTTCTATACATCATACTACCAATTTCAATTGGGCATATACAGTCAAACTTCCATAAATCGAATCGCCATCTGCCAAACATTTCTGTTCGATTTAGAAAAAATACGAAATATAGAAGTTAAGAATAAATGTATATTTAATTTTCCTGCCAAAATATAAATTCGATTTAAGGAAAAATTCGAATAATGGAAGTTCGATTTATGGAAGTTTGACTATGCAAGTCTTGATAATACTATACAACACACGAGCAAATGTTGCTTGTGTTTCTTCGACGGAAACCTTGTTATAAAGATATAACAAATTTGCTTTACCGGTTCAAAACTTTTTATTCCCTAGAATCGATCAACTTGATACTTGTTGACTATCGAACAATTTTCAATATTATCCAAAAATCTGAAAATTTTTAAATAATCTCGAAGAATCCAGGAACATTTTCAATAATTTTAAATAATCTGCAATATTAGGCGAGTAACATCGACGAGTAATCTTCAACAATAATATCGAATCAAATAACTTCGGAAGCAAGCAGCCAAAATGGGAAAATCTCGAATATCTTAGAAAAATGTCATCATGTAACACACTCTCCTTATATTTACTTATCTTAACTATATATCTGTAAGTAATTCAACGCTATAAAATCTCAGAACACTTAAAAACAATATCATCAATATCAATGTAATATTCACGGTAAGATTTAAAGAACACACAGATGAGCTTAAACAAACCCGATCAAAAGATATTTTTAAATCTAGTTATGCACAACACTTAACGGACGAGAATCACTCATACACTGATGTTCACAGCAATTTAATCATATTACACAGGCTACAAAAGGGAAATATAATGGACCGGTACGAAGAGTTGGAAATTTATAAACAACGCAACAACACACTGATTTTAAATGAAAAACTAAATACAAAAACAAATAGATTGTACGACAGGGTAGCAAAAATGAAATAGAACAACAACCAGGAAAAGCATCGAAAAACAACAAACAACACAAACAATTTTTAGTAGTTTGCAAAAAATTGACAAAGAGCGAAGCTCGAAACTAGTATTTTTAAAATAAAATACAAAAAATATCACAATAAAGAAAATTAAAAACTATTTCAAGTTTTGAATAAAATATAAAATTAAATCAAATAATAAAAACAAAATTGTACCTATCAGCCATTTCATACTAAAACATTATAATCCACTAAACGTCAAATTTGATTTATACATAGGAGGATTTTTCAAATAATTCGAGAGTTCACCACCAGTTGGTTAAAGGGGATAAACAAACTAAGAAGTGTCAATTTTGTATTAAAATTTCGTTGTTGAACATTAAAACTTACGTAGAATATTATACTGTGAAAATAAAAATTGATTTGCTGTATTAATACTTCAAAAGTATTCCATTTATTTAAAGTTTTGTTCGAATTTTGCTATATAATGGTGAAATACTGTTGTGTTCCCAACTGCAAATCAAAAGTAAAAAAAGGAAGCGGAATTAAATTCCACCAATTTCCGAATGGCATAAAATTGAAAAAGCAGTGGATGGTAATCCTCCGTATTGGAAAAAAAATATCCATACACTCTACAGTGTGTAGTCTTCACTTTACAGATAGTGATTATCAAATGAATAAATACAGAAGAGACACAGGTTCGAAAACCATATTTATAATTAAATTAATATCTCTTCAAAATAATTTGTACTTATTTATTTTAGAACAGACTAATAAACTAAAAGCGGACGCAGTTCCGTCAAAGAATATCCCTGTAAGAGCTCATCAGACTATACAAAAACAAAGCCGTAGGAAGATCGTTAAACCAAATGTTCCAGTTGCGGAACCCCTTTTGAGAGAATCCTTTAATTCGGATTTAAATGATAATTTAGAAATTAATGTGTCGCCATTATCTAGATTATCAATTACTATTCTAGAGCCAACGGAGGTAAACTTTTTATTATAGTTGAGTGAATAAATCTTATTTAATATTAATTTTGTAGATTAAACCAGTTAGAATGGTCAACATGTCAAACGGAAAATTCAAAGATGTCATATTCTACGATAACGGACGCGGAACTGTTACAATTTAGCGGAATGGATCGAAATCGATTTTTATTTTTGGTTGATTTGATTGTTAGATATAACACAATCTCTATAATAAGTTCTTTAACGGCTGAAGATCACGTTCTTTTACTTTTACTTAAGTACCGAACCAATTATAATTATAGAACAATTGCGAGACATTTCGAGATTAGTCCCTCTAATGTTTCAAAATGTTTTATTTATATGAACAATTTACTTTATTCCACCTTGAAGCGAATAGATTTTTGGAATAACAGTGTTGATTCGAACCGATCCTATAGAGCAATAGTTGATTGCACTGAAATTTTTGTGCAGAAATCCCAGAATCCAATACATAACCAGTTGACATTTTCACACTATAAAAATACGACAACTTTTAAAATTTTAATATCTATAGATGAATTTGGTTTAATTACCTTTGTTTCGGAAGCTTACGGTGGAGCAATCAGCGATCGCGAAATAATCGTAAAATCGGGTTTTTTAACTAATTTGAAACCCAATGACTATATCTTAGCCGATAGGGGGTTCGATATTTCCGATGTTTTAGAAGAGTTAAAGGTTGGTTTAAATATACCACCTTTTCTACGCAATAAAAATCAGTTGTCAGAAGAGGAAATTATGGAAACCAGGTACATTGCCAACCGACGAATTCTTGTTGAAAGAGTAATAGGGCGTGCAAAAATCAACAGAATCATTTCTGATACCATTCCTACTTATATGTGGCAACACACAAACAAATTTATTTTTAACTGTTTCGTATTATGTAATTTTCAAAAACCACTAAAAACTTTTTGTTTTAAAAATTAATAATTTTTTTATTATTAATTCAGTTTTATTAAAAGTAATAAATACTGAAAACAAAATAAATTGAATTCATTATACAAAAATAAAATAAGCATAAGTGTATACGCATGCATGTACACCTAACTAAAAAAATAAAATACAAATAATTTAATTCAAGTACATAGTATCACAGCTCTCAGGAACTTCATGTAACTAACATATTTTTGTGTTTAAATAAAATTTTAATATTTAAATTTATAATAACTATCACAGAATTTTTTTTTATAATAGACAGTTAGTTTATCTAACATTGAATCTGCGAATTCTTTGTTGTATTTGATCCGTTCAATGTAAAGCGATTGAGGGGTCCATACCACAAAGTCGCATTGCGTTATTCCCGTAACGTGCATTTGCAATTGCATTTGGTGAAAATACGAGTGTGACTTAAAAAGTCCATTTTTACTTAAAAATTTTGCCTCTGTGGGTAATCCCATTCTTACACTGTATGGACATTTTATTTCGATTATTAAATTTTTTTCGAAATTAATTCCATCCGGAGTAGCAGCTAAAAAATTTAAGTGAGGGTCTACGAAAATACCGCATTCATCGATTTTGTTTCCTGTAACGTCGCAATATTTTTTTCGAGCGATAGGTTCATTAGAAAGCCCCCATTTTATTGAGTTGGCAAATATTGGAATACCTAACATGTGATTTTTTAAAAAACTGTCCACAAATTTACCCGAATTTGTGGTCCTTATTGCACTATGACAAATTGAAGCGGTAATTCGGGAGGATCTTACTTGATACCACAATTTATTATGTACTCTTGTATTTTTTTCGATCCTTTTGATTTCTTTGGTGGTAACTTTATTTGTATTATTTAACATATAATACTGCAGCGGCTCTGAGCAATAGTCGTGATCTGCACAAAAAAAAGAAAAATTTGCATTACGAGATGATAAAAACGGCGATTCAGTCTTAAAATTAATTAGAGAATTGATTGCATAGTTTGAAATACTATTTGAACTCTCCTGTAATGATTCGGTAATCCCGAGCATTCGATTTATAGACACGTTTCCAAGGCTTCTCCCGGTTGGCCTATGCCATTTTTGAACCTTAGATGTGGCACTCAAAAATTTGGGTATTTTTCCTAAACGTTCAACAAAATAAAATTATTATTTAAAAATTATTATCTAAAGTCATAATGCAGTATTATAGCTAGTATATTTACCTGAAACTTTAAAGCACTCAATGGCATATAGTAGTGCCGAAACATGTTTACAAGCGGCACTTAAACCTGTACCAGCTGGGCAACCGCAATTAGCTTTGAGTATTTGACACATCTCACAATTCAGATGAACGTACACGACATACTCAAAGTTCTTCTTTGTTTCTGCACTGCAGACACCTTTAAAATAAAAGTTGTTATTTCTTTGAATAAAATTTATTCTTTTTACGAATTCATTGAAGAATAATCGGCGCCCTTTTTTTTCTCCAACACAAGCTTTTCTTTCAATAAACCAATTGGAAATTATGGAATTTGATAGCCACTGTATGTGACTCTTCTCTGAGAGAATATCCAATTCTTTATAACCTTCGGTTGGGAAATCATTACTATCTACTGCTGGGACAACATTGGTTGAATACAATTTTCTACTCAGGTCCACCGACTGCCATAGACGTAACCTAAAATAACTTAAATTAACTACTGCCTCAACCATATTTTACCGCCATACCTATTAATAAGGATTAATTTAGTTCCACTCGTTTTGGCACCGACAGCATTTAATTTTTGTTTTAATTGTTCTACCGTTAGACCATCCATTGCAGAAAATTTAATAAATAATTAGCTATATTTTGACAGCGCGTTATTCCAACTTTTGTAAACTAACAACAAAACTGTTTTGACATCCATTTCCATAAAATTTGGGACTAAAAGGAAGTTGTTTTTTCGAACTAAAATAGAAAAATATTTTATTAATTAAACTTAGAATGTAGTTTTTAATACTTTATAAACAAATGCCACTTATCTAATTATAATATTTGATGAAAATTCTTTGATGATTCTTCAATTTGTTTTAATGATGTTACATGGGATTTCCTATGAAAATTTTTGACATTTTACTTTTGTCCCCCATACGTCGCGCTATTACGACAAACACTCGAAGTAAAAAATCCTCCTATAGCACTAAACCTACGCGACATCTATATCAGTAAAATCGTCAATAAACTAGCAGTGAATAATGGATATAATGGGCATGTTTTTTTTTTGATATCGAAGTAATCTGAGAAATAATTTAACTGTCAAAATACAGATATGCGTTTTTTTTAGTATAGCTCAGTATGCAGCTCGAGCTAAGAGAAATTTTCCATACAAGTTTGACGTAAAATTTAGCTGGCTAAATAAAATAATTTTTTTTTAGCTGAGAATTTCGCTGAGCGGTATGCACCTTGCGTGAAAAATTTGAAAACCATTTCAGTTGTTTCATTCAAATCTAGATTGCGCCACTATAAATTCTACAAACATTCTAGCTCAATTTATCTCACAAGGGCAATAATTTGAAGATACATTTTGACGGTTTTGAATTTTGATTTGTTTTATAATCGAAGTAGGCACGAAGTACAATTAATTTATTTTTATATAAATAAGACAGAAGTCAAAATGGCCGATCAACATCACGAAGTCGAGTACTTAGATGATTTTTTGGACGACGATAATGATGTGGATAGTGCAGATATAATAACCCAAACCATTGAAAGAAAATTTGCAGATGCATTAAATGCATCACCAATAAAAATTATATCCTCTTAGTCACTGGAATTCATTATTTTGTATACTTTTTATAAATTGTTTAGCAATTTTGAACAATTCTTTAGAAGGATCAAAAAGTAATAAACAGATAAACTAAAAGAAACTTCATTCAAAAACAAACGAATAAAAGTCAAACAAAATCAACAAAATTTATCTCTACACAAATTTTTAGCTTGACGATTTATCTGTAATTAAATGAAGACTTGTGCAGACCGCGCCAAAAATTTATCTTAGCTCGAGCTGCATACTGAGCTTAACCGAGGAAAAATGTATTTCTCTGTGTCGTTTTTTTTACGCTCGGATAATTTTAAAATTGACTCTTTTTTCTCTGAAAAAAAGTTCAGATTGTTGTTTGCCAGACATTCATTTTAAATAAAAAGAACATGATAATATTTATTTGGCTATCTTAAACTGACGTTTAATTTCTACGACGTTAACAAAACTATCATTTATTTTTCTCGGATGCATCAGAGAAAATATTTATCGGATTTCTCCGATATCTATTTGTTCTCTCTTATTTCTCCGATATTAAAAAAAAACACGCCCCATTATAAGTGATGAAACAAACGTATAATGAGCATATTATACGTTAGTCGTGGACAAAAACCTTTTGTGTTTCTAATTTTTTCGGATCGATCCGATATTTGTTTTTGCGTTTTTTTATTATATCCGATAAATCACAGATTGCTGTTTTTCGATCTGAAATTTATTTCAGATAGTACAAAGAGATACATAGTTTGACGTTTAAAATGATGAACACTATAGGCTGATATAACAACAATGGAAAATTCATTTTTAAAGTCTAT
Source organism: Tipula helvola (assembly GCA_963556165.1). Taxonomy (NCBI): domain Eukaryota; kingdom Metazoa; phylum Arthropoda; class Insecta; order Diptera; family Tipulidae; genus Tipula; species Tipula helvola. Next base: position 31,118,385 of record OY744483.1, on the reverse strand, counting down.
TGTAAATAATTTTAATTAATTTTGTTAACTGTTTCTTGTTCATAAATGTTTAATTGTATTTTTGTGTATATTAATTATGCATAGGTAAACAATTTTCTTGGTCATAGTTTGTTACAAAACAGTGGTTAGCCAATTTAAATAGTTTAGCCTGTTAAAATCTGAAAAAGGTCTTTTCAGATTAACAATTATCGGATATTTCAGATAATTTATCTCTCTGATCTCTCTCGTCTCTCCGATGTAATAAAAAAACAGGCCAATTATAAATGATGAAAAAAACGTATAATGAACATATTATACGTTAGCCGTGGACAAAGTTATATTAAATGGCCAAACATTTTTTTAATTTTTAGTATTAAAAAAAATTAAATTGGCTTTTATTGGGTATTCAAAATTTAACCGGATCCGGTCTAAAACCGGGTATTACAAATAGTCATAGTGTAGGGTACCTATACCGGGTAATTTTGGGGTACCTGGCACATCATTAAATTTATGTTATTTTCTGAATATACAACAGATTTTTCGAATATTTTATGGCAATGTGTGATAATATTGTTATTTTTTCCTTAAAGTAAATTTTCAATGCCCAAGTAATGTCTATGCGTGTTGTAAGGCCTGAAGCGCGGATTACTGTCACAATATTTATAAAATTTGTTTTGTCTCTGTAAATTAATAAAAATGATAGCATAACATTTTTGCATTTCAAATAATATTTTTATCGTAATGAACACTTGTTCATTACTCTTTGTATTTTATAACCACAATATATAAAAAATCTTCCACGAATATATTTTTGGATATTTAGTGCAAAATCAAAATAAAATTGACACGTGTATCATTACTTTTTTAATGGTGATGGTAACGGTGATTATGGTGGTGAGGGGGATGATGATGGTTATTGTGATTGGGATTGTGATTGTGATGGTGATGGGGGTGACATAATGGTTTGATGGTATAAAGGTAGGATGGTTTGATGATATAACGGTACGATGGTAATATGATACAATGGTGTGATGGTCAAATGGAATGATGGTGTGATGGTATGATGGTTTGATGGTATGATGATATAAAGGTGTGATGTATGGTGGTGAGATCGTTTGATAGTATGATGGATTAATAGTACGTTTGTTTGATGGTATGATGGAAGGATGGTGTTATAGTTTTAATGGTTTGATGGTATAAACCTATGGTGGTATGATGGTATGATGATGTTTGAAGGTTCGATTTTAACATGGTACAATTAAGTATGGTATGACGGTAAGCTGGTATGATGTTATTATGGTACGGCGGTTGGTGTAAGGGTATGATGGGATGATGTTAAGGCGGTATGGTCTTTTGATAGTACAACGGTGGGACTGTATTTTGATATGGTGGTATAATGCTATGATAGTATGATGGTGTTTTGGTATGATGGTATAATGATATTATGTTATGGTTGTATGATAGTATGATACTATGGTGTTATAATTGTATGATTATTACACACATTTTTTAAATTTAAAAAAAAAAAACACTTGTTAAATATTTCGCAAAATTACGAAAGGTTTAAAAGGAGTATATCAGGAGTATCTACTAAACTGTAAAAATAAAAATGTAGTTACATATATATATATATATATAGTTGGAAAAAGCAAAAAGTGAAACAAAAAGATACCAATAAAAAATGTGGGAGTGGTAAAAATAAAAATGATGAGAGCAATAAAAATTAAAAATTAAAAGGGGGTGAGTTAAACACTGGTATATGATTATTGATTAGTCAACGGCCGAATAACAAAATTCCAGATGTTTTTTTTCCTCTTATTTTATTATAACCCGACGTATTAGTCATTTTATGGGATGGTATGAGTATGGGAATAAAACAGTTAGCTTTTCGGATTTCGTAAGATTCTAAGTTGTCTAAACGTCTGCTTTTTGGTTGTACATGTAATTTTTAACTTCATTTTTAAATTTTTAAAAAATATTCAGTTTCATGAACAACGAAAATATGTTTGATGGCGTTAATCAAATGAACCGAAACAAAGTCATGCATTTCTGACTCATTTTTAAAACAAAACAAAAAACTCAATTATCTTGAAGTTTGCAATTTTTTATTTTTGCTATTGTATTCAGTACTAAATTTTTTCTATCTCACACTTTTGCTTCTCAGAATTGAATGGCGGTAATCTATTGAACCGCACTGTATGTGGCAACGTAAAAGAGAATGTACCTTCATTACGAGAGTAAGAACTTCAAAAAATGTGTATGTTTTAGCTCCGGGAACAAAATCAAAAAATATAATTTACAAGCAAGCATTACGACCAATAAATTATTTTTGTCTTGATTTTATTCAATTCACTTGAGAAATTGTAGTCAAATGGGTCTTGAATCTTGATGTATTTCTTTATATTTAAAATAAAACCACATGTTGAAGTACACCAATTAAATTTTAACCATGCTTTTATTCTGCTGAATTTAAACATCTGGCATTACGTAAATGAATGATGTCAATGCACGATGAGTTGTAATGTTGTATATTAGTTGTGACTTTAAAATCGCCACAAATCTTAAGCGCATTTTGCTTCGTTACTATTATGATTGGTGTAGAAATCAGCAAATTGAGTGGAGTGCATCTTTCAATTCCGACTTTTACGGCAAAATATTTGTGAAAAATTATTGGTTCGGGACTTATTGTAAAATGTTTTGTTTGGACTTTTGTTCTTAAATCGAAATACTTACATCTAATATAAGGAATTCCGAAAATTAATCGAAAGTCAAATTTTTTAACTATTAATTTGAAATTTGGATTTTTTTCATTTTCAAAGTTTACACCAATGGAATTTATAGAATTAAGTTTATAGCCACGTTATACTAGGGTAAGCAAACTAAGCAAATTTTGCAAATACATAGTACGATATTGTAATAGGGGAGGGATATACAAATTATTTGTCTGTTTCCTCTTTACTAATAAAAATGAAAATCTGTATGTACGTGTATATGCTCTTTATACGTTTCCATACCATTGATCCAACCAGATTTAAACGATGCGTAGTGGTTTATCGAGAGTTATTTGGAGTTATCGAGAGTTATTTAAGTTGTGGTATCCATAGGTCATAAAACATGCCGTTGGAATTGAATTCAAATTAGTTTTTGTGCTAAGGAGATAACTCCGGAGCTCGCACACAACTTGAGCCGGTCCTGCTAATAAACCATAATGCCTAAACTGCAGCAACTCAACATTTTCGAGATGAAATAAGTCCAATATCGGCAAACAATGCCTGACGTGTACCGCGCCGTACAGTGCGGGCGATTCCAAAAAAGCTGACCAAAACTCCTCGAGTAAATTATTTCAAAATCTGCATTCAGGGTTTTTTTGGGTCGCTGATTACGAATCTGAAGTCAGAGTTGCAAATTTAAATAATTAAAACGAATTATTGCCAACAATAACTCTATTTCCTGGACAAAGTTACAACAAGAACTCGCTCTAGTCGACCAATCACTGAAAAAGCCGATGAAATCTTATAAAAGATCGAAGAAGACCGACACATTTAGTCATGACATTGCTAAGGAAATTAATATCGACCAGAAAACAGCTTTAAACCATTTGCTACACAAAGAAGCTCGATGTTTGAATGCCGCAGGAATTTTCGATGAAAAATTTGACTGACTGAATTTCCATTAGCGAATTGCTATTGAAACGCAACGAAATCAACACATTTTTGAAACAAATCATTAGCGATAAAAAATGGGTAAAATACAGCATATCGTTCGAAAAAGATTGTGGTGAAAGAAAGGAGAACCACCACAAACGATTTCAAAGCCAGATAGGGATTATAGCAGGGAAGCCTACATTATGAGGTTCTAGAACCTGATCAAATGATTGATTCTAATCTCTACTATCACCAATTAATCAGATTGCAGTAAGTAATTAAAAAGTCGGCAAGAATTGATCAATAGAAAGCTTGTTGCCAGACCACACACATCTTTGATGACCCGGCAAAAATTGAGAGAGTATAGTCCGGATATCGCACCCTCTGCCTACCATTTGTTTCGATATCTGCAAAACTCCCTCGATGGGCTAACGTTGAGTTCAGAAAAGGACTGTGAAAATCACTTCAATTATGAATTATGAAACTTCCCGGAAAATGGCCATTAACATTAATAAAATTCATTTTGATTTGAATAAAAGAAAAATTTAATCAAAAAATGACCAAAAAATCTCTCAATACTTTTTCCTCAACCTGTTTTCCAAAAACTTCAGTAATATCTGAAAAAGCAGCTTAAAGCAGCCATTTTTTTTTATTTCGAAGATAATACTTTCACCTACAACTTCTGATAAGTTTTACAATCAAACACGACAGAACAACACAACTTTTTGATAATAACATATCGTATTTTAAAGATTGACCATAACTTCAGATTTTTTGATATTTAATACTTTCAAAATTAGTACATTACAATTTATTTTCATGTTTCACTTACTTTCAGAAGTTGATTCAATTTTGTTCGATAAGAATTGGTTGTGCTTTCGATTTTCTATATTACTTATAACAAGGGCGTTGTTTACCAATTCTGTAACATTGTTATTGATACTATTCTTCGAACAAAAATATCATTTTGACGAATATTCTATAGAGAAGGTAGAAGGAAATCTAATCTTCTATGCGTGACTCCTGAACGTTATAGATGATTCAGTATGGCATAGTTTATCTTATGCCATAGTGTACGACATGCCGTACTGAAATATACCGAAGTGTCATACATATTTCGTAATGAAATACATATATCAAAACAACGGTTATTTGTTGTTTTGACAACCCCCCTCCATTCCTAGAATAACAATATACAATTTTTTTTCATTTATGATTTGTCCACATAAACAATAAAATAATTAAAAATTAATGAAAATAACTTCCAGCATAGTCTCAAATTTCTAACTTCTCATAATGCTGATCAAAGAGCACTTGTATAATCCACTACCAAATGATTTCAGTTAATTTGAATTGCGATTTGTGAGTTTACATAGAACAGAAAATTAAGCAATTCCTAAAGGTTAATTTCACAAATAAAATTCCTCGTCTTTATTTAGCTAAGCTAAAGCTGTCATCACCTTTTTGAATTGCGTCTAAGGTAAATAGACATAACATATTTGAATGACCGCCAAATGCTGCACTTACCGTAATCCAATTAGCAAAAATATAAATCTAATAAAAGAACGTATTTTTAATAATTACCTACCATTTGCGATTTCGCGTTTTAAAATTGCTTTTCTATAAATACGTATTGTACATGCTTGATTGAAACCGGCAATTGCATCATACCACCTGTGTCTAATAAAATTTAAACCGCAAACAAAAAACTCATTAAAATAAAACACTTTTTTATAACAGTATTGTTCCAAATTTTTTAAGCGCACACAAATAACGCACTCGTCATATGGTATAATGAATTTCCAATTCGCTTCGCGAACATACATACACAAAGCGAGCTTATAAGAAAGTATTCTTATGAGAGTGTTGTACACATTCTTCCAGTAAGTAGTGCAGCCTTGATCTTACTAACCCCACTATATAGTCTAGTTGAAATTTAAATCCCACTATAACCTAAATTCTGGACCGTTTTATTTACTATATTCTAGAAATAGAATTTATAAAGAACTAATAAAACTAAAACTGTTTCATCTTGATTTCTTATACGTTTTCTTCTTCTTGCCATCTGCTTCTTAAATTGCTTTAGTTCTTTAGTTTTGAAAATATCTTCATTCGCTCTTCATTATACACATATATATTTTTGTTGTTTGGGTGTGTGTTTGTGTGTATTTGTTGTAAATAGTGCTTAGTTATGTTTTTAAATTAATTAATTATTTATGAAAATGATTGTGATGTGCTTTTTACTTTTTCCGTAACAGTTTTAAATTTCTAATAATTTCTTGAGCAATATTTATAGGTTTAAATTTTTGTTTTTGTATTTTAATGTCTTGATAGCGACGATTAATAATATTGTTATGTTTGAATATGAGATGAAAAACGCGTTTATTTAATCCGGTTCTATAGTAATTGTCATCTGGTTCGATTTAATTTTAAAGAAGGAATATTAATAAATTATAATTATTGTTTTTACAGCAAATTAGTGGCCCATATCGTATCATCGATCTGATCCTATCAATTTAGATCGTGGAGCCAGCTTTTACAATTACGCCATATCGTTTTTAAATGTCGCGCTATTATCGATTGCAATTTCATTTCGGGAGTACAGCCCTATGCTTTGGAAATGGAATCCAAATCAGTTTTGTTTACTTTGCGGCCTAAGTATGTACTTTAGTCTGAGTTTCCCGGTGTAGGAAAAAATAATAAATATTTGTTAAACAAGCTACAAAAGGCCTGCGAATACTGGCACATGGGGGAAATATGGTTACCAACAAAACGATATGACAGCCAAGTCGTTCAAGTTTTTTTTCTTTAAAACACCAGAAAACGGTGATGTTGTATCACATCCTATAAATTCAAGCAAAAGAAGACCGGTTGATCATATTTGTCCAAGTTTATAAATAATTCTTGTCTCCCGCGGCTTATTATTGCAACTCTACATTCTTTGCAAATAGGTCGAACAGTTTCTCTGTTTTTATCTATAACCAATCAATTCTTTGTAATACGTAAGCAAGAAAATTTCTTATGGAAGAAACGCAATACTCGGAGAACCAAATTGTATTTTTTTTCCATTTTTCATTACGATTTTTCTATTGCGATTTCAGCCGTCGAGGCTAGTGTGTTGGAGACGCAGTCTAGGTCGAAGGTGTCCTTGATGAAGCGCACGAATTCAGGTTTAGCGATGTCGTCGATGTTAAAATCGCCACAGAGCACAAGAGGGTTATTGGAGTCTATACTGACATATGGCGGTACTTAATGGCTACGGGAGAATGCCTCATCTGCTCCTATCAGATGAGGCATTCTCCCTTTACAGTGCTCTCTAGCATTGTGAATCGCCACTTTGTAGATCTACATTTTAATTAAAATTTATGTGAAAATTAATTATTTTAATTTATAATAAATTATACAGGTCCACAAAAAAAATGAGAGGTGAGTTCCTTAAATCAGACCAAGTGTTGTTTTGTCCCATCACGTCAGCGTTATTTTCTAACCTCAAAAAACAACTTGAAACTATAAAACCCAATAATATCAACAATTAAACCTTATAACCCTATACCGTCATATCCTAATAACCTTGAGATCGATAACCTATAACCCTAAAAGAACCCATACCCTCAAAACTCATAAATCTCAAATCCCAATAAACTACAAACCAAAAATGCAGCAAAAACAAAAAAAAACTTACACACAAAACTCCAACCTCAATCTCGAAGAGTTTTAGCTATATATCCATACGTCCATCACTTCATAACCTCAAAACTCATAAACCCCACAATCCTAAAGTGTAACATAAAAAAATTGCATGTCACAATATAACTCCGAATCATGTAGAATTACATTTAATAACTCCATATCCCCATAACTCCATACAACCTAATACCTCAAAATTCCAGTCCATAATCCTATAAGGTAATTTGTAAATGACCTTCGTAGTGCTTTTCTTTTGTGTTGGTTTGACATGTCTCTCTTCAAAGACCAACAGTAGTATGCCAACATATGGGTATCCCAAACACCCTGATATCTCGTTTCAATATCTTTTAAATCCTGGTGGAATCTTTCACTCTGTTCTTCACTAAAATCGCCTAAATTTTCTGGAAAGTACTCAATATGAGAATGAAGAAAGTGCAGCTTTAGATTCATTAGGCATTCCAAATTTTTAAAATTTTTTATCATATTTTCAACTATAGTCACGGAATTAGAATCTTTCCTATTTTCTAGAAATTTTTTCGTAACGTCTCTAAAACTTTGCCAAGCTGCTTTCTCCATCTTAGTCATTCTTTTTTGGAACTCATTGTCTTTCAAAAGTTCTCTAATTTGTGGTCCATCAAAAACGCCATCTCTTAGTTTCGCATCAGACAGTTTAGGAAACTTTTCAAATCAAACATTCGTACATACATAAAAGCTTTGCTCTTAGTACATTGCTTTGGACGAATTATTTTACAAGTCCCAGCTTTATATGTAATGGTGGAAGGATTACTTTATCTGTTGGTATTAGAGTCTGTTTTTTAATAGTTTTAGATCCTGGAGTTAAATTGTTTCTAGTTGGCCCATCCTTTTTCACATAATGTTCGGCACGAGCTCAGCTGTCCCATTCACATAGAAAACATGGATGTTTAGTGAAACCACTTTGTCGACTGGGTACTTCTCAAGATGTGGTACTCCTCATTCAACACAACCGAATGACCAACAGGTAGCGGAGCAAGATGGTTGCCATTATGTAGCAAGACTGCTTTTAAACTGCGTGTTGAAGAATCTCTGAATATAGACGCCAGTCTTTAACTTTATAAGAAACAGAAACAGTATACTAATTTATTAGTCCTTCAATATTAGCCGCATTTCTTGAGGCATAGTGATTCGGATCAGATCAAAGTTAACGTTAAGTGTATTGCTTTGGTACAAAAGGATTAGATTTAGGTTTGGATTTAAAATTTCAGAAAGCAACCCGCAAAGATTTATTTTTGAATTTAATTTTTTTTTTTTATGTGTTTCATATGAAGCAAATTCCAGTGGTAGGTATTGCAACTAAAAATCGGATTTGATTTAAGTAAATTCAAAAAATAATTGGATTTAGCTGAATCTTTTTTGGACTTATGTAATGCAATTGTTGTTGTATTTTTTTGTAAATTTACCAAAGCAATACACTTATTGAAAGCAACAACAAAAATTGAACACATTTTTGTTCTTGAATCAAAATTTTGATCCGAGTAGCTCTTTGTAGTACTTTGTCGTTTCATGAAACATGATCTGATCCAGAACAGATCAATCAAATGTCAAGAAATCAGCTATTGTTACAGTAAACTAAATTTTTTACGTTTGTAAAATATTTTCTGTGTTATATGAGTTTCTGGAGCTAGGCAATTTTTCTCTTTTAATCTTGTCGCCATTAGTTCAGAAATTTCTTTTGAAAGTCCAGCATCTCGGAACAAGTCATTAAGCTCTTCTTAAAAGAACCCATTGGGATATTTATTAGTCTCGTCTTGTGATTCTTCTGATATCTCATCGTTTATCTGTATATCCTCAGCGGCGTTTTCAGCTTCGATATCCGACATTTCCATTGCACTTTTATAATCGTCACTGACGTATCTTCTGTTCAATTCAAACGTGTAAAATTTTGGTGTACGGTCGATAACTAAAAACGGTCCTGTATATGGTGGTTGCAGTGATCTGCGTACTGCGTCAGTCCGTAAAAAAACGTGCGAGCAAGTATGCAGATCTTTGCTAATAAAAATTTTGTACGTTGCATGTCGCGAAGCCGGTACAGGTTTAATTTCTTCAAAGTGTCGTTTGATATCCGTTACAAAGTCTGACTGTACAATTTGATCGTTCGTTGTATCCAAAAAGGCTCCTGGAACTCGCGTCGTTTATCCGTATACGAGTTCAGCAGGCATGGCTTTCAGTTCGTCGCTGTATGTTGTCCGTAGTCCTAGTAAGATTGAAGGGAGAACACTAGTCCAATCTGTTCGATCGTAGCACATAATGGAATGACGCGGTGTCATCGCTCGATCATGCCGTTACATTTTGGATTGTAACTAGTTATTCTCCTTCGCACGAACCCCAGTAAGTTAGCCAGTTCGTGGAGAAGTTGTGATTCGAATTGCATGCCTTGGTCCGTGACAATGTACTTTGGCACACCAAACCGAACTCTCCAATGAGATTAGACCGCCAAAGCGACGGTAGCAGCGGTTATATCAGAAACTGGAATCGCCTCGGGCCAGCGGGTGTATCTATCAATCACACTGTTAGTGTGGGTTCAAACGTTAAATAAATAAACACACACATAATTTCACTTTTTGTTTAATAAATTTTATTTATTTATTTATATTTATTTTAATTTATTGAATACAAGTTTTTAATTAATTGTTCTGCACCACCATTTATTTTAGCAAATTAAATTAACCCCGCGCGAGGTGGGCTGCATGTCATCGCATTGACAATCGAGAGCAGACTGAAGTTAAGAAATAATTATATTTTGTTTGTGTCACTTCATGTGGAAGAGAATAGTAGTTTGATGGTTGCGTTCGTTCAAAACTCGGGTGCGTTCCCAATAGTGATGATAACGTTGAGCGGAATCAAACGTTGTATTGGTGATTGGGTGAACTCAGACGCCAAAGTATGAAGTTGATACTTTGTGGCGGAGCACGCATGAGTGAGCCGCTACAGATTATTTTAATTTACAAACATTTTTATTTATTATAATTGTGAACCATTGATTGAAATTATATTTATTATTATTATTATATAATCACCGCGTGTGCAGCATGTCGCCATTAATTAAATTTATTAACAAATAAATTATTATTATTTTTCACCACCGCGTGTACGACATATTGTCGCAATGAAATCCGAGATGAGACTGAAAAGATTTTAATTTTTATTTATTTTGTTTTGTGTTCTCGCGCTATGATTGGGCCAGCCAAAACGTGAAGGGGAAGTTAACCCAATATACATTCCAGGTGGAATGTGCACTGCCAAGTTTGTAGTGGTTTCTTAGATGAACCGCTACAGTACTAAGTGGAGTTTTGGTGTGTCGAGAGACTTTAGCCTTTTGGCAAGCTACACAGTTTTGCGCCATCTTCTGGACGTCTTTGTTAATAGATGGCCAAATGATGTTCTGAGTCAAAAGTTTAATGGATGCTTTGAAGCCAGGATGAGACAGATTATGAAATGCCTCGAAAACTTGCTTTTGAAATTTTAGGGGAATGAATGGCCTAGGTGTAGTACTTGTAATATTGCAATGATTTAAGGTTTTTGAATTGAAAACAACCGGGAATTTCTCGAATTTGAGCACAGTATTACTCCTTAAGATTTCTTGAAGTTCTTCGTTGTTTGTCTGAGCATCTGCGATGATCGCATAATCAATACTTTTGGGAATAGTAATTTGATTAATACGTGAAAGAGTATCTGTTTCGATACATTATCGATGCCGGAGTATCGGTTGTGAATTGACCAATGAAATCTAAGTGTCTAAACTGACGAGGAGATGCTTTTTCCGGATTCTGATTAAAAGCGTAGATCTTAGGTATGACTTTCGAGGAGGTGCCGAAAGTGTTTGACCCCCGAATAAGCCGCTAGGAGTTCATGATCATAAGCACTGTATCTTTTTTGCGTATCATTGAGACGTACTGAAAAGAACCCGAGTGGTTGCCAAGCCTCTGAAATTAACTGCTGAACCACTGCTCCGATCGCCGTGTCGGAATCGTCAACCATGATGGCCAGAGGTGCTGATTATGAAGGATGAATCAGTAAGATAGTGTCCGTAAGTTTATTTTACAGTTATCTAACGCTTCAATAGCTGTTTTATAGTCAATCGTCGTTCGAAATTTTTGATGACTTGAACCCGTTCATGCGATGGTAAGATACCTTGTCCAGTTACCATGTGGCCTAAAAAGAGAATTTAATTTTTTGCGAAGTTGCACTTGTCCGCATTTACTATGATACTAAACCGTGTTCTTCTAATTTCGAGAAGGTAATTTTGATGTGTCTCAGATGTTCCTCGTAATTTTTTGAGGCAATGAGCACGTCGTCCAAATATACAAAACAGAAGTCAAGTCCTTGTAGGGCGGTAGGACTGAGTGCATAAGGCATTGGAACGAATGTGCTGCATTGCGAAGGCCGAAAGTCATTTTACAAAATTCAAAGAGTCCAAAAGGTGTCGAAATGGCTGTTTTTGGAATGTCCGTCGGTTCGATGGGAATTTGGTGGTAAGCCTGGACAAGGTCTATCGTTGAGAATACAGAGCAGCCCTCGAGTTGTTGTGTAAAATCCTGGAGATGTGGATTTGGGTAGCGGTCCGGAATCGTGATCCGATTAAGTGCTCGGAAATCTCCGAACGGTCTCTACTCTTCATTCTTTTTCAACACTAAATCTAGTGGACTGGACCAAGGACTGCTGCTAGGCCTGCAGATCCCGAGTTTTATCATGTTTTCGAAATCTGTCTTCGCGATGATGAATTTGTCCTGTGCTAGTCGTCGGGGTTTGCATGCAATCGGTGGTCCGTTCTTCTCTAGTTTGTGCGTAACGTTATGTTTTGTAGCGTTGAGGTTGATGTCGCCGTAAATAACTGTCGGACATTTTTAAATAACGTTGAAGACTCCTGGGTCCGTGACTGATCTGTCGATCCTAGATACCGTGGAACCCGCGTTGGAGGTAAGTGCACCGTGGGAATACAAAGAGGTTAACGGGTCTATAAGCCTTTCTCTTTGTATGTTGTTGTCCACAGGCAATCCGGTGTTCCTTAGAAAATCTGCGCCGATGATAGGCATCGACACGTCAGCAACGATGAACTCACAGGAGAATTCGCGGCGCAGTCCGATGCCAAGCTTAAAAATTTTGGTTCCGAAAGCGTTTACTGTAGAGCCATTCGCCGCGAACAACCTGAACGATGAATCAACCCTTGGGTTCCGAACGAAACGAGCTGGCAAGACCGAGACATCCGCGCCTGTATCTATTAAAAAATGCGTCTGCAGAAAGATTTCAAAAATTAAAAGGCGGCTGGATTTAGATACGTCATTGCATTCCGCCAGTTGCGAATGACTTAATAGTTTTCTGAAACATTATTATCTGAAGGGTTAGCTCTAGACAAAAATTTGCAGCCGGGTTTGCATTTTTTTTTTCTTGGTTCCGAAACGTTGATGATAAAACATGCGTATTCATTTGACGCAGACGGATCACTTGAATTTTGATAGTATGCTCTTCGAAAGTTTGGTGAATTTTGTCTTGAATTATAATTCCGACTAGAATTTGACTTTAAGCGGGATCGAGAATGGTGTTGAACGATTTCCGATATTTCGGTTAATAGAGTCTTGCGGAATTCCTAAATTTGTTGGTTGATCGAAAGACGGGAATTTTGATTTGATACAGACGTAGACGCCTCAAGGACATTAATCTGTGCATTCGTCATCGTCTCGTGCACGATGACAGCCCGTTCCGCCAAGACCGGCAGGGAAACGTCGTTCTCGAAAGGTGTGACCACCATTTGAACCTGCTGCGGCAACTTCTTCATCGAAAATTACCGCAGGGTAGCTTTGTTTAAATTGTTGCCCGCATTTATTGTCATCTTGCTCAACAACTGCAACGGCTTCCTATTTCGATCACTTCTTTCTTAAGGTGGTGTACGGATGTGTACCCATCGCGCTGGTGATCAAATACGCCAGAGTATCATGGAGTCGTGCGTCCAGAGCGCCCACCGCATGCGCGTACATCGTTGTTTCGACATTGATTTCCGCCACTAAGAACTGTTGTTCGAGAATCTCAAACCATACGTTTGCGTTTTGGTAGTGAAGCGGTGGTGGAGGTTTAAAAGCCACACGAGCAATTAACCCACCCGAAACAGGAGGACTTGTGTTTGTTTGAGGAGACTCTTGTGAAAATTCAGTACTGTTGCTAGTACCAACAGCTTTGGCGACAGCATCTTTAATGATTGCCGCTAACTGTATGGGAGTTAATGAAACAACAGCAGAAGCTCCTGCAGCATTGACCGATGTCGAAGCCCCATCATCGCCGCTCGGTGGGAGAAAAGGACCTGTGGTTGTATCCATAGCAAAAAATAAGGTAGTCGCAAAAGACAAAAATGAAACTTAATTTTCCACGAAAAGGCCGAATAAACCTAAATCAGTATCGCGATTAAATTTATTTTAAGTTTTTATTGAGGAAGAAAGATATATATTTTGCACCGATAAAAATAATTGCGTAGGTACTTACAATTTAATTTACACTCGGTGCAGAGACTCGTTACTAATGGTGTCACCTCGGTCTCTGTTGTTAATACAGTTGCTGATACGACTGGTGAGAATTGCCCCTGTGGGGTGTGGATAGCGTTTGGTGTATGACGAAACCACGATCACGTCTGATGAATGAATTCGTGGTGTATGACGGAATCACGATCACGTCTAGCGTATGAATTCGTGGTGTATGACGGAACCACGATCACGTCTGGCGTATGAATTCGTGGTATATGACGGAACCACGATCACGTCGTATGTATGACTTCGTGGTGTATAACGGGACCACAATCACGTCGGGGTTACCACTTTTTGGTTGTTCTTATGTTTATTAAACCGGCATTCGGCGTGTGACGAATTTGAAATTATCGCAACCACTGGTAGATCGCTTAAAACACCGCTACCGCTCAAATTCATCAATTATCGACGTTATGCAATATGACCATCGTATTCTCTGAATTTAAATCCTCTCGATTATTTTGTTTGAACGTACTAAAAGACTAAAGTTTGCGTCATACCACATTCAAATTTAGAGTCATTACATGCTGCTATCGTCAAAGTCTGGGATGAAATACCTCTAGAAATGCTTCGAACTGCTGCTGATAATTTTTGTAAACCAAAATCATGGAGGCTATGTTGAAAGTTTTTAATGTGTCTATCAAATAAACAAGTTTATAAAATTTCTAAATGATTTGGTTCAACTTTCCATTTAACATTCTTTGTCAAGTCTTTGTAATAGAAGACAGATAATTAATTAATTTTCGAAACCAAGTCCAAATGCCATGTGAATAAACGTTCTGGACCTGTTTTAATTGATAAATATGTGGACCGAGAAGACATCTTCCCGACGCACAGTGAGACAAAACTGATTTTGTTTGGACAAAATAGCCCACAGAGCACAAAAACCCACATATCACGGTAATTGTTTCTTTAAATTAAAGCCTCATTGGTTTACAACAAATCTGGTCTAGACTGTAATATTTATTTAGTCTACGAACTATCAGCTTCTATTAATTCTGTAAAATTCAGAAATTAAATTAAACCACTTTTAAGTTTCGTAAACCGTTTAAATTTACCGCGTATTTTTTAATCTACAAAATTTGCTTCAAATAATTCATACGAAAAAGGTTTGCCTATATACTTAAGTATTTCGAATTTCACTTGATCAATGATCTTAAAAAATTTGCTCATGTTATTTTATAGTTTAAAAATACCTAGATATTAAATAAGATTTAAAAACAACCTCAAGGATAAATCTAATATACATACATAAATTAACTGCTGTGTGTAATGCTTTCAATTGATTTTCTTATGCTATACTTACCTTACTTTTTGGTCTGGAGACTTGTGAACATTATGTATGGTTCAACTATCTCTTTATGCAGTATTGTGTACATATATATTAGATCAGTTCATTCGCTTATGTTAATTAAATTATAAAATAAAACAAAAAGCCACAGTTGAGGTAGTATCATACAGTGATATTATTTGTGTAACAAATTATTTGATGGCATTTAGTATAGTCACAAGATTTTTAATTTAAGCGCGCGCCCCAAGGTTATCCGCTAAATATATTGTCGATATAATAAAAATGCGAATACATTTGATTTGCTTCATTGCGCATCATATTTTATATTTATCAATATTACGTCGTTAGATTGCCATCACGAGTGTATCTTAAAAATATACTTTTAATTTTTTTAAGAAATCTTTAGATCGTGCTGGGTGTGGCTAGACTAAAAATAATTACACAATATTATTGTGAGTCGTATATTTATATGGGATATCGATTGAATGACCGCGCGCTATCGAATTAATTAGTAAAAGCTTATCTGTTACAACTTACTACCAAGGACGTGGGATTAAAAACGAAAGTATAGAATGTGCAATACATAATATAGTTAAGGAGTGTTTCAATGAGGGTTCATCGAGTTGACCGAAAATTTGAAATCCTATATCTGACTGTGAGATGTAAGTAGTTTTTTATACAGCATAAGGTTTATCATACAAAAACTGCTTAAGGCTGATTTCTTTCTAATGAATCAAATCGTTCATCAACTTTTCGAATTTCGAATTCAATTTGCAACACCGGCAATAGCTCGAAAAATATTTCTAAATTCTAATACCGCGGGGCTACACTTAATTAACACAACAGAAACATTGTTTGCAGACAAAACAAACACAAATATACAAAACCAACACAGACTTTGAAGGCACAAGAAAACTGAAAAAATCTGGAAATTCTCCCTGTCTCTCCACTATTTTTCCCATCGGAGGTTGGGCGGTGTGAGGGGCGAGATTTCGTTCCATCATCATGTTCACAAGCGGTCACCTAAATTTTGCATCTCTTCTCTCTTGTCTACTCGCCCCCTTTTTTTGGAGGTGGGTGGGGCGAGATTCCGTTAGATAATTTTGCTCCCGAGTGGTCTGAAGGGGAATTAAAATGTTTGCAAAATCAAAGATAAAACAAAAAAGGCAAAAAGTTAGAGGGATTGTTTCTAAAATATCTCCAGTTTGTCTCAAAAAACGGTATTTTTGTGGAGAATGATAACCAATGTACATTACCACAGGTAAAAAATATTGTAAATCGGGGCCTTGGAACCTGTTTTCGCCAAATTGTGTCTTAAGCAAAATAAAATGAACTATCCCATTTAAATTTTTGGAACGGGATAATACAGTACCCTGTCTTTAATTAGGTTTTGAATTAAACGTTCTTGAACACTTGATGCTGCTCACCTCTTGTACGAATTTGCCTTAAAGATTTTAAAAATAAAAAAAAAAAAAAGTTTTCAAATTTTATTTCAAATTTGTAAATTGAGATTGAAATTTAAAGTTTTGAGTCGTTTCACAAAAGATTGGAATTCTAGATATAAGTTCAAAAACCAAAGTTTTGTTCGAAATGTTGAGTTTCAAAAACGAAAATTCGATAAACTACTTCAAAATACCAAAGAATGTAAAACATTTACCATTATAATCATTAGTACCAAGCAGAAGTCACAATTAAAAGAAACCATCTACTTAAATATTGCATCAAATAACATTTCAAACTGTAAAATAAAATTTGAAAAATAAACCTCGATCGATTATGTTCACAGTTGATTGAAAATCGCTCGCAACTCTCATGTCTCATTTCACGAATAAAATCTACACGGTTTTATTAAGAATTGAATAATTTGGATGTCTCATTTTTGGCTTAGCTTGACTTGCTCGTTGCAAGTAAAAAATGTTATAAAATATCAAATTTGTTTATCAAACTTGTTTGATTTAGAACTAGAAGTCTGAAATTTTTTTCGTATCCTCTTAGTATTACGAATGGACACACTTTTTATTGTAGTTGCAATTTTACTACCACCGAGTAAACATTTAAAATAATTTACTTATTACTTGTGTGAAAAGTTGAATCAGCAGTTTTAAATTTTTTTTTTATTTTTAAAAAAAATTTTGTGATGTTCAATTCTCCGCCTCAAGTAAAAAAGGCTGGGCTAAATCAGCAGACAGAGATGTCCGCAAGCGATTTGCCACCGAACGTCACGACCTCAATTATTAATAAAATTGGAAATGTGCAGCATAGTCCAAAGCGACAACAAATTTTAAATGCTCAAAAAATTGCTTTACCAGGCAATTTAAATCAAAATGAACTAGAAATTAATTTAAATAACTTTGGTGTGTTGAACCATAAAGAAAATAAAAGTGCATCGTCGACAAATATTGACGATAATATAAACAATGGAAGTGCATTGACAACAAATGAAAAAAAAATGAACAGTGATGTAGGTCAGTGTTTAGTGCAAACGGGAATTGACCGGTATATTACTGTCCGATCAAAGCGAAGGAGAAGCCCTAGATCAGCGGCCAGTGCAAGCGCGAACAAATTCACTAAGTTAGCTTCCGTTGAATTAACACATGGCAATAGGTATTCTTGCTTGGTTGTTGAAGATCCGCCGCCCGAAAAAACTCCAAAAATTGAGAATCCGCCACCAATCTATTTGAGGGAAGAATCAAATAGAGAACTTGCAAAAACCATCGAGTTTATTACGGAAGGTGCATTTTATATTTCCGTTATCAAAAGAGGAGATATAAAAGAAACAAAAGTTCAACCGCTCAATATTGATGCTTACAGAGCGTTAATCAAGCATTTTGATCAAGTTGGTAAACATTACTACACGTACCAACTAAAGAGCCAAAAAGGATTAGTTGTAGTTTTGAAAGGAATAGAGAGCTACGTAGATGCAAACGAAATTCAAGCTGCTCTCGCTGAGAAAGGTTTCCAATGTAAATCTATTACCAATATTATTAATCGGGAGAAGGCGCCGCAGCCATTGTTCCGCCTGGAATTAGAACCAGATAATAAAAAGGTCAAAGGCAAACATGCAATATATGACCTAAAATATCTACTGCACAGAAGGGTTACCATCGAAGAACCCAGGAAAAGAAATGGGCCGGTACAGTGTGTTAAGTGCCAAGAATATGGACACACTAGAGCATATTGCACTTTGAACGATGTTTGTGTTATATGTGGTGAACTCCATAACGCAAAGGTTTGCAATAAAGCCAAAACGGAAGCATCAGTGAGAAAATGCAGCAACTGCAATGGAAATCATACAGCTAATTATAGAGGGTGCCCAATTTATCTTGAATTGAAAAGAAGAATCAATCCAAAGCAGCGAGCTGAACAACGAATGCTTAATCTCCATTCTTCAGCTAAAAAACAAGCACGCCCAGAAATCGTAAACCCAAATGCTCAAACTGGAAATCAGTACGCAACTGTCAACGGTAGTGTGCACCAAGGGGTTTCATACGCAAGTGTTCTTAAAGGTACGGCTCCTAAAGTGCAAGCAAGTGAAGAGGGAAACATCTCAAAAGCTTTAAACAAATTGACTAATATGATGCAAAGCCTCATGGCGATGATGGAGAGAACCATGGATCTAATGATGCAGAATATGAACACGCTGATGCAGATAGTCGTAAAAAGTCAAAAATGACCATCATCAAAATAGCTATATGGAATGCAAACGGCCTAGCACAACATAAAGCGGAGGTTCAAGCATTCCTCACTGAGCACAATATTGACATAATGTTAATATCCGAAACACGCTTCACCAAAAATAGCTATTTCAAAATTAATGGGTACTCTATTTATGACACCAAGCACCCAGATGGGAAAGCACATGGAGGCACTGCTGTATTGATTAAAAGAAGATTAAAGCACTATGAGCTGACGAAATATGAGAAAGAACATATACAATCAACGAGCATCTGTCTTCAGGAGTGGTCTGGAAACTGTGTCATATCGGCAGTGTACTGTCCTCCAAAACATGCTATAAAAAAACTCCAGTTCTTGGATTATTTCAGCCAGCTGGGTAATAAATTTCTTGCGGGAGGTGATTACAACGCCAAACATACTCATTGGGGCTCCAGATTAACATCGCCGAAAGGCAAACAACTTTATCAAGCAATAGAGGAACAGTCCCTGGATTATTTATCTGCCGGTAATCCAACTTACTGGCCGACGGATAAAAAGAAAATTCCTGATTTAATCGACTTTTGTGTAACTAAGGGCATTCCACGTACATATGCTAAGGCCACCGATTGTTATGATCTGTCTTCTGATCACTCACCGGTAATAGTAACAGTGAGTACCGATGTCTTAAGGAACGAAACACCCAACCGTCTTACAAACAAGCAAACTAATTGGGATCAATATAGGAGGCTAGTCGAACAAAATTGCCTACTTAATATTCCTCTGACCACACCAGCTGATATTGATGCGGCGGCCGAAAATTTAAAAGACATCATGGCATTATCAGCTGAAAGGGCTACACCTGTCATAAGTAGTTCCGAAAAAGTTAATAAGCTGTCTCATAATATACAGGAACGAATCCAGGAAAAACGGAAAATTCGCCGGCTATGGCAGCAAACAAAATCACCGTTATTGAAATGGAAATTAAATCGAGCTATCAAGGCCTTAAGATTTGCTTTGCGGGAAGAAGAAAACCAGAGCGTCCAGAACTATTTAAGTGATCTCTCGGCAACCGAGAGGACAGATTACTCTTTGTGGAAGGCAACAAAATATTTAAAAAGGCCAACAAATTCGAATCCACCGATTAGACTACCAACTGGAAATTGGGCGAGAAGTGATGAAGAAAAAGCCAATGCTTTTGCTGATCATCTAACAACAGTATTCACACCATACGAAGAAGATAATAATTTCGTGCTACCCCAGCAAATGGATGGTGGTTTATCCTACAAACCTATAAAGTATAATTGGAAGAAAGTTAAGAATACAATTAAAAATTGCATAAGCCCGAAAAAGGCACCAGGACATGATCTCATTACTGGAAAAATGATAAGGGAATTGCCAGACAAATGCATAAAACTAATAACATTCATATTCAACGCGATCATGCGAACCAGTTATATTCCTCAAAAATGGAAAATATCTTTGATCACAATGATACATAAGCCTGGAAAAAATGAAACGCAGATCTCATCATATCGCCCAATAAGCATGCTGCCCACAATATCAAAGCTATTTGAAAAAATGTTACTAACAAAATTGAAACAAATATTGGAAGAACGGCGCGTTATACCAGACCATCAATTTGGATTCCGAAACCAACATGGTACCACAGAGCAAATTCACAGAATTGTAAACGCAATCAAAATCACCTTCGAGGAAAAGAAATATTATTCTGCTGCTTTCTTGGATATAGCACAAGCATTTGATAAAGTATGGCACGATGGGCTAATATACAAAATTAAAGAGCTTCTTCCGAAGAAATTTCACTCAATTTTGGGAAACTACCTTATTCAAAGGCAATACATTGTCAAACAAAATAGCGCAACTACTTGCTTAAATGATATTAATGCAGGTGTCCCGCAAGGCAGCGTTCTAGGGCCAATATTATACTTGTTGTACACAGCCGATTTACCTGTAACCAACAAAGTAACAATATCAACATTTGCCGATGATACGGCCATCCTGGTGTCACACAATAATCCCGAAATTGCCTCAAAGGAGTTGCAGAATCATTTAAACAAAATCGCAGACTGGCTAAAGACGTGGCGAATAAAAGTGAACGAAAACAAATCAACTCACATCACATTCACGCTGAACAAACGCACCTGCCCACCAGTGAAATTAAACAATACAAATATTCCTCAACAAACGAAGGTCAAATACTTAGGTTTGCACCTGGATAGAAGGTTAACGTGGAAAACCCATATTGAAACTAAGCGCAACCAAATAAAACTGACATTTGCCAAAATGTATTGGCTAATGGGAAGGAAATCTCAGTTGTCATTAGCCAATAAAGTTTTACTGTACAAAGCGATTATCAAACCCATATGGACATATGGTATTCAGTTATGGGGATCCACCAGCGCTTCAAACAGAGAGCTCCTGCAACGAACTCAAGCGAAAATACTTCGAAGTATTACTAATGCTCCGTGGTACATTCGAAATAGTAATATACATGATGACCTTGGGATTAAAACCATTAAAGAAACAATTAAAGAATTCAGTTCTAAATATTATTCAAAACTAGAAGCGCATCCCAACGAATTGGCCAGGGATATATTAAAACAGCCACGATTCAGGCGACTGAAAAGAACAGATCCACTCGGACTGATGAACCTGTGAACCTGTAAATTTATTAAATGTTGATGTTATACATATGTATGTATAAGTATAATCTAAATTAATTAAATTGTGAGCACCAACAATAAGTATTAACATTGGTTAAGACTTAAAATATGTAATAATTTTAGCTTAAGATTTGATTACTTCTTGTTAGTTTCTTATGTAGAAAGATT
The DNA here is from genome assembly GCA_963556165.1 of Tipula helvola. Classification (NCBI taxonomy): domain Eukaryota; kingdom Metazoa; phylum Arthropoda; class Insecta; order Diptera; family Tipulidae; genus Tipula; species Tipula helvola. Next base: position 31,096,730 of record OY744483.1, on the reverse strand, counting down.
CAAGAATAAAGCCATTGGCAGCATTTAAAAAAAAAAAAAAAAAAAAAAAAACTTTTTATTGTATGTAAGCCATGTCTTTCAAACTTTATTTTATATTTAGAAATTTGTCTGGCGTCTGGTACAGGCAGGACGCGGAGTTGTTAAAAATTGCTGTTTACAAATAAAGTGGTGCCGTTTAACTTAAACCCTTTTCCACCAATGACAATTAGCTAGCAGTTAAAGTTTGAAGTGATTTTCCAACTTTATTGTACCTTTTGAAGTCAAGTTGAACAATAGGTGGTTTGTAAATTTTGTTCGATGGTTAGTTTGAAAAATACGACCTGTACGATTAATAAGTCGTTGCGTTCAATTTTATCATATTTCACGAAAGTTTGAAAGAATATTTTAGATTCAGTTTGGCTTAGAATTACTCAATTATGAAATACAATTTAATGTTCTTTTTATGGCTTTTGTTATGGTGATTTGGGTATTAATTTAGATTGGCGAGCTCATTTTTACTGAAAATATTAAGAGTTTTAAGCATGGGACACTTGGTGAGATTAAAACCAAAACAATCGTTTTGTCCAAGTATTTTAGTTTGGAGGTTTCTATTTAAATTTTGTAAATTTTTTAAAATTTATGATTTTTGGTAAACTTACCCCCGATTCTGGCGGTTAGACTCTTAAGACTGTCTTAAGCAGCTTGCTCGAATTTCGATTTAAATCCTAGGATTTTTAAAAAGTAAAAATATTTCATCTCATTATAATAAAAAAAATTGAGGTGTGGCGAACACACGACTTTCTTTTACGAACAGCGAATTTTAAGAAACTTTTATAATGCAAATTTCTTGCAAACTTAATTAAGATTGTTTTTATTATTTCATGTTTTCTGTAAATTGTATATTTTTGAAATATTTGCAAAATAAATTTTCTATTTCACCGAATCTGGGAGCTGTAACCCCAAATATTATGTAAGAGATTAATGAAGATATATCAGTTTTGAGGTCCCCTGAGTCCGAAAAAGTGGGTTTCGAAATGATGTCTGTCTATCAGTCTGTCCGTTTGTCTGTCCGTCTGTGGCTTCTCTATAGCCCAGATGGCTTAACCAATCGAACAAAATCTTTAGATTTAAGCTTTACATATATGTAAAAGAAAGTAATAAAAAATATTAAATTTGTAAGAAGTTTGCGTAATTGGTTTCTCAAAATTCCCTGTTCGTAGAAGAAATGTGTTGGCCAGATCCTTGACCATAGCCTTTTCGCTTCCTTCCAAAAGTGCATAAGCGCCTGGAAGTTCTCGGGGTGAGATTCTTGACATGGCGTACAGGAGCGGACGACCTTTTTGATGTCGTTGTCGATGTTCGGCCACCACACGTAACTTCTCGCCATGGATTCCATGCACACTACGCCCGGGTGGGCTGTATGCAGCGCATTGAGGATAGTTCGACGATAACACAATGGAACAATCCACTTCTCAGGCCATCCTCTCATGCACCATGAGAGAATACGTGGAAGAATTGGGTCTTTCTCCGTAGACTTAGCTATATCCTCTGCCAGAACAACTGGGTGCTCGAGCGATTCAATTAACATCACTTCCTCTTCTTCGGCGATGATTTGTGTCGGATTGGGTTGTCGACTAAGACCATCAGCATTATCGTTCTCCTTTCCTGGTCGGTGAATAAGTGAGTAATTGTAAGTGTTGAGGAATACGGTCCATCGCATTATTCTTGGGGACAAAATATGCGGTGTCAGTTTATTAGGGTTGAACAATCCTAGGAGCGGTTTGTGATCGGTCACGATCCTAAATTCACGACCATAGACGAAGTCATGGAACTTCTTTATGCCTGCGATAATTGACAGAGCTTCTCTATCAATTTATGCATACCGACTTTCGGTGGCAGTTAACATTCTAGAAAAAAATGAAATCGGACATTCATTATAACCCACCTTGTGTGAAACGACCACACCGATGCCATATGGGGAGGCATCACAGACCAACAGTAATGGCAGCTTCTCATTGTAAGGCATGAGAACATTGTCGGTCGAAAGCGCAGAATTAAGCTTGTCGAAACTTTTCTGATGGAGTATTGGACAAAAGACCATTTTGTGTTGTCATGCAGAAGTTGATGTAGCGGCTCTGCGATAGTAGCTTTTTCTTTAAGGAATCGTGGTCAAAATTCAATAACCCAAGAAAAGCCTGGAGTTGGGCTTTATCCGTCGGTGGCGGTGAATTTCAGATGGCTTTAACTTTGGTTTCGGTGGGACGAAGACCATTGACTTTGATTCGGTAACCGAGGAAATCGACAGCTTCACATTCGATCACATCCTTCACATTCTCATAAAGTTCGTCGTCAGAAGCAGCGATGCAATAACATCGTCAATAAGGAATTACCCCTAAAATTACATGAAGTAAATTTTCAATAAAATTTTGAAAATTACCTGGTGCCGTAGAAATTCCGAACTGGAACGTTTCACTTTGAAAACCCCCTTGTGAGTTGCGACGGTTTGTACCATGGCGGTGTCATCGTCAACTGTGAGTTACTGGTAAGCTTGCACCAAATCCAGCTTGGCAATCATAGACAGCAAATGAGTAGCTGACGGAATTGGGAATGCGTGCGGCGAAAGCGCTTTATTTACGGTAGATTTATAATTTCCGCAAATCCGTACTGTTCCATCAGATTTGATCACAGGTACAATAGGTGTCGCCCACTCAGTGATCAAATCTGACTCCAAAATTACCTGGTTTAACATCTTCAGCAGCTCCTCTTCGATTGGTTGACGAAGAACGAGAGGAATTCGCTCAATTTTAATGAAACTGGTAGACCATGAAATTCTCCTGATTCAGCTGAGAATAGGTGTTGGTATTTCTCCAATATGCTTGAAAATTTCGTTGGTTGAATTAAATGCACCCCTTGCATAGAGATTCCCAATGGTCCGAACCAATCAAGTCCAAAGATGTTGGTTTTATTTCCAGTAGTGACAAACAATGGCATTTTGTTGATGCATCGGCCGTTATATTCGACGTCGACCTCAGTGCGACCGAGAATCTGGATTGAATTCTGTTGGAAGTTTCTCAATTTAAGCCCAAATGGCTAAAGAATCGGTGGCGATTCCCAAATTAAAATAAGAGCTGGATACGATATAATGGTATACCGAGAGCCCGAGTCGACTTCGAAATAGCAAGGTATCTTGTTGATAATGACTGTGGTGAGCGTTTTCACTTCGCTGGACAACGATACCTGCTTCGCGGAATTTGTACTTCGTTTGTAGTATCTTTTTTTAGACTTTGCTGGTTTTCCGGCATGGTTAACAGGATCAGATCGGCAGATTCGCTGTAGGTGACCGATGAGTCCACAGAAATTACAAGCACTGTTTCGATATTTGAAGGTTGAACGTAAATGGTTCCCTCCGCAGATTTCACATTGGACTGACGCATGCGGATGACGGTTTTGTTCGCGGCTGACCCTCGTGGGCAGGGCACAAGCGGAGTTAGATGGGTTATGTAATTGTTGAACAATTTTTACTTGACCGGACTGTTGATGGGCGTCGGTGATAGCTTTGTGATCCTGAATGGCAGCCTCGGCGGCAACGGCATTATCACAAACTTTCTCAAAAGTCGAAGTCTTTTCAGCTATAAACTGTTGTTACAAGGCCGAATTGTGGATACCGCACACTATTTGATCACGAAGCATGCGTTGAAGGCTTCCGGTTAGAAAATTGCATTCCTTGGCTAATCGTCGGAGCTCGGCCGTATGGATAATCTGCGACCTTCTCTCCAGGCATTTGCTCTCGTTTAAAGAATTTAAAACGAGGCTACGATTTCCGAAGGTGTGAGAGAAAAATGGTCAGTGAGATGTTTAATAATGTCTTTATAAACCACTTCACTAACCTCTTGGGGAGCTATGAGGGATTCCAATACCTCATATGTATTCCCTCCACATAGCGTCAGGAAAATCGCTCGTTTTTTTGTAGCGTTCACAATCTCATTCGCCTCGAAAAATTGGTTCGAAACGACGGCAATAACCTTGCCAGCTGGATCCTTTCTGCACTTCAAATGGTTGCAACGTTCCGATTGACGCCATTGCAACTCGTACAACGTACACAATTTTTTTTTATCTCATGCGGTATTTTAATCACACCACATTTTATTTTTTGAACGCGGTATTGGTTAATAATAAAAAAGAATTATCTCGAGCTTCAATTTTTATTTATTATATTACTTTATTACTCGCCGCCAATATTCTGTTTTGGTAATCCGAACTGATTAACACCGTAATTACAATTGATTTTATTTTATAGAAATTACAACCAAAATGCAAAGTGGTACATAACATTAATTATTACGTTTAACATTATAATGTACAGTGCCTCAATATACTACACTGTGCGTCAAAATTGTGCCGTTAGATTAGAAATTGATGATTTTTTTTTAAGAAATTTAAACAAAGAAAGAATTTCCCTAATCCAGACCAGTGTTTCTCAATTGGTGTGGTTATATTGGAAAATATTCCCTATATGCTTTAGGTATCAGTTCAAAAAGTTGTACGGACTCTTTTGGCCAAAAAAAAGTAGCTCGGAATTTAATTACTTACTACTTTAGTTTCTCTTCAACTTCTTAAAATGCTCCAAAAATCTGTTTTAAATCCCTTTAATATTACAACATTTCCCCTTACTTAAACGTATTTTACTATAAAATTCTTTAATTAATCAATTTTGACTAATTCACTAGGAACGCTTAAATGGCGTTATCAAATTCTGAATTTTTGGAATTTTCGATCACAATTTCGAAATTTACAATTCGAAATCAATTATTGGAACTGTTTGAATAATTCCTTACTGCATGACTCATAAATTAAAGAACTTCTCAATAAAATATGACAAAAATTTTGCAAAAAAGAAATTTTAAAAGCCTACAGGTATCGTATTCAAAGCACAAATATAAGTTGTGATGATCTTAAATGACTTGGTGGAACGTGTCACCCGAGGCGTAGGTATTCATTGTTAAAGCGAAAACGACAACAGTGATGTGGAATGTGACTGTTCAATGAGAACAAATTTTGGAAGAACACTACCAATTCTCATTTTAAAAGTAGGATTAGCAACGTTTATAGAAAACTTATCTGTTACCATTTAGGCTTGAGAGCGTTGATTATTCGTATCGTGACCAAAAGTTGGTGACACGAGGTTTTACACTAAAGGGAATAAAACCTGAAACTGATTTCTTTTTATTTAATACAATTTCACGTATTATGCTACTGCCGTGTAATAAAACGCCTTTAGAGCTAATATTTTACTTTAAAACCTATTTTGTGTCCCAACTATACCGTTAAAAAATAGGTTATGTAATGCAAATTGAATTGCATGTAGGTCCAGTGCTAGCTTCCATGACAAAATAATGCTAACCTTGCATTAAAAGAGGTTTTAATAACAGCATTTACATTAAATTTTAGTGCAACATTCCATTAAAATATAAAGCAAATTGGAAAAGAACCGTCAAGCACTGTATTAAAATTTATCAAAGACTGCATTAATAAAATATTTTAGAAGTATTAAATTTTAAAGCAAGTTGCATTAAAAGTGCTGTATAGCTTTAGCCACGATTTTTTTGGTTTTTATTCCTGTTATTAATAAAATCTTGATAGTGTGGTTTTTCTGGTGTTGGTCTTTGTTTTTGGCACTTTGAAAGTCGAGATCTCAGAGACTGCAAGTTGTTTGCAGTTTGGCTGGCTAGATCACTTTATTGGGGGAACCAGCGAGTCAGTAACAATTTTAAGTAAGAACACTAAATACAGAAAGTGCATGATACTGACCAGCAAACCGTTCGTTCAATTCATCTGTCACTTAACATAGCGAAAATTAACGCGCAGACTGAAGGAAGCCAGAATACATCAACATTTTTACAGCACACTTTACCTAAAAATAATAAACTTTGCTATTCACATTACAATTAGAATACTGTATTTGTCAGTTGCTATGGATTCGGTGGCCGATATGTCAAATATTTTGTAAGGAAATAATTTCGTCAAATTCTTTAAGGATACTTACTGATTCGCTGGTTACCCCTTATGATCGCACAATGTAATAAATTATATTTTAAGAAATGAAAAGTTTACCTGTGACATAATTAAAGTCGGTTTGAGTTAGTGAATTTTATATCAATAACTCAAACCACGTGCATGAATTTATAATTCATATATACATTGGAGTCCGCTTGTTTTAGCGAATTTTATGTTTGTATAATTTTTTAATTTGAGCAGGTTGCTTTAAAATGTTTAATAGTTTTATTAAATATAACTTTTAATGAATATGCTACTACTTTACAATTTAATAATAATTGCTTTACATGAGTCGCAATGCAAGGTTTCTATTAAAAATTAAAGGTTTTTTCAGGTTGAGTTTTTCAGGTTTGTTTGCCCCCCCCCCCCCCCCCCCATCTGGCCAGAATTGAGTCTGGTTTTCGCAAAGTTTTGTTCGAAAATTTTAATTCAAAATAACGACATACTCGTAGTTCAATGTCAAAATTCGCTAATGAATGTTTTTCTCTACTTGGCAGTGTATAATTTTTGGCAGATCTCCCAATTAAGTTTATTAATATAAAACATTGTGCTATTATATATATTTCGGTTATGTTTGCATTTGAACACTACTACCTGTAACACCCTGTGAATTAATACTTCCGGAATGTTACTTTACCCTATAACTGGAATTAAACAAACAAATATTTTTGCCTTTCTTTACACTAATACAAAGATTTTAAGTGTTTTACATCGTTTTAGTAAAAAAAAGCTTTTAACCAACATTACCCAAAAGTGTGAAGTTTTTACTAAACATTAAATGAATTTTATATTTCTCTGAATTTGGTAATATTAAAAAATTAAAACGGATACAGAAATATGAACTAAAGAAACTTTAACATTTTTGAACTTACTAATTGAACAACATTGCAATTCAAATATTTAACAGATGAACCAAGAGTGTTAAAAAGACTTTTACTGCATCTCTAAAATAAATTATTTTTAATTGCAAAAATATACATTTGTAAATATTCAGAACAATGCAATAAATTTACGAGATACAATAATTTAATTAACGTAATTAACACTAGTTGTTGTAATCGAAGGTGTTAAATCGTTTGGGTTTGAAAGATCAATAAAATATTTTTTTTTAGTTTTACAATTATTCAACCGATTGCAACATTGAATAAAATAAATCATTCGATTGATTAGAAATCCATTCAATGCATTGCTCGCACACACCCATTATAGAAGAAAGCAATTTACGCGCAGATAAAATGCATTGTTGTACATGTATCCATGCCCTGATTCCATTTTAATATTGTATATATTCAATTGTTTTATGTATATAAAGCATACATAAAGAACATAATTACTATTCACCATCGTTTCATTCTTTAGAAAATTAAAACAACATAACAATTATTACCATGTACTGTGCGTACTATGTGTACCTGTGTATATATGTACATATTTTCAAAATACACCTAAGTAAATTATGTTGTAATCTAGACAATTTTTTAATAAAGAAAACTCTAAGTACCTATACAACATACTATACATGTACAATTATGATTTTCAATTAGTAATTTGTACTACCTATACGAATATGATGACTAAGCCCACAAAAGCAAAATGAGCGAAGACATTGAAAATTTTGTGATCTCTTGACAAAATAATCGTTGCGGGAGTTACATCACGATCTGTGCGTCTTAGTCATCACATGTAAATATATTATGAAAAATCATCTTCACATGTTTATTGTGTTTATTTAGAATATATAATAGTTTTGTGGGTTGTCTCACGAGGATAAATATTTTTGTTTTGAATACAATAAAAATAAAAAAATCTTCACAATCAAGTCAATTTATGCAAATTTTGATCTTGCTACAATGTTGTGATTTGAATTTTGATTTTTTAACCTTTTCGTGTCAAAAACGATATTTGCATAAGAATATTAGTTTTTGGGTGATTTTTTTTTGTTTGTTTGTTATTTACAAAACATTCCGATACAATATCAAGGTTTTAATAACTGCGCGTCTAGAAAGATTCATTGTTAAATATTTACGGCTATGTCATGGCATCTTTACCTGTTAGTAAAAATGCTGATACATAGCTCTGTAAATAAAATCAAAATGATCCACCGAAAAAAGTCTATTCATGTTATAATTGGTTGTTGTTGGAGTGACCACGTGTTATCATTGGCGCTAAGTGATCTGCCATATTTAGCGAGAAACTTCTGTTTAGTTGTTGTAAATAAGCAAGAAATGAATAAATTTAGTGTGTGCCTGGTTGGGTTTGGTGAGTGGCCTTTTTCCTGTGACTATTGTGATGGTACATTGAATAGACGGTTGATTTCGATTTTAGGGCAAAATGTGGAATTTGTTGTTTTTATAACAACCATTTTAAATTAGCTTAGAATTTGAATGATTTGTCGGATCTGCAATGCTGTTATCTTCTTTATATTTGGGTCATTCTCTGTCAACTGGACACCCCACTCTACCAAAAATTGGGTAAACTTAAAAATATCTTTTTCAGCTTAAATTAAAACCTGACATATCTACTTTTAATTGATACATGACCTTTTTGGAAATTCAAGATGGCGGCCGAGATACGTCAGTTATACATGGACATTAAAACAAATGTCTTTAATCGTCATAAAAACGTTCTTGATGATTTTTTAAAAATCTGAAATAATTCATGTATATTCTCTGTCTAAATGTGAAAATGTTAGTACACGTCCGACAAATTAAAACTCCAACAAAAACTTAAAAAATATGAGAATTTTCACACGTTTTCCATTATGTCCAATTTAAGGGGTGAATGTATCTTTCGAAAAACGTGATGTTTTTCACCAAACGACTACAGACACTAACGAATAAAATAAACCTACAATAATTATTTTAGGTGCTACAGAATCAAAGATCTGATTTTTGTTTTAAATTGGAAAAAACATGGGATTCTTTATTTATCGATCAGTAAGCATTTATTTTAAATATTTATATTTTAAATGATTTTATTTAAGATTTAATTTTAATTAATGGAATTATAAGAAAATTTGATTGAACCCTTAGCATTTAAATATTTTTTTGTCAATAAAGTGTTATTTGATAATACAGGTGGGCCATCTGTTAGTCCTTTTTCTATTTATAAATAAAACACACATTTTGGGATGAAAAGTCAACATTTTTTATTGATAATGAAAAAAGGTGGTTCTATGCCATTTATGTATGAAAAATAATATCGTTCATATGCCCACCATGGCTTCGTCATCATTTTTCCAATAAAAGCGATCAATGACCTCAATTTCAGCTCGAATGCTGTTTTGAAGTTGTTAAATTGTTTGTGGATAATTAGCATAAACCTTACCTTTCAAATAACAATCAAGAGGTGTTAAATCAGGGCTTCTTCGTGCCCAAGGAACTTCACAATTTCTTGAAATTATGCGATCAGCAAATTTTGTTGACAATAAATGGATTGTGCACGATTTGCGTGGCATGTCGCTCTGTCTTCTCCACTCCCCAAGTTCGACAATTTTCCTATTGACGTACCCATTAAGATGAAAATAAGCTTCATCGCAAAAGATGATTTTTGATGAAAAACCTTCATTTCGTTCAAGCATCCATATGGTCTGGTGGCCTCAATTTTTAAGTTAGTTGAATTTTGTATGGATGCAAATAAAGATCAATATGCAAAATGCGTCGTAATTTGGTTCGTGAAATATTTAGTTCTTGTGAACGATGCCTGGTTGATGTGCTTGGGTCATTACGAATAGTTTCACTTACAGCTGCCACTGCATTAGGTGTACGAACTGGATGAATATGTTTCTTCAAAACGATCAATAATTTTGCCAATTGCATGCTAGTAGGACGTCCATGGCGTCCAAAACTCTCACGTAATTTACGAAATGTTGTTGTTTTTGAACGATTATTTTCATAATAAATTTGGACAATCAAAATGCGCTGCTGTGTTGTTAGCGGCTCCATAATGATAAATGGCATAGTTTTGACTTTTCATATGTCAAAGAATTTTTTAGAACAGATAACATTAAGTACTAAAATTCATTGATTGAAAAAAGGACCAACAGATGGCCCACCCTGTGCTGTACATACTCCTGTGTAACATTTTCAATTTAAAAAAATCATATCTTCGGTTCTGTAGCACCTAAAATAATTATTTAGGCTTATTTTATTCGTTAGTGTCTATAGTAGTTTGGTGAAAAACATCACGTTTTTCGAAAGATACATTCACCCCTTAAATTGGACATAATGGAAAACGTGTGAAAATTCACATATTTTTTAAGTTTATGTTGGAGTTTTAATTTGTCTGACGTGTACTAACATTTTCATATTTAGACAGAGAACATACATGAATTATTTCAGATTTTTAAAAAATCATCAAGAACGTTTTTATGACGATTAAAGACATTTGTTTTAATGTCCAAGTATAACTGACGTATCTCGGCCGCCATTTTGAATTTCCAAAAAGGTCATGTATCAATTAAAAGGAGATATATCAGGCTTTAATTTAAGCCCAAAAAGATTTTTTTAAGTACACCCAATTTTTGGGCAGAGTGGGGTTGCCATTTGACAGAGATTGACCCATTTATATTTACAAAACATAATATTTACGGCGATAAGGAATCCTCCCCAAGAATTAGATCGCTGGATTGAATATTTGGGAATAAATCAGGAGATTCTGTTGTCATTTTGCCTTTTGTAGTTAAATTTAAATGAAAAAAGATTAATTAGTTCTGCAAATGTAACAACGATAACAAAAAAATTGCCCGTACTGCACTGATTTTACGGCGCACTTTCCCACATTTGTTGCATTGTCCGACATTATTTCCATATGTAAGCCTCGTCTGCCAATAAAACGTTTGATAACTGCAATAAACGCATCTGTTGTAAGATCCGATACTATTTCCAAATGGACTGCTTTAGTAGCTAAACAGATGAGTACTGAGATAAACCCTTTTACCTTCCTTTAAATTCTATTTTTTGTGGCGAGTATAATGGGTCCCACAAAATCCACCCCCACCTGGTAGAAACTCTCGATGGTGGTAAATTACCCATTAGCTGTGTCCTATTTTTTTGCAGACTGCCGAAAACAAATTAAGCATTTATGAATAATTTGGCGAGCCATGCTACGTGCACCCAAGATCCAAAACCTTTGCCGAATAATATTAAACATTCCGGGATAAAGAAATGTAATCAAAACTTAAATTTTTGTTGTAATTTTCAAATTTCTAATTCGGAAAATTTTTTTTTTGTACCATTCTAAGAAAATATTATGTCGAATTCTGATATTAGATATCGAATTCTGACATCATCAGATCAAATTTGGATATGGTTTTCTAATAACTTATCGAACATATTCTGTCATAAAAATACAAATTCTGGAATAAATATCGAATTCAGACACGATATATCGAATTTTGACATCAATAACTCAAATTCTGATGTCACAAAATTAATTCCTACCCAAATACCGGCATGGTATTTCGAATTTTGACACCCATACTCAATCTCTTACATTAATTATTGAATTCTGACATCATTAAGTCAAACGCTGAAATTTTTTTTCGAATTTTGATATGAGATATGGAATTTTTTGATAATACCATCTCAAGACTTCGGAATTCGATATATCATCCCAAAATTAGAGATTTTATATGTCAGAAAATGACATGATATATCCAATTCTGATATGCCATCTCGAATTTTGAGATATGTATCGAATTCTGAAGTCATGAGATGATATATATCAAATTCTGATAAGACCTTTCGAATTCTGACAAAACATGTCGAATTTTGACTGAATATGTCCAATACGGAAAAAGTTAAAATATCGACGTGACATATAAAATTTGACTTATGATATCGAATTCTAAAACCAAAAATTGAAATTCTGAGATAACATGTCGAATTTTGAGATGATTTACGAAATTCTGAAGGTTTCATGACAGATTTATCAAATTGTGACAACCTTTCAAATTCTGGAATGACATAACGAATTCTGATGTATTGAATTTGGATATAAATAAATCAAATCTCTTCTTCATTTATCAAATTTTGATATAATACACAAAATTGATCGCGATTTTCATTTATCCCGATTGTCAAAAATCATATTCTGAAAACGAATCCTGTTTTTGTGAAAATCGTGTAATGACAGACAGGCAAAAATCCTTTAATAATCTGGAATTCGCGATTATTCGGTTTATGTCTCCATACGGTATAAGATATACAATTCTAGCATTATAAATTCATATTTTGACGTATCATATTGAATTTTAACTTTCGCGTTAGACAGCATTAAACATATCGAATTCTAAAATTATTTATTGAGTTTTCGCTTGATATGTCAAATTCTGACATGATATACCGAAATACATACTACGTCAGAACATTACTCATCGAATTCTGATATGATTTACCAAGTTTTGGCATGATATATCGAACTCTGACATTATAAATTCAAATCCCGACTTGACATATCAAACTATGCCATGATTGACACATTTAATACATAAATTCTGACAACAAAAATGTAAATTCTGATATGATGTATCAAATTCAGACGTGATACCTATATCATTCTGACCGACAGACATATCGAATTCGGGCTTGATATCATGATATATCGAATTGTGACATCTGATATTTATTTTATGACATGACGTATCGAATTCTGACATGAAGTAACGAATGGTACAATTTATCGGATTCTGGCATAATATTTCGAATATGTGACATGTCAATTTCTGGTATATGATATATCGAATTCTAGCATAGCATATAAAATTCTGACATCATAAATACAAATTCTGATATTGCATGTCTAATTCTGACATAAAGTATAGAATTCTTCTTGATAACTCGAATTCGGGCATCAAAACTTCAAACTCATCAGAGTTTCTATTATCAATGAGATATCGAATTTTGGCATCAAAGATTAAAATTTTGATAAGACATATCGAATTCAGTTATGATTTTTCGAATCTTGATATGAAGTATCTTTTTTTGGCATCAAAAATTCAAATTTTGCGTGACATATTGAATTTTGACATGATATTACGATTTCAAACATAATTTATTTTATTCTGGTGTGATATATTGACATGATGTATCGAATTGTGAAATTTCATATCGAATTCTGACATGATACATCGAATTCTGACATGATGTACCGAATTCTAACATGAAAAATTCAAATTCGGTCATGAAATATCAAATTCAGATATAATATATCGAGTTCTGACATCGTAAACCCAAATTCTGATATTTCAAATCTAAATCTTACATCATGTATCGGATTCTGATATAATAATTCGAATTCTGGCACCAAAAATTGAAATTCTAACATGACCGGGATGCTGGCATAATATGTAACTCGAATATATGACATGGTGAATTCCAGGATGATATATCGAATTCTGACATCATAAATGCAAATAGGGGGTCTATTATGAAATTTTTACGATTTCGTAAAATCCGATCCGCCGCGGATATTCCTATTATGAATTTTTTTTTGTTTCGTAAAATACGAAAATCGTAAAATCCGCCTTATTATGAACCAAAAAAAAAAAACGAAATCGAATTTTTCGAAAAGCAAACGTCAAAATCCGACTGCTTTATATGTGACGAATATCGTATTTACGAAGGTAATGAAGAAAAGACGCATATTAAAAATTAAAATATGTATAATAAAACACATACATATTAAAATTAAACATTAATTACTTTTAAAAATGTAAATTATACAATTATTTTATACAAATTGATTTACAATTTAATTAAAACTTATTTAATTGTGAAAATTTGTAGGTGTTAATGGCAAACTTTATTATCGTAAATTTTACGAACAAAACAAAAGTTTCATAATAGGAATATCCGCCGCGGATCGAATTTTTCGATTTCGTATTTTACGAAATCGAAAAAATTTCATAATAGCCCCCCTGTTTATCATTTTTCGTAAAAGTTGCTCAACATTTAAAAGATCATAGTAGCATTTTGAAAGAAAAAAAAAGTTTTAGTATGTCCGTCTCATTTTTATATATGGATAAAATGTATTCGCACTTTTCCTCATGTATTTATACTTTTCGAATAACAAAATATAATGAAAACAACATGGCGTAGCGTTGTCAAAATAAACACAATTCTTAGTGCTGCGAGTGCCAGTATTTTTAAGTGGATGATAGGAGTAGCTACAATTTCCCATTTTTTATTTTTGCAAATATCTGAATAGATCTATCGAGACTTATAAAAAAACACAGCTAGAGTTCTTTCCCTTATTTTGCTTGGCTGAACGTTTAGGCCCGTTGTACATTTCAGCTAAGCTAAGCTATAAAACATATCTTAGTTTAGCTTAGTTTAGTTCGCTAGCTCGACATCCGCACATTTGAGCTAATAAATTGGTTCACACATCCTTATACTCCTATATTTTATTTGTGACGCACCCATTAGGTTACTTCAAATTAATTCTGTCCATCGAAAATACGACATAATAATGTCTGCAGATGAATTAGAAAAAATTATAGAAAATAAACTTTATTATCTATATGATAAATATGTTTAAGAAATTTTTGCTTTATTATTATATATTTAAAATGTCTTCCTTTCGTATAGAATATTTTGACAGAATGAAATTTAAATAACATTGTATGTGCGTCAAAAATAAAGTATAGGAAAATGTCATTGTATATGTGAGAAACATAGCTGAAAATTGTAAGGCGAAGACAACTCGAGCTATGTTTATTTTCATAGCTGAAAACAGTACAACATAGTTTGCTTAGCTTAGCTCATGTGTGCAACGATTCATTAAAACCCTTTATTTACAAACAGAGCTATGAACATAGCTCAAATCGTTTAGCTTAGCTTAGCTGAAATGTACAACGGGCCTTAATGTAAAAATTAAGTTGATATATCCATCCACGCGGCTGCAGCCACAAAACCAACAGAAATTAACGAGTAGCCAGTCAACCCAATGAGCTATTGCCCCGTATTCTGGCAACTTAAAATCTATGTTGTTATTTTATTTCCCCGCTTCCTATTTGAATTTGTATTGAAAAAACAAAAATAACATAACATAACATAAAATTTCAAATACCGGAATACGGCCTATTATGTATCCCAGCTATAACAGAAATCGACATATCATATCAAAATTCGAATTATTATGCCATGCCAGAATTAGAATCTTTGGTGTCAAAATTCGATATCTCGATTTCATACTTCATGTCATAATTCGGGGGCTATTATGAAATTTTTTCGATTTCGTAAAATACGAAATCGAAAAATTCGATCCGCGGCGGATATTCCTATTATGAAACTTTTGTTTTGTTCGTAAAATTTACGATAATAAAGTTTGCCATTAACACCTACAAATTTTCACAATTAAATAAGTTTTAATTAAATTGTAAATCAATTTGTATAAAATAATTGTATAATTTACATTTTTAAAAGTAATTAATGTTTAATTTTAATATGTATGTGTTTTATTATACATATTTTAATTTTTAATATGCGTCTTTTCTTCATTACCTTCGTAAATACGATATTCGTCACATATAAAGCAGTCGGATTTTGACGTTTGCTTTTCGAAAAATTCGATTTCGTTTTTTTTTTTTGGTTCATAATAAGGCGGATTTTACGATTTTCGTATTTTACGAAACAAAAAAAAATTCATAATAGGAATATCCGCGGCGGATCGGATTTTACGAAATCGTAAAAATTTCATAATAGACCCCCAGGTTCATTTTTCGATTTTTCAATTCTTTTTCGCCAAAAAAAGTTGTGGATTGCGGTAAGTAGTATTAAATAACACATTTTTAATATGCATCTTTATAATGGAAGGAAATAATAATAAAATTAATACTTTTATCGTACATATTCTGTCTTTTAAAATATGTAGAGCAACAGATTAAATGTAAATTAGCTACTAGTTTCCTATTGTATGATAGATGTACTAAAAATTGACTTTGGTATGCGTCCATGCTAAAATATAACTCCTTTTAGGGTCTTCGGTTATACAAAGGTTTTTGCTGACCAACCTCTCTAAAATTGATACAAAATAAAAGATGAATTGATGTGAAACTTTTTCATAAACGGTCGGTAGCTGTAATAATATAAAATAATAAGAAAAAGAAATTGTCTGGCGAAAAAATCATCGCAGTCATTTTACGATTGAAATGACACGTCCCAAAATGACATAAGGAACAAAACTGGGTATTTCGATGAAAATGGTCTAAAATGAATTAAGGTTAAGTTATGGCATAGCCAATTAGGACATAACTTGGCTAATTCTCACCCGAATTGGATGAAATCCAATGTGTGTGAGGGAATTTAGGATGGAACTTGAATAATTCTTAACCAATTTGGAAGAAATCCAACATGTCCGATGGAAATGCGATTCTCAAATGAATTTAGATGAGGTTCTGGAATATGGCCATTTAGGATGAAACTTGGATATTTATAAGAAATTCTGAACTATGTAAGTTCTGATCATTTTGGATAAAATTTGGCTATTTCTTTACCGTACGATGGAAATTGGATTAAGTATTAAGACTGTGCCCGAAACCTGTGATAAATACTTTTTAGTACAAATTTTTGACATTTATTTGAAAAAACCGAACACGCGCAAATTATCACAGTAAATTCCAATGATAATTTTTGACAGATCCAAAATAATTTCATTGTGGTTGACGTAGTCGCCTTTGCGTTTTATTTCAAATTAATAGATTTTAACATTCAACGTGTACATAATTATGTATGTGTATCAAGAAGATGTTTCTTTAACGACATTATCACCTCAGCTAACAAACTCGATGATTACGAAGATTACAAATTTCGCAAATGGGGCTATGCTTTGTTATCATGAAGGGAATCTGATTATCCGTAAATGTGTTCACAAATCGGGAATTTAGCGTCATGTCGTTTGACATGACATAGTACATTATCCGATTTATATTTATTTTGTATGTAAATCATCTTCACTGATTCGGCCCATTTGTGGATGTTTACATCGTATATCCATGTTTTGTTCGCGATACACTTATCTATTCTGTATAATAGCTCAATTTTCAAAAAATAATGCAACGTATGCCCCTTGGTTAATATTTATTGTAATGTTTCAGCATCATGTCTAACAAATTTCCCACGAAATCCTGAAAAGTCATTAATTAATGACATGTATTGCATTACATGTGGCTTGTTTACTAATTTTGTAACGGAACCCCTCAGGGAAGGGAGTCACCGTTAGCAAAAATAATAATAAAATAAAACGTGTTGGTTGTGCCACTAAGATACGCCATTTTTGCCTGGCTCAGTCGTTCCGAGGTACGTTGGTCGTGAGTTTGTATCTTAGATTCTTAGCACAACAAATGGCAATATTAGGTGTTCACTATCACTATCATTCTTACCTCTTAACTCACTTCACTCCACAGTTACCGTCTCTGCTCACTCACTCATTTTATTAAATGATAAAAAAAAATTTAATTTGAAAAGTATTAACAATTTATTTATTTGAAACAATTATAGCAAAAGTTAGAAAATGACAGCCTGATTTGAATTAATTAAACAATTAAAGTAATATTAGTAATATAAGAAGTTAATTAATATTGTACGGATTATTTACTTGAGAAATCCAAAAAAAATATTAGAAATGTAATGAACATCGATCTAGGTACTTACTGCACAACTACACAACAAATGGACCATAACGAGAATGTGCTTAATGAGATCATGTGCTTCGCCACGGAGCACTCACTCCCCGTAAATATTGAAACTTGTGTGCATTTGTTAATGTATGATTATTATGGATGCTTACTTCAAATAAATCCTTAAGGACATGAATTCGGAATAACTCGCCGCTGAATTGGGGAATATCTATCCTTGGTAGCCGAAAACCGCAAGTGGATGTTGTTTGATTCAAATGATCAAAATTGCGTTTGAATTGAATCCCTCCGATTTGCCTCAATCTGTAATTTCTCCTTAATATCGCAATAATTTTTCTCAAGTTCATCTCGCTCAGACGTTTGGTTTGCAAATGCGAGTAACTGGTCTTCGATATCCCCAAATTTGACGTATAGTAGAGTTCGCCTCAATGCGGTTGTTGATACATTAATTTTATCCACAAAGTTATTCTTTAGCCGAGTAAGCGCTCCCTTGATATTACCACTTTTTTTTTAAGATCCTCTATCATTTTACCAATTATCTCAACACTGAATCACTTTCACTGATTTACCGAATATGTATTTATGAGTTGCACCTCAATTTGTACTCAATGGATTTTACACAAATATTTAGATTTTTCGCCTTATGATTCAAGCCACAATGTTACTGCGTGTATCTAACACTATTTCCGTACTTACGATTTTTTTTTTTTTGGTTTGCGACGCTATCTCGAAAATTCGAAAATGTTCATCATCCGGCTCGAAGGACTGGGTGAATAATTTATATGAGCCTTGATGTAATGAATAAAACAATTATTTTTAATGAAAATCGAAAAGCACAATTTTATATTTTTGTTTTGACCACCGTATGAGATCAACATCGATTAGAATTATCAAAAAACAAAATAAAATTGTACTTTTCGATTGTCATTAAAAATAATTGTTTTATTCATTACACCAAGCTCATATAAATTATTCACCATACGTTGAGTTTTTATTCACATTCCTTAATCAGCTTTGACGAATGCGAGTCATTGTCATGTACGAAGCGAAATTCTTACCCATCTTCCACATTCTCAACACTGGTTTACAAATTATCCTTCAAAATATCTAAATAATCAATCCCGTTCATTATGGTTTCATTGAAAGTCAAATGTCCTATACCTCTTCAGCTAAAAGCTCCTCACACCATTACATTTCTGCCACCAAGTTTTACTCTAGTTCAGTGTTGGGTTTCTGCCACACCATAACTCGCCTATCTGAACTAAAAACGTTAAATTTACTTTCGCCCGAGGAAATAAAATTTTCCTAGAACTCTTCGCGCTCACTCACATATCCCGATGGATATTCCAAGCGCATTTTAATACTTGTTTTTCGACAAATACATTTCTTGCGTGCCGCACAACCACGATACTCTAGTTTATGTAAAATATATTGCGTATTGTCTTTCTCTGAGGTTTTATCGCTATTTTTTCGCGTTGATAAATTTTGGCAGCGATAGTTGGAGCACTAAGCTTTCGATTCTATTTTATTTCCCTTTCTATTAGACGTATTTGACGTTCGTTCAGCTTTCGGTTGCGAGCACGCCCAGCAATCATCTTTAGGGCTTTGGTTTTTTGGAAGTTCTGGATGACGTATATTGAATCAAAACTCGCGACTGATTAGTTATTTTGGAAATTTCCTATAAAATTACCTTCACTCTCCATATGATCATTTTTTTAATTTTTATACTAATTTTGGAACGAGAATCACACTTTTTTAATTAATTGGACAATATTTTATTCATCATGTAAAAAATACGACTAATAAACTTTTACGCAAAAAACAATTTCGTAATTTACCGTTGGTTGAAAATAGGAGTACAACAAATAATAAATTGGTAATGAACTAGTTTTAATGTTGATAAATAGTTGAAATAGTAAATCATATCAAAGGTAAAAGTAAATTAATTTATATCAATTTCAGGTTCTTAAATGTAATTAGAGTTAAAAAAAAATAAAAACTGACTTAGTCATAATATAATCAGCCTTCTGTGGGATGACTGCAAATAATGCAGTCAATAAAGTCAAGTTGAATTTCCAATCTTACCTTTATAAAAAAATAAATATTTAAAATTTCTCATATTGATTTAGAAAAAATCATATTAAGCTGATTTGACAAATCTAAAGACTCTGATCTATTTGATAATCGATATCCAAATTAACTCAAAGAAATTATGTCGGTACGTCAATATATAAATCGACAGAAATTCATAAACCATAGCATCTTCTGCCATCTTATAATTGGACAAATAAAAGGGCCTCGCCCATTATGAAGAGTTTTAATCGAATTTCTTTTGCCATATTTAAACATACCAGTCTATAAAATATTCGTCCACTTACAAATAATCCAAATTTATTACGACTATACTGAATAATCCATCAATTCGAAAATTTTAAAAGCATCCAAACAAACCTTCTACCACATAAATCAATATGCCCCCTATTAATCTCATTTTTTTTTGTCTTGTTAAATAAAACTAAATAAAAACGAAACTTAACTTCCTACAAAAAAAAACTAAATTTTATTTTTATTTATTTATTTTTCAGGCATACAATAAAAGTAAATCAATCCAACCAAAAAACTAGACGCCATAAATAATCGCAAAATGAAATTTTTGGTGAATTTTTAATTAAGAAAACCGCCAAATATTTACAAAACTAACAAAAATAAAAAATCGATAAAATGTCCGCTAAAATGTGAAAGTGAAAAAAAAATGAAAATAAGAAATGTGACCTTAAACGGAATTAATTAATTTATTAAGAAATCCCGATGATTAAACGATTTTAATTAATTTAGTTAATTAATTATTGTGCAATATTTACATACAAAAATTTAAGAATAAATACACGCGTGCGCACAAACAAAATGGATGGAGCACACGGACCGAATGGATTTAATTTGAAATCGGTTAAAATCGATAGTAGTCCGAGTGCGGGTGGCAGGAGTACAAACAACGGGGAGGAAAAACAAGGCTGGAATAATTTTTGGATAACATGGAAAGGACGATTTTGTGGTGATGACACTTGCATGGATTATTTTTCAAAAGCTAATTTATTTATATTATGCTGTGTGGCAGCATGTTTCACGCTGGTAAGCTAATTTGATAAACATATTATATTTACATTAAATGTATACAATCTATACAGACTACTCGTACTTGTTTTAAATTATATGAAACGACCTTTAAATATTTTGGTTGTTGCTTTTGTCAGCATTTGATGCTAACGTATAACGAACGTAAAGTGGACTCCACCGTTAAAACTAGTTATGCAAATTAAGATCAGATCAATACAAAAAAAAAAATATTTCTTTTTAGTTTAATCTTAATCAAATATAATCTTATCCAGTGGCTTGTTATTTATTTAATACGTTTATATGCAAATCATTGCAAACAAATCGATTCACCTGGCATAAATTGAGTGTGTGCTCATTTAACATTTAACCCTTTTCGGTAAATTATTTATTTTTAATTTTGATACCCACGACACGACGATCATGGTATTTGATCGAACACAACTGGTTTTATTTATACACATGGTATAATAAAAAAATTGTTATATTGCGTTTGCCCCTCAGGGATATCCGAATTGCATAAGACCAAACAAAACGATTTATATATGAATTCACCTGTATATAGATATACGAATGTACGGGATTACAACACTTGAAAATATTTTTATGTTTATTAAATTTATTATGTACGAGATTGACCTTAATTTTTCGATCGGTTTCCCAATTTCTATTGTACACTATATAATGTATGCTTTAAAATGCTACGAGATCGAGATTTACATATCGAATTTGTGTCTTGTATCAAAGTTTGTTTGGACTTTCAATAAATTATTTTTTTTTTGTAAATTGCAATTTCAATTGGCTTTTTTCGTGCACGATTTTATTATAAGGTGATTGTCAGTTTTCAGGGATAGATTTATGTATTTGATTAATTAAATTTCGAAGTAATAAATAAACGGAAACACTTGCTTGTGTACTCGAGATTTGAGTTATTATTGGAAAAAAATAAATGATCTTAATTATGCGGAATTATTAAATTCATTAAAGTAAAATACAAAATTTTATGATTAAATAATAGCTCCAACTGTGCAGCAATATAGTTATAAATACCTTCAGGCATTTAGCTTGATATTAAATTTAACCATCTACCACTTTTCTTTCGATGAAGGACTGCATGCGACCGACGGATCAAGATTCTACGAGTTATGATGGGCGTTCAAATGTCATCTGTAACATTTGACTCGGGTTCTAAAACTTATTTCATTAAATCATGATTCCGGACTAATACCACGTTTAGCCAAACTATTTCTTTGCCGAAAATAAGTGGACCTAATAAAATACGTTGGTCAGCTACTTTAACTGTTTGACATTATTTTAAATATTGTGAATTTTTTGGATTAATCATTACACGCACATACAAATTTTTCGAGATTTTTTGAGCTTTTCGAGATTATTCGATAATATTCGAGTTTATCGATATTATCCGCAATTTGCCATGCATTGTGTTTGTGTAAGGTCTCCAGTTTCGTAGTGTTGTAAAATTAGTGAAAATCCGAGATTATTCGATACTTTCAAGATTATCGTTCAAAATGTTAGTGCCATTATATTACAGACATTATATTCAAAATTTTAAAAGATATTTCTGAATTTTACAACGATTATCTACGAGATTATCTTGCAGTGTAAGAATTTCTTAAGCGTAAATTGTAGCAAGCATTTAATTTTATTTGCAATTATTATTATGGCTTGGATTAAAAATCAAAGTTGTTGTTGGGGACCAAATGTAAAACAAACTAAAAATTGTTATTTTTATTTTTATTTTAAACCAGAAAGCTTCACTCTGTATACGCTCTGAACATTGCACAATTGTATTCTCACTCATGCTGCTCGAGATAGCGATAAATATAGGGTAAAATACTGGGAAATGTTTGCTGTTTTTTTAGTACAGAATTTTATACGTCAATAGCCTTGTCTTGACGGTAAAATTAATTATAGTTCTAAAAATTAATTTTATGATCATATTTTGAAGTTTTCGTCTTGACGATAAAAGGAAACCTTCTTTCGTTAAATGCGCGAACTAATTAGTTTGTTATGGTTGTTAGATCTGAAATTTTGAATAAGGCGTCAATGAATTTACAATATTTATTTTTAGCACTCAAGCGAATTTGTAAAGCTTTTTAATTTTTATTTGAAAAGGATTAACAAACCAAAAAAAATCAAGAACAAATGAAACCAAAGAGTTTTATTTATTTGTAATCAGTATGTTTAAGCCTGCAAAATAAAGTAAACGCGCACATACACAATAGAGAACAGAAAACATTCATTTTTTATAATATTTTGACAAACTGATTGAATCGATCCACCCGTATTTTCTGAGAAGTAGAAGTATGTTCCAATTAATTACGGATATTTAGGATAGTTAATTGTAGTACTAAAATGTACTAAAAATGGTTAAATTATGTTCGTATTTTTCATTTGCTGTGTAATATTACACTGGTAAATTAAATTATGCTCCAATTAAATAGCTGCAAAGTCAAATTTTACAAATGGCATAATTAACAGGTTCCCTGCCGCTGTACTACCGGTACGCCGCGACGTAAAACACTCCCATTTGCCAGTGCACCACCGGTGTACTACACTAAATAATACAACAAGCGGCCAGTGACCACAGGTTTATCACGCTTAATATTATTTACAAAGGCTAGGATACTACTGGTATGTAACATTTTATAATAGTACTAACGGCGAGTGTACCACCGCTATACTGGTCGTCCAATGACCGGTGACTGTATTTTTCTGCGTGGTACACCGCTGACAAAATGAATCTGAATACCTCTGAATAATGAATTTTTGTCAGAAAATCTTGACATTTGAAAAATAAATAGAAATGAACTACTAGATGTGTACTAAAAAAATTTCCCTGTTCCATCAGTTCATAATTTTTTTTTTTTTTTTCAAATTTCAGGAACTCTGTTGTGTCCTACATAAAACCATAGAATTGTTGCGAACTGGTAAACATAAATTTTATTAAAAATTATGATTAAAGTCAATGAATTACTTTATGTAGTTTCATATTAAATCTATCATATTTAATGATTAAATATTCAAATAATTTTAACTGAGCTGAAAAAATCGAAGAAAGTTTATCGCGATCTCGAGTAGCAATCTATTGAAAAACGCAGCTTATGAAGAGAAAAAATGTTCCGGATTATAATTTGACGTTTTAATTCAAAAAATCAAAATTTTTTAGACAAAAATTTCTTGGCAATTTCAATTCGAATTTTAAAAATCTAGAAGTTAAATAAAAAAATTACAACCGACGATTTAAGCCAAATTTTCAACTCTTTTTATGGCAAAGTATTTATTTACGATTTTTATGCTTCATCTATTACATTTTAGGATTAACCGCCGACCAGACCTTTACCAACTAGAGAATCTACATTTAATAATAATAGTAATCAATTGAAACTTAGTAACACAAAAGCTTAGGATATTAAAACCTTAAGTAAACCAGAGAGTTTCAAACAAAGACGTTGTAAATTATTTCTCAAACTTTCCATGTTTATTCGAATAGGCATTCAAAATAAATTGGAAATTACACTGGTCGACAAAAAAAAACTAAAACTAAAGTAACAGGAACAAGGATAGCCGTTTCCGACATGCTTTTAGATGCTAAATCTGAATCTGGCCGCAGAATTGCCTTATCACGTCAGGATTTTGGGAAATCTTAACCTAAAAGTGTAAACAAGACTGTTTTTATGGGTTTTCAATATTTTATGAAGTTATTGTTACACCTTGACCACGACATGCGAATTTTTTAGTGCGCGCTTTATTTGATTCACGATATCTCGGTAAAAGGTAAAGATATTTAGTCGTTTAAAATTCTAGTATCTATTCTATAAATATTTAATTCTTGGAAAGTAATTTTTACTGAAGGAAGAAGTTTCAGCAGTTTGGGGACTACGAGATTAATTTGAAGTTGAACTATTTGTGTTATGATAACAATATTGATAATGAAACAATTATTGTATTTAATTTTTTTATCCGATACCAATTTAAAATTGATAATTATTTGTTATAACAGAGAACATTCTAATCACATTTACTGTAGCTACCTTTTAAAAATTAAGTTTCTTGTTTGAAGTAAATCTATGCGTAAATACATAAAAGTATACCAACATTGAAGTAGGGCTAATTCGAGTTTTAGGCCCTTTTCCAATTACCGACTTATTGACTTATTCGAACTTATTCAAATAAGTCTGCTGAAAATGTGACTTAGGCCCTTTTCCAATTACCGACTTATTTCAAACTTATTGACTTATTTGACGCCATCTTGAATAAGTCAATGAAGTCATTCCAATTGCTTTTATCGACTTATTTTGAAAATTTTTGAAAATACACAATAATTAGACAGAATGTTTCCATGACACCAAAAATAAATAAGTTTTCTATAGGAAAAATTACTAAAGAATAAGTCACCTTTTCAGCAGACTTATTTGAATAAGTTCGAATAAGTCAATAAGTCGGTGATTGGAAAACAGCCTTATTCTTTAGTAATTTTTCCTATAGAAAAATTATTTATTTTTGGTGTCATGGAAACATTCTGTCTAATTATTGTGTATTGTAAAAAATTTTCAAAATAAGTCGATAAAAGCAATTGGAATGACTTCATTGACTTATTCAAGATGGCGTCAAATAAGTCAATAAGTCTACAATAAGTCGGTAATTGGAAAAGGGCCTAAGCAGAATTTACAAAATTTTTAATTGTAGCAGCTGCAATTAATTGGACACGTGTTAAAATTAAATGATCACATAATGACGGTGCCGAAATTGGCTTAATTCTCTAGGGGTACTTGTCATTAAGCAACGGCAAGTGATACGAAATTGTAGCCTTTGTTGCTTAGATATTGTAGCAATTATCATCATTAAAACCATTCCATTGCTGGAGCATTCCTTATGTTGTTGGACTCAACTGGAAAGCTACATTTAGACTTGCCTGAATATATAAAATAAAAAATTGGTTGCTTTTAGCAGAAATACCTAACCCGCATGGCTTACTTTTGCATCAGCATTCCAGTATAAGACAACAAGAACACGATATCTTAAGCAAAATTTCTCTTTTTGAAAAGTCAGTTGATGTCCCATATTTGAATTTTTAGTATCAAATGAATTGTATTCAACAAATAGCCCATGATCAAACTTAGCCCGATCGTTTACTATACATTAAAATTTGAAATTCATTACGAAAATGTTGTGGTAAAAAGTCAAAAATGATGTCACAGTAAGAACGTGTTACCTTAAATTGCGAGTATTTATAGAAAATACAATTTAATCCTTGTCCCCACTACAGTTGCATCTAAAATTTCCTTCCAATGAAAAAGTTAGTTCTCTGTGGGTGGAGCGAAATCATGTTCGTTTAGGGATTTCGCTGAACTTGTATTTTGCCTTCAGAATTTCCTTATCCTGTCTCAACTTTAGAGTCGTTTGATGTTGAAAGGCCGAATGTCGAAAATCCGAATGGGTCGAACGGCCGAATGTGTCGAAAGGCCGAATGTCGAAAATCCGAATGGGTCGAAAGGCCGAATGTGTCGAAAGGCCGAATGTCGAAAGGTCGAATGTGTCGAAATGCCGAATGTGTCGAAAGGCCGAATGTCGAAAGGCCGAATACGAAAGGCCGAGTGGGTCGAAAGGCCGGTTGTCGAAAAGCGAAATGTGTCGAAAGGCCGAGTTTTGAAAGACCGAATTTTCATGAAATTTTCGTTCACTTAATTTATTGAAATGGGGATCACTACATTTACTAGAAAAAAAAATCCAAAAATTTTAAGATCCAGAATAGTTGAAAAGTAAAAATCCAGAAAAATACAATCCCGAAAAAAAATCCATAATTACCGGAAAAGCAATCCAGAAAAAAATCCAGAAAAAATATTTTGTTTAAAATAAATGAAAAAAAAAATCAATTTTATTGGCATTTTTAGACTTCTGACATCACTTGAAACATTTGTGGTACATCTATCAGTAGAAGCGATACAATTCCGAGGTTGACGAAGAATATCATACTAACACAACGAATTAAGCCAACCACAAAATAACTTGAAACATTTGTGGTAGAACTTGTAACGCGCTTACTTACCTTGAGAATACAAAGGTTGGTTATTTACAAATGATTTCTCAAAATATCCGAGTGCTCGCATTCAGTTTTTTTTTCAAATAAAAATCTACAACTTAGCTTTAAACAAATTATAACAATTTTTTTTATTTAACCAAAAAAAACCATCAGTTGTAAGAGTTGAATTTGGACCAAAGAATATTTTGCTTCTTACCATCGACTATTCATTAATCGGCTCGCTTGGCTTGATGGCAGTTGGTTGTGACTGAGTGCGTTTCGAACTAAGAGAAAAAAAAAATAAAAGATTTGCGAAAAATTACTGTCTTACCACCTGAGGCTAGCTGAAACACAGAGCAAAGTTCCGGTCGCGTTGGCGTCAATTCTACACAGGCAAATATGATTTAATTTTTTTTTTTAAAGTTGGGCGCCACCTCTAAGAGGATGCCTGTACGCGCGTGTGGATGCCCAGCTTGCTCAGTCGAGCAGTCCACTAGGCGTGAGTTGGATAAAATATTCACCAAGCGCGGAACTTTAGTGTTCGCAAAGGACAAAGAAGCACTTACCGACTGTTCCTCCACTTACATCCGCTATATACCTCGATTTTGCTGTGTTCAGACTGGATGCGGACTTCTGCGATGATATGTGTGTGATTACCGATTCTATCTCGTGAAATGATCAATAATCCTTCAGCTACACTTGGTATTTGTTGGCGAGCAACTTGCTAGTTTTTTTTTTGATTTTATAATATTTTTGTAGGGGTTTTCCGTTCGTTGTACTCGACGAGGTCGATCGCCTAGTTTTGCTTATTCCTTTAACGAGAAATACCACCGACAATTGCTCAATTACCACTTCCTTTCTATCACTACAATGGCCTCTACTTTTCACACACTAATCACTTTAATTTCACACCCTTCCGTGTTATATTACTCATATCAAGATCACTCACAGTTTGTTCTTTTCACTTATTTATTTTTTAACATTAGCTCGACTTATGAAATATATGGCTTTTTTGTTTGTACGAGCAAAATAAAAACACCGATATACCAATGACAGTTTTTTACTTACAACGCTTGAATGACTCTCGTGAAAAAATTAAACCATGTTTATTCTTTTTCGGCCATTGTTGTCAGCTTGCCTCGTGTATCCCAATTTTCTTGTTTTCTCACCGCACATATGTCCGTCCGATCTATCTGATTTGCCGCATGGAAGAGAACCCCGTCTTTGTGCCAACATCTCCTTTTATCGATTTCGAAAATGTAATGTATGTGTGTGTGTCTGAAATACATCTTTTTCAATTTTTATTTGACATTTTCGATCTATTGAGCGTAAATTGGAGTTGCACGGTTCAAGATCCACGTAAAATTCATTCCACGTAAATCGGCCGGGAAAATTAAATGTGAACCGTGGTATAATAGATCACTCACAAATTTAAAAAATCGAAAGAATAAATTGCATAAAATATTTAAATCGAATCCTTCTGAGTTAAACTACCAGTTATATAGCGATCTACGAACGGAATTTAATATATTGAACAAGTTTTTATACAATTGCTATGTCATGCAGATCGAAAATGACATAACAAACGACCCTAGGCGGTTCTGGTGTTATATGGAGCACAAAAAGAAATCTAGTGGATATCCTGTTCAAATGCATCTAAATGGTATAGTTTCAAATGACAACCAAGCGACATGCAATCTATTTGCCGACTTTTTTGAAGAAGTATACACTAGGAATTACACAAGTTGCTCCTCGGTTTGTCGTGATAAGACAAGCATTAGCTCGAACTTAACTTTAACATATCAGGAAGTTTTAATAGCTTTAAACCAGCTAGATTGTAAAAAGGGGGCCGGGCCTGACGGTATTCCTCCTTGTTTCATGGTGAGTTGCGCTGATGTCCTTGCGGCTCCATTGGCAAAGATTTTCAATCTTAGTCTTAGGTCTGGAGTTTTCCCCAAAATATGGAAAATATCATCGATTATTACAATTTTTAAGTCTGGTTTACGTAGTGATGTTCGAAATTATCGTGGAATTTCTTTACTTTCAAGCATCCCGAAGCTCTTTGAAAGTCTAGTTAATGCCCGATTATTTTTTATAATTAAAAATGTTATAACGACAAAACAACATGGTTTCTATAAAGGTCGATCTACGGTTACAAATCTCGCAATTTTTAATAATTATGTGTCAGGGGCGCTTGAGTTAGGTTTCCAAACAGATGTATTGTATACAGATTTCAGTAAGGCATTTGATAAGGTAGATCACGATTTGTTAATTAATAAACTCTATCAATTAGATTCAAATCAAATACCGGTGCAATGGATACGATCATATTTGACTGGTAGAAAGCAGTATGTTAGAATCAACAATTCCATTTCCAGATCGTTTTTAGCATCCTTTGGAGTACCCCAAGGTAGTCATCTGGGACCACTCCTTTTTAATATTTTTGTGAATGACGTGATTGGTTGCCTGTCTAACTCAGAAGTTCTTTTGTACGCAGATGATTTAAAAATCTATAAAACCATTAGGGGCATTTCTGATGCATTATCATTTCAAATTGATATCAATAATTTCGTTGAATGGTGTAGTACAAACTCGTTATGTCTTAACATTTCCAAATGTAAAACTATGACATTTAGTAGAGGTCGGAATATTGTCTTAACCGATTATTTAATCGACGGAGCACTGATCGAACGAGTTTCTGTAATTCGAGACTTAGGTGTTCTTTACACACCTAACTTGTCTTTTAATTTTCATATTGACAGCGTCATTGCAAAGGCTAACAGTATGTTAGGCTTTTTGAAAAGACAATGCCGGGAATTTAGAGATCCATACACATTGCGCACTTTATATATGGCATTTGTTAGATCCCATTTGGAGTACGCTGCTGTTATTTGGTCGCCCTTTTATCATAACTGTTCAGATAGGATCGAAAGCATTCAAAAGCGTTTTCTTAAATATGCGCTTCGCTTCTTGCCTCGTGACGGCCGTGGCCCGGATTATATTTTGCCACCTTACAAAGGGAGATGCCAGTTATTAGCTCTGGAACCGCTTAGTGCTCGTAGGGACGCGGCGATTGCTATGTTTGCGCGTGACATGATTCTGGGACACATTGACTGCTCTGAGCTTTTAGAGCTATATTCGTTTTATGTACCGTCTCATAATTTGAGAAGACGTGCATTTTTGCAGTTACCTAATAGAAATACAAATTACGGGAAGAATGAATTGATCTACAAATCGACACTTCTGTTGAACTCGGTTGAAAATTTGTTCGATTTTGACATATCGAGGAACGTTTTTCAGAGAAACATTCTCCATTATTTTAAATTTTAATTTTTTTTTTTTTTTTCTGTTCTTTTTATAATAACTTTGATTGTATTTTATGTTGACGTGTGTCGATCAGATGTATTTTGTACTGTTGATCTAAATAAATAAATAAATAAGATAATTTCCTTGAACTTTACAACAGCCGGTATGTGTGTTATGTGATGTGATTGAGGAAATTAGGAATTGTTTTGACGGTTGGACAACTTGATGAATTTCTCACCCAACGTAACCACCCAAGCGAACAAAACTCCAATATTTGCATTCTATTTTCACTTTACCCTGTTACAAACTATCAGTAGAAGCGATATTAGCGATACTATTCCTTTGAATTCCTTTATCTGTGGCTGAAAGGTTGACGAAGCAATTTCCATTATCGTAAATATTAAGAATTTCACGAAAAAAGTAAAATTCTGTAGACATTTTATAAATTTTAATTTGGTCCGCACTTTGATAATTGCGTTTCTGGATTTTTGTTTTCTAGATTTTTTCGGTATTTTGAGTTTCTGTATTATTTTTTCGAGATAAGGTAGCCAACCCATTGAAATGAATATTTAAAACCAATGCATTTATTTCTTAATGTAAAATGATTTAAATAAATTGAAAATACGTGCTAATAAATCCTGTGTATGTAGCATATTATTGTGATCAAGTTTTGTCGGAAAAAAAACTTTATTTATTTTCCTTTTTTTATTAGAATTAATTAATTTTTATATGACAAAAAAAACGTAAGAAGATTTTAATATTTAAGGCGATTTACTATTAAACATTTTTATACAAAAATTTTGATAAAAATATAAATTTTTTTGCATAAAAATATAAATTTTGAAAATTGTCATTCATAAAAAGATGAAAAATTAAAATCAATTTCGACACAAACGGCCTTTCGACATTCGGCCTTTTGATACAGTCGACTTTTCAACATTCGGCCTTTCGACACATTCGGCCTTTCGACACATTCGGCATTTCGACACAATCGGCATTTCGACCCATTCGGCTTTTCGACGTTCGGCCTTTCGATACATTCGGCCTTTCGACATTCGGCCTTTCGACACAATCGGCCTTTTGACCCATTCGGCTTTTCGACATTCGGCCTTTCGACACATTCGGCCAATCGACATTCGGCCTTTCGACATTCGGCCTTTCGAACCTATTGCCTTTAGAGTTAGTATTAATTTAAATGTGTTGTAATTTGATGTTGGCCACTTTTAATTACTTTAATGATTATAACGAAATTTAATTGAATTCAAAAATGCGTGCAAATGCTACAATGCCATGCACGCGTAAAGAGTTTTCAGCACAAAATAAATGTGTAAACTGCACTTCACATTCAATTATTTGCCCATCATCAAGCATTGTCGATATTTCCCATACCCATAATTAATTATTTTCGTCTCTTCATTTAAGTGTAACCATTTACTTTCAGGCATCGTATGCTTGTACTTTGTACATCACATTACACAAGCAACAACTTATATTGCCTGTGTAAATAGAGAAAAGTCAATTTCAATCATGCATGATCATGCAAGTGAGAATTTAATATAAGAGGAAATAATTCTAAATTTATATTGGCCAGAGGACAGTAACGCGAACCAGTGATCGATCGATTTGTGTACAAATCTTTATACTTTATCTACAAAAACATGAATACTGTCAATAAAATTAAAAATTCTCGAAAAAGCCAGAAAAATTGGAAAAACATGTCTCTAAAACCTCTAATAATCTTCATTGATAATCTCGAAAGTGTCTAATAATCTCGATACCTAATCAGTTAATGCTGCTCAAATTGTTAATGTCTGGATTATTTCAAAGATCTTTCAAAGAATAATCTCGATAATATTGAATAATGTTGAAAAGTTCGTTCCCAAGCAATTAATAATACTAATCAAATCCTGAAAATCTAGATTAATCCAAACACTCACCTCAAAATCTTCGAATCTAAATTCGAATAATATCGAAAAATCTATACTCTGATGCACTCGTAAATATGTATGTAACATTTAGCGCCAAATAAATTTGGAACAAATTTGAAAACGTCCAGTCGAAATGGTAGAATAATACTGCCTGTTAACCTGTTTGCGGTTAATTTGGCTACCGATAAACGAGTCAAACCGGTAATCTTATGAATGTCAGATGACTGACTAATTGGTATCAGGCTAAAATTTCTTGCATACGTTACTTTAATATTCGTGAAATACTAAAATAC
The DNA here is from genome assembly GCA_963556165.1 of Tipula helvola. Classification (NCBI taxonomy): domain Eukaryota; kingdom Metazoa; phylum Arthropoda; class Insecta; order Diptera; family Tipulidae; genus Tipula; species Tipula helvola. Next base: position 31,064,381 of record OY744483.1, on the reverse strand, counting down.
GGTTCGCAGACGTTTTCTGTTTGGAGTTGTCTGCTTTTACAAAGATAACCTTGAATTCGGATGTTCTGAGCAGTTTTTGATATGCTATTATTGACGAATGGCCCTCAATTAAAGTGCAACATGGCCACTAATCGGAAGTCAGAGCGTCCGAAATTTGTTTTTATCTACAGCAACCTTGAATGAAATATATTTTCGGTTGTTATTGTCTCTGTTTTTGTATATATGGCCATCAATCAATTTCCGACGCAGGAATATGCATCTTTCGACTCACATATATGATGTTAAGTTGCCTGTAAATGGACTATAGGTATAAAAGTTTCTTATTTCTACAGTTTGGAGAGAAACACTCGAAACATTCGTACAATCATACGATCAATAGGTCGTTTGGCGTAATTATGATGGGATGCTAGTTGGGTAACAGGAATTAATTATTCACCATTATAACACTGATCAGAAATAGTAGTATCGTTCGACTAATTAATTTTAAGTGGTTTTTGATCTGGAATATTAATTTTAATTTGGTTGATCTTTTTCAGCAAAATTGCGTTGAATTGTCTTCAATCTCGAATCAACTTTATTTGTCAGAGTCTAAATTTTATCAGTTCCATCGTGTTTGTTCTATGAGAGAAAAATCGCCTAAATGAATACTATTCTGGTTTACTCATACATCTATGGTTTTTACTATTATTTGCCAAAAATTACCCTTCCATCGGTGCATGTTTCTTTGCAATGTGTTTGGCTTTTTGCTAGGCGAAGTCGAATACTTTGAAAAGCATTAGTGACAAGGTATAATTTACTGATCAGGTTCAGAACATGGTAATAAGCTAGGTTGACAACCAATATAAATTTCTCCATTCAATGGATAAGAGTTGGGAAGCATATTGCCGGAAATTACATTCGAAATGCAATTTTTTTCTAAATTCATTCATCCGATAAAATGTTCCGGCCTCATTTCATTATGACCGTCTTTCATTACTGACCGCATTATGTCTTCTTCCGCATTTCATAACGTATTTATTTATATCTATTGCAACATTTCACTCGCGGCCCCTGCCTCTTCTTGCATGGCTGGCTTCATTTGTTTTTGATGCTTTTCTATGATACATCTGGGATAACTTTTCCTCCTATGCATCGACTGTTATTATTGAACTCCAATCAAAATCACGAAGTTCCACGAAAATCTCCACGAAATTCGTGCGTTCGTAAAATAAATGCCATCTATATCTATATTCTATACGCGGAGAGATTTATACAATAATCAAATCAAATATAGTAAGCTGTGCTATATAACTGGTAGAATTTACTGTAGTTTTTTTTTGCAGACTTTTGATTTTTATTATACACAGAAATCTTGTTTGATGCAACATCCAGTCATCCAGACGCCCCTAAGTTACAATAGAGTCTGAAAGTTGCATAAGTATTTTGCCGCCTTAGTACCGATTACTCCGTAAAATCTTAACTCTATCTGTCCAAAGTAGGGTTCAATTAGGTTCAAATAAAAAAACTGAGTGTACCTGTTGACGGTCGTGATGCCCCAACCTTCAGAAAATTTAAATAAAAACCCATAACTTTCCCTAAACTATTTAGTAAGTGTATATGAAGATGCGGCGATACATTCACAGGTAGCGTTAATTTCTTTTAACTATCTGCCTGATTATTATGTGAACTTTTTGTATAATAAAACAATAAAATAACACATAACAATCATAAAATATTATAAAAATGAAAAACAATTTCCATTATTAATTCCAAAAACAATAATAACATTTTCAATTTTACTTTCAACTGATCAAATACATCTCTCATATATGATGGTGAATAATAAATTCATGAAGACACTTCATTAATAATATAATGATGATGATGATGATGTTGCTGAGAAATATTCGCGAATATACAAATCTTAAAGCAGCATTGTTTCATTCAACTGTTGTTTTAGTTGGTGTTTAGTATTTCATCTCATTTCTGCGGAGATTTCATCAAACCGCTGCTGCGATGAGAAAAAATGTGAAAATATTTTTATTGTTTTCATCTTTAAAAGATCTTTGGAATAATAATTAAATACTAAACTAATTAATATATATTTAATGTATTTTTGTGTAATATATTATACACACTTTCTTTTATTTACGAGTTTAACTGAATGCTAAGTATTTAAAGACTATGTGACAAATCAAAATGGTTGGAGTAACTGGTACCCTAACAAAAATGTAACAGTTTACTAGAGTTCAAGTATCATAAATCATGACCCAAATTAATCATATATAGCACACCATTTAAATTTAATCCGTTGTACATACTTGTTAACCAATTACATCATCTTACAAAAAATTGTCTTTAAACATTTTAATTCATTTCATTCCACACCAAATTATATATTAATCTTTCAATCATACCTTGTCAATTAACCATTTAACCATGATATATAATTTTTGTATTGTTATTTTCTTATTCGACTTCTTCATAAAATGCTTCTTTTTTTAGTTTTTTTTTCTTTTTCTTGTTAATTTCATCTTACCCAACATTAGCGCACAACAAAAATCCCATTTGTCATACAAAATTGTTAAATGAAATGCAATCTTATGATCACATACTGAATACATTAGTTACACTGTATTCATTTACATAATTTATGTGTCTAAAAGCTTGGTCCACTAAAATACTGTCGTATCTCGAAAGTGTTTAAATTTTGTTATTTGGTTAATGTTAAGACAACCAAAACATATTCACATTTTTTACTTTCACTTTGATTTCTTGTGTACCAAGTACATACTTTCGTGATTCGATTATAGATTAAATTGGGATTATATGTGGATATTTGTAATCGTATATACTTATAGTTAAGCGGTATAAATTGAAATATCAATTTCAATATAATGTGTGTGTTGAAATTAATATTATTTGACTTTTTGTTACGATCAATCTATGTGTATATGATCGAAATTATCACCTTTTCATTAAATCGATTTGAACTTGTTTGGATTAGCTCTTGAAATTATTATCTTCTGTACATAAATTTGATGTAGGTCTATGTGATTGGCGGCTTGTTTGAATAAAAGAAAAAAAATCGCTCATTACAGTTTGCTTGCTTTAAATGTTTCAATGTGTTACGCTCAGTGAATTAATAAACATTTATTATTGTGGCGTAGTGTATATATATGTGGATCTTTTCCTTCTTTATTTAAACACATAATTGTGGTTTTACTCAAATGGGCATACTTGTGTTAGGCGAACATTTGTTTATTTGTGGAATCGTAAGTAGGCAGCTCAAGAGAAGGCTTTCATCGCGACCCGTGAGAACTCTTGACCTATGTACAATATTCATACTTACGATTACCATTACACAAATAAACAAAAGTTCGTCTAACACAGATATGCTCGTTTGTGTAAAAGCACAAATGAGGGCACAGAACCATAGTGACCTAACCCACATTTTTAAACATTTTCGTTTAATCGGCCATAAATGTCCTTGGAAATGGAATCTAATTACACTGACCTCCGATTCCAGAAACATATATTTTCAGGTTACTTCCGATTATCAGGGTATGTCCGATTAAATGAAAAAAAGTAAAAATTTTAAATGTGGGTTAGGCCACTATGGTTCTGAGCCCCTCAAATATGTGTTTAAATGAAAAAGGAAAAGATGCACATATACATATAGTACGCCACAAAAGTAAATTATCGATCAAGTTTTCTTAGAAATACTAGCAGAATAAAACAAAAGGGTAATAGAAAATTTCCATTGAATTGGGCCAAAACCTACACAAATGTCTTTATACCTACCCATAACCCATGATAAACCAATTGAAAGGTATGATTGACAGCTGTTTCAAATTCGTCTTTTCTTGCGCCTGTCGTCATTCGGTGCGATAAAATCACGAGGCTACGTTGTTTTCACAACAATAACTATCATCGCAAAACAATTCGATTTGTTTTTGTTTGCTATGAACTAGTGATTATAAAAAAAGGTATAGCAAGAAAAAAGCATCAAATGACATAATTTTTTAGTGAAAGAGATAGCAATACATGCGCTTGATCATACCTCTTAAATTGGTTTATCATGGGTTTTGGTCATGATAAACCAATTAAAGAGGTATGATCAAGCGCATGTATTGCTATCTCTTTCACTAAAAAATTATGTCATTTGATGCTTTTTTCTTGCTATACCTTTTTTTATAATCACTAGTTCATAGCAAACAAAAACAAATCGAATTGTTTTGCGGTGATAGTTAGTGTGAACATTTTGTGAAAACAACGTAGCCTCGTGATTTTATCGCACCGAATGACGACAGGCGCAAGAAAAGACGAATTTGAAACAGCTGTCAATCATACCTTTCAATTGGTTTATCATGGGTTTTAGTATACAGGAAAACAAATTTAAAACAAATCAGGACTGTCTTGATTTTTGTTCAAACACTGCACGTCAAGTAAACTGGAAGACAATCGCAGTAGATTTTGTTTATAGGGGCTACGAATATAACGACATTCCGGATATAACGACGGAATTTTACGGCCCTAGAGGTCGTTATAGGTGAAATATGCCGTGTCTATAGCGACATGCGGTTATAACGACGGAATTTTCTCGGTCCCTTGGTGGTCGTTATAAGTGAAAACTGCTGTAGTAATAATGTAATTTTGGTTGGCTTATTTATTAAACATATTTTTGTAGATGGGAGAGGGATAAAATCCCAAGAAACAAAATCCCAAGAGTACAAAATCCCGAGGGTTTGAAAAAATCTCGAGAGTACAAAATCCTGAGGATACATAATCCCGATGGCACAAAATCCCGAGGGTACAAAATCCCGAGGGTACATAATCCCGAAAGCCTATGAAAATTTCAAAATCTAATTGTTGCACAATTGGTGCAATTTTGCCTTGATGATGTATAGACACGAAAAATCGAGGGTTCGTAATGATATCCCGCATTTCAAAATCCCGCCCAAAAAACAAATTTCGCTTTTTAACCCTGCATTACTAACGCTAATTTACGTTACATGATTACTAAACATGGGTCCAATCGACCCATATCTTAAAACTCAATTTAAAGAGAAACCTTAGCGCCCAAAATATACATTTATTAATTTTTGGTAAATTGAATAAAACTACAATTTAAAATTAAAAAAAAAATCTATTTAGTTTGTTCACAGGTAATTTTTATTCAAAAATAAATAATAGACTTCATATTATCACATAAAAATAATGAAAAGGTAACGGTTCGGGAAAATATCTCACAGTGGCTAATTTTTTCAGTCATAGTTTCAGAAAGAAGATTTTGAAAATCTGAAAAGGCAACAAAAATATATCGTGTAAATTGCTTTATTCATTAGAGCATATTAACCAATTCGTGCTCTGTAAGAATCGATCAAAGGCGGAATAATAACGTGGGTCCAAATAACCCATAAATAATACTCACTCGATACTAACGTGGGTCCAACAGACCCAGACCTTTATGTAAAAAAAAAATACGTGAATAATAACGTGGGTCCAAATAACCCATAAATAATACACACTCGATACTAACGTGGGTCCAACAGACCCAGACACATTTTGCAAGAGGTATTGTTGACACTCCGACTGACAAAACACTAATGAAATATATTTTAAAATGTGGGGAAATACCGGAATTTAAATTACATTTTGACGTGAAGTTGGTTACAATTACGAAACATTCATTTTTTGAAAATAAATTTTAAATTGGGTCCAATCCATAGGTTAGTAATGCAGGGTTAAAATCCTATTTTTTATAATCCTGCTTTTCAAAATTCCGGTTTTGATCTTGATTTTACTTTATATTAAAATTCTCCTTCACCAGAAAGAAACCGAATTAAAAAAAAATTATCTTTAAAAACCAAGATTTTGAAAACCAGGATTTTGAAACCCGAGATTTTCAAAATGATCACTACATTTGGGTGTACTACGAAATCCCGGTTTGTCAAAATCCTATTTTTTTGTTAATCCTGATTTTCAAAATACCGGTTCTGCAAAAATAAAAATCCTGGTTTTCAGAAAATCCCGGTTTTTTTTTTACTTTAAATTAAAATTTTCCATCACCAGAAGAGGCGCCCCGAATTAAAAAAAATATTTCTTTCAAAACCAAGAAACCAGGATTATGAAAATGATAGAGTTCCAAGAAAATGATAGAGTTCCAACTTTGGTATCTAAAATCTTCCATACAAGTTTTCGATTAAATTCAAATCGGGACTTTGAGCTAGATCGAGAAGTTTGATTTTATTTTCTCTAAACCTTTACTGAACGAGTTTGGAGGAGTGTTTCGATCATTTTCTTGTTGGGAACTCCATCGAAGGGGCATATTATCTTCCGCAAATGGTACATTTCTTTATTACTAGAGGTCCAACTCGAAGCCCTGAAGAACACCCTCAAATAATGATTCCTTTTCTACCACCATGCTTTACGGTTCGTATTGTATATTTTCTGTCCATCCTTATAGTTTACATACTACACACTCTCTTCTGGTCATTCAATCCTCTTAAATAAAACTTAGATTCATCAGACAATAAAACTGCTTTCTATTTATTGGCATCCCAAAACAAATGGCGATTGGCAAGAGTAATTCTAGCGGCTCGATTTTTGTTGGAAATAAATGGCTTTTTATTAGGTCTTCTTGAAAATAACTTCGCAGAGTTTAGTCTTCGCCTGACTGCTTATTATAGCATTTGAAAATGGATCATTTTTCGCAGCTCTTGTGATTCTTCTATCAGTTTGTATAGTTGTGTTTTCTGGGTGTTCTCCTGAATGTATTATTTTTACTTTTACAATTTTTTAGTATTTAGTAATTATTCGTGAGACCACTGATTTTGAGAGGGAATATTTAATGCTTATGCCCTTTGTTTCATAACATTAGTATAATCTTGCACAATTTTCTCTCGAAAATCCTTACAATACATATTTTGTGCCATTACTTAAGTTCTCACTTGTTAAGTAAATGGATTTAAATTAAATCATGGTAAGTGCCCAACATTTAATTTTTTTGACTTGCCTGTATTAGTTTAATAAAATAAGACACTTTTCGACAAAATTTCTTATTGTGCTTCCAGTGACTGGAAATAAACTTAAACCACTTATTCTACAAAATATAAAAATGAGTCAACAAATGGGTTAACAATTAGAGCCACAATATGCGATGAGGGTTCGGGTAATAGAAAGTTATATAGAGAACTTGGAGGAACAACAACAAATAATCATCATATTGTTGATGGTAAAAAGTATTTCATGATGTATGATCCACCCTATTTAATAAAATCTCTTCGGAACAATTTGATCGATGCCGATATAATCACACCAGATGGAAAAGCTAGTTGGGGAGTGTTAAAAAAATTATTTAATAATGAGCAAACAAACACCACAAAGCTTTGTTCACAGCTAATATCAGCTCACATCTTCCCGAATAATTTTGAGAAAAGGTGGCCACGACCGACTATAGAAGTGTTTAGCAGAACAGTTGTAGCCGCATTACGAACTGCAAATAATATGGATGATTTTCCAAAAGCCGAAAGCAACAGTTTTGTCATCGGCAGTTAGTTGTATTTGAAAAGTTAGATGAATTTGTTGATACCGTAACGTGTAGCTCACTTTACTCAAAAAATGCTAATAAACAAGCTATTAAGCGCAATAATAATATGATCTCAAAACTAAAGGAATTACCGAACTGGTTCGAAGGTTGTACATTCGCTAAAAACCCTACTTATTGTATTGTTGGTAGAACCATTAATCCCATTAAAAAGCTTTCTTCAGGTTTGTTGGATAAATATCCCTGTATAGACTTTATTTTTTGTGAACTTTACAAACCTAGATCCATTAGAAAATGTCTTTTTCATAATACGCAACAAAGGTTTGGTTTGGTTAAACCAGTGTCGATTATCAACCAGTTCATAAAACACCGAATAAAAAAATTCAAATATTTAAGGGGAAATATTGGTTAAATTGAAGTTACTAATAAAACTTATAAAAATCTTAACTATAACCTAAATTTAAATCAAAAATAAAACTTCTTCAATATTTTCTAACGTGAACAACCAGGATTTTAGTTCTCTGAGGAATTTAAAATTATATAATTTTTTTATTGAAATGGGAAGTTTATTGAACAATGTTGGGATACTGTAAATGTTCGAAACATGTAAGTGGTATTATATTTGGGAACATTCACGAGATATATAGGGCGTTAGCTCTAATTTGATGGGAATTAATAACACGAACATTTTACCACTTCTAAATTAAAATAGGCATAGTACTTTATAAACTTAAAGATGCCGCACTGGTGAAATTTGTGTATTAATAAATAACGGTCACGAATGGGTAAGTTTAGGCTTATTACATAAAATTTTAACCATATACTTTTGCACAGTCATAATAGGTTTAATGTTAGAAAAGTAAGCACCACCCCAACATAATAAACCATATTGAAGCTTCGAAGCACCAAGAGCGAAATAAATAATACGTAGTTCAGAACGACATGAACTTTGTAACAAAAATAACTTCTTAATAAACAACCATCAGTAAGATTTTAAATCTTTAATATGCTTCTTAACTTGTTACTTGCCCAATTTTAAAACAAAGCTGATAACAGAAAGAACGATTACAGCTAGAATTGTGAAATGATAAATCAAAATTTAAGTCACGACGTTCAGTAAGACTAAACGACATTATTTTGGTTTTATCACTTAATACCAAATAGCGTGCATCAAACCATTTCCTTAGTTTGATCAAATCAGAATTCACAGCATTGATCAATGCTATACTATTATTGTTAACGTATGTAAAAGCTATATAATCTGCAAATGAAATAATTGAACCTTGAAAAGCTGGCGAGTAAATTGAATTAATATAAATTAAGAACAGCAACAGTACAAGTACAGACCCTTGGGGAACACCACACTCAACACGTCTAAGTTCACTAAAATGATTGCCTATCTGAACTTTTTGTGGGTTCTTTCGAATAAAAACGACGCAGTCCAGTCATAAAAAAATCCGCGGAAGCCATAATTAAAAAGCTGGATGCATAGAAGACGATGATCGACAGTGTCAAAAGCTTTAGATATATCAAAAAATAAGCTAGCTGTACATTTTTTCTGATATATTCCACAATTTAACAAATTCAAAAATTTTACCAGAGCATCTTCAGTGCAATGACCAGTACATGAAAGCCAAATTGCAGATTTGAAAAAATATTATTACTCTCAAGGAATTTGTTAAATCGACTTTTAACTAATTTTTCAAATACTTTTAAGAACACTGCCGTCAAATAAATTGATCTAAAATTCTTTAATTCTGTTTTTGGATCCTTATTTGTTTCAAGCAAAAACTACTGATTCCTAATATATCCGTTCAATGGTTATTTTTAAGTGACGTAATAATTTTGATGATTTCAAGAGTTCTGAATGGAATAAAATGAAATCTATTGGAAAGCCCAAGATTAATAAGAGCGCTGTCTATATCATTCATTTCTGGATTATTAAAATACTGTGAACGTAAATTGATTGCAACATTTGAAAAATAATTATTAAACGCGTTAGCCACTTGTAACGGATCATTTATGGATTGATCATCGATAATTAATGAAAATTGATTTGACATGTCATTAGTTGAACCTAAGACTTCATTAACAAGGGACCATTTTTTCGTAACATTTGTGTTGTTCAAAATACTTAAATTGATCCTTATAATACATTTCCCGAGTTGTAGATACTTTCAAGTAAATTTTTGACGAATACTTTTGTGAAAATTTGGCAAGCTTGTTAGGATGTTTTTAACATGGTTAATAATATTATTCCTTTTGTTAATCTTACAGATTAGGTTGTAGAAAATCCATGGTTTTAATTTTGTAGGGACTTTTACTGTTTGCCAGTCAGTACATTTATCAATATATGTTGCAATAAAATTGATAAAAAAATATCAAATTTTTTAGATGCATTAGTTTCAGAATAAACCCGATTCCAATCCTCAAACAGTAAAGCATTATTCAGTTTCACATAACTAACAACTTTAAAAATTTTTGATTTGCTATGTCTCGATGATATTGAATTTAACTCAGTAGGATTGATTGAATGAACGCATGATCAGAAATTTCCAAATGTTGTATAGAACATTTAACTCATTAGTAATATTTTCAAGACCAAAGCTAGACAATAACGTTAAATAATCAACAACGATTGAGGTGTCTTTTAGCACGTCGATATTAATGTCGCCCAACAAAATTAAATGTCTTATTTTGATTAATTAACATATTATGAGTTTCTTCATTAGAATGTAATGCTCTATGATCTGGAACTGTTATTGAAATTCGTTCTTTTTACTGTTCTTCCGTGTTCGCCTGGTCGAGTTGTTTTTACATTATGGTCAAGCATTATTCGCCTAGGGCAATTGCCTTATCAAATGACTGATGCTGAATAATTTCAGCAATTGTTGGAACTTTTATGTCTGGCATTCGATTTAACTACAGATTTTTGAGTAAATCAACGTTTACCAAAGTGAAATCACCTATTTTATATTCAAGTTTAAGAAAATGATAAAAATGAAATGGTTGTAGGTCTTTTATTCACTGAATATTTGCCATAAAACTTGTAGGAGCGAGTAATTTTAATCAAATATAAAAGTACCACCCAGCATGTTAAATCGTTTCCTACCATCTGATCAAATTTGGCCCGGACTGGTAAAAAGAACAACATTTTTATGTATAATACAAACCTTTATTATCGCCTTCAAAATAGGCTCCTTATAAACCAATACAAGTATACCAACACGTACGACAAGTATGCCAACGGTTAATCCATTTTTCCATATACATCTTATAGCCGCGCCTGGGATGGTGTTTAGCTCCTTCAGCGATTTTTTTTTATGGCGCGTTCCCCGGTTGAGTTTCGGAAACAGGAAAAAGCCACAGGGGCCAAATCTGGCGAGTACGATTGCTGAGCGATAACTTTTGTTTCGTGTTTGACCAAAAATTCAGTCACAATCAGGCTGGAATGTGACAGCACATTATCGTGACACCTCCAAACGGCCAAGTAGTATGCTTTATTGACCGTTTGACCCTCTGGAACGAATTCATGGTGGACTACACCACGGTAATCGAAGAAAACGATGAGAATTACCTTGATTTTCGACCGACTTTGACGTGGTCTCTTTGGCAAAACATCAACCAATATGTGTTGAGTTGATCCATAGAAGAAATCGTAGAAAAAATCTCAGAGAGTTGACATCAGAGAATAGAATACAATAAACTAAAATTATAACGTTGTGGCAGTTGATTGTTTTCTGTTTTTCTGATATAAAAATATACTTCGAGTCAAAATTCAAGTCGCTGGTTCTGGATAAGCCGTAGCAGAAATTAATCCAGTAAAATTCATCCTTTGATATCTCTCTAATGTCAACACTACGATTTTCGAGCACAATTTTCTTCACAGAAAATGTGAAGTGTCAATTTTCTTTCGATATTATCGTCGTTAACAGAGGATGGATGGACGACTTGCATGAGGCAAGTTTTCTACGACCTCATGACTGAATGCTTTATGCCACTCAAATACTTGCGTTCTCGATAGAGCAGACTCCCAAAACACTTAAGCAATATTTTTAATGATTCCGTAGTCGTAATTCCATTGAAAACACAAAATTTCAAGCAAACTCGTTGTTCAATTTTTGTTTCATAGTAAAAATCGTAAATAAATGGCTGCCAAACTCACACTAAAGCCTTGTTCAGACTACGTTAGTAATTTAGTCGAGTAGGAAGCGAGTATTTTAGTAACTTAAGGGGGGAACCTCCTCCAGACAGCTGGTTTTTCAATAATTTTTTACAAAAAATTGAGAGCATTTATTGCAATGAAACAAATTGCATAATAATATTGACGTTTAAATGAATACCAAAAATTTTTTTTATGAGTGAAAAAAAACAAAATGGCGGCGCTAGAGGTGCTCGAACTAGACTACTAAAGTTTGCGCCGTGGAACGCCCAGGTTCTTGTAGTTAACTAAAATCAACGAAACAAATTTTTTTTATTAAAATAATTCATTCCTCTTTGCATGAACCTAAAAGTTGCAAAAAAAAATTAAATTGAAAATTAGACGACAAAAAGAAAAAAAAAACATTTGTTTCTTTATAAACAATTCGTTAAAACCAATATTTGTTTAAACAATTTATACGAAATTTTAGGTTTGTGCAAAGGCCGATAAGCTAAAGAATATGTGTACAAAATTTCAAGTTGATTGGTCCATTACTTTTTGAGTTACATTCCACGGCGCGCAAAAACACACGTTTCAAGAAAAACTCGATTAAAGTTTTTGTTCTTGAAGAGAACGCATTAATTCGCATCACTTCGGTATCTTACATTTTATTCTATTTTTTTAAATCGAGTAAGGCCCCCCACCACCACTCTTCATTCTTCAAAACAAAACAAAATTTAAGAAAAAAAACAAAAAAGAACAAGTGCGAACATGTTGATTTAGTTTTAGTCGAGTTCATTAGTTACCGCGAGGATGTCATCTCATTGAAGCGATGAAACAACGAAATATATAGAACATGGTTGTTTACTTTGTTGCGTATTCTCTTCATTTTGAAACACTGCTTACTCACATGTGACTTGTACTCGACTGTAGTGCGAACGTTTTTCGGTGAGTTCATCGATTTTAGTTACTAAAATACTCGCTACTCGATTAAATTACTAGCGTAGTCTGAACAAGGCTTAATGGACGTATTCTTCTCAAACGTCACACAAATGTCAAAGAAGGTTGACCAACCTAGAAAATAAAAAAATTACCGATTCGGTTTACGCGCTCGGATTAAATGGACCAGTCCGGGTCAAATTTGATCAGATGGTATTTAATTCAAAACGGATGGCCCGAAAAGAGCTGATTTCCAATGTTAAAGTTATCGGAAATTGCATTTTCGGTACAGAAAAAAATCGGTTTAATTCAAGCAGGCATTAGAGTTGTCGAAGATGCGCACGCGGTTGATTTCTCTGTTCAGGATATCGATGAGAAATGACAGAAAGAGACAGTAAGATTTCTGTCTTTCAAAATACTTTGGCTCCCATTTATAGCTTCAAAATGGGAAGCTAATCGTTTTATTAAAATTTTAAAATTGAATTACATCATGGCAGATATAACATCGAAATCGAGAAGATATTATTCTCCAACTCAATTTAACTTTGGTAAAACTTTTCGAGAGGTGTCATGTATGTTAGGTTAACGGTCAAATCCTAAATACATCCTGATGGGATGCAAAATGTCGTAAAGCGACAGTTATCCGATCAAACCATAAAATAGCGAGGTTCCCCGCTATATCTAGAAAACTTTTATCAGGATTTATTTCCTCAAACCTTATCTTTCATTTACGAACATCGATGATTCTATGATAATTGAAATAGTTAATGATTAAAATGTTGCCTTTATCCAACTTCAGTAAATTGTATTCTGTAGTTCGTCCATATCGGTGGAGTTAGCAGAATTTCCGAGTTCCATTTTACGAGTCCCTAGAACCCTCTCTTGATAACCTTCGCACAGAATTTAGTACTGAATTTGGTATCTTCGCTCCCATTTTTAAATTAATCGGCCCGAAACAGCTTCCGTTAGTCTCTAAACTGGCCAACAATTGCTTGCAAAAAAAAAAACGACCAAAATAAATTTATCAGGTAGGCCTGTCAAATATAAATACAGTTTGTATAATAAATACCGAAACCAAACTGAAAAAATTCACAAATGTATCATTCACCGTAATCTAACCCAAATAATAATACCGTAATTAAATTTACCGAAATCCACACACAGATTTTGGTGAGCACAATAAACATAACAATATAATTACGCTGTCTGTACATATACCCATAAAAGTAAGCGATAAATCTCAACTTTTGTTCGCGTAAATTATCTCGCGCGCATTATAAAAAAATTTTATGCATTAATGTGGATTGTTTGTTCAATGAACCTTAAAATTAAAAATAATAAAAAATTACGATAACTATAAATATTTATTATATTACACACACTATATGCGATTTGAATTTTAAATCGGCAATTTAATTAAAAATAAAAAAAACAAATTAGAAATTTTTTATTTTTAGTTTTACAGTACAGACAAAAAATAATTGCAAATTTTCAAAATGAAAGCTATATAGACACACTTACACATACTGGTATTCGGTTTAAGTATAAATCCAATATTCAACCCATTACTTAATGAAACAAACGATTCCCAAATTGTTGTTATAAGCTTCTTATAAATTTTAAAATTTCGATTGTTTAAAAAACTTTGTATATGAGAATTACAACCGAAAAGTCGTTTTTATTGTTTCCTAAAGAATACATAATAGAATTTATAAAATGTTTCTATTACTTATTATATACGCTGTCATTTTATAATTGAAAGATGACGATGTCGAAATATCTTAATTTTGTTGAACAAAAAAAAAAATAAAAAAAACAATTTATGAATAGAATATGTAATTTACCTTGGATTAATGTAAGATTTGTACGGTTTAATGGACTGAATGAATGGTATATAAATCTCTGCCTATAGTGGTTTTGTGTATAGGCTTCTGTTAATATTATTCTTTTAAAATTTGCAGTTTAACTTTATCTTTCGTCTGGTTTACGATTTTGAAACTAGAGCCAAACAAATTAATCTATTATTTCAAATTGGCAGTATAATAGGTATTGCAGTAATTGTGACAATGTAACTCAAATGTATGGCACATAAAACAGTTTTATTATACCACGTTTTGGCTAATAGTGATAAAAAATTAATTTAAGAAAAAAAACAAATTTTAGTTGGTGTTTCATTTCATTCATTCGATTTGTTTGGAAGCAATGGGGAAAAGATGCTTTTTGCGTATTGAAAAGAGGGTAGATACAGCAGGGAAATTAATTTGCCGCTGTTGACCTACTGAAATAAAAAGAAAGTAGTAACTAGAAATTCGTTAAAAAAAATCCTTGAAAGCCAACCACTAAAAATTCTTGCCTTCATAATGAAGAAGAATTTTGAATTGATCGGAATTTGACATGATCTATTTATCATCACATCACTAACGTCTACTTAAATGAAGTTTTTCTTCTCAATACTTTTTCTTTTCGATAAAATGATTTAAGACTGCTTTGGTTATTTAGATACTTGCAGATATATAGTATATCTAAATAAATATGTACATATATAACCAACCACAACGAGCGGTAAGTAAAACTGGCCCGGGAAAAGGTTTATAAACTGCCTTACATTCGTTATTTAGTCCGAATGTTGAAAGGCCGAATGTTGAAAGGCCGAATGTCGAAACGCCGAATGGGTCGAAAGGCCGAATGTGTCGAATGGCCGAATGTTGAAAAGCTGAATACGTGAAAAGGCCGATACACATTGGTGGTACATCTATCAGTAGGAGCGATACGAGCGATATAATTCCTTTGATCTGTGTCTACAAGGTTGACGAAGCAATTTCCATTATCGTAAATATTAAGAACTTTACAGAAAAAGTCAAATTCGATAGCCATTTTACAAATTTTAATTTTAATTTGATCCGCACTTTGATAATTGTGTTTCTGGATTTTTTTCGGGATTTTCAGTTTTTGTATTATTATTTTCTAGATAATCTAGCCAACTTAAAACAACTATTATGTGTCTTTTTATTATAATTAATTAATTTCTAACTATGTGACAAAACAAACGTAAGAAGATTTTAATATTTAAGGCGATTTACTATTAAACATTTTTATACAAACTTTTGATAAAAATATAAATTTTGGTTTTCATAAAAATAAAAATTTTCAAAATTTTCATTCTAAAAAGATGAAAAATTAAAATCAATTTCGACACAAGCTGCCTTTCGACATTCGGCCTTTCGAAACATTCGGCCTTTCGACACAATCGGCATTTCGACACATTCGCCCTTTCGACATTCGGCCTTTCGAAATTCGGACTTTCGGCCCTATTCCGGAATTACCTTAGGCTAATGTCATTATTCGTAATAATGCGACTGAGTTGGGTTTCATTTGCGAGTTGAGTTGGAGATGGGTTGGGGTTAGGTTAGGGTTTAGTGAGCAGTATAGCTTAGGATTTATTTGTGTGTTGAGTTGACGGTTGAATTAAAGTTAACTTGAGTTGAGTTCATGTACACATTTAGTTTTTAAGACCGTGGTGATTTAGAAGTTGAGTTGGGCGTCAGTTTCAGGTGGATTTAAGAACTGGGTCGCAGGTCGATTTAAAGTTGAGTTGGCGTTTGACTATGGCTCAGTGGTTGAGTGGAAGTTGAGTTGGGATTGAGTTGAGAAGAAGTCAGCGGTTAAATTGGCAATTTATTTGGGGTTATGTTGAGGATTGAGTTGTAAGTTAGCTTGAATTATTTTGAGATGTACGAACGTAGTTTTTCGAGTTGCGTTGATTTAAGTATGTATTGAGTTGGATGAACATATAGTTCATTGTAAAATTTCGACATTAAATTGAAAAGCTCATCACTTCCATAATTGGTTCTATGAGAATCTATTTTCAAGAGTGTACGAGTTCGAAGATTTCGTACATCGGGGTGTCAATATTTTCCACCGACTACGATTTATATGTTCCCGCTTCTCAAATAAATAAAAAACACACGCATTATAGTCAGGTGATGTTGTAAGATTCGGATAATTCTTGAGCAACACTCCAAATTTATTTTCTATACTGTAATGCTTCGGTTTCGGGGTATCGACCTTGCTGTGATACCTGTAACAGTCAGCGATGTTTTTAAATCAGGAAGCCTCTTCTGCTTGATATTTACCAATATATTGAGTTTGCTAAGAAAATCTGCCCCTATAATGGGTCGATTAACGGATGCAATTACGAAACAATGTAAAATTTTCTTCGTACACCAAACTTTATATTTATCAATTGAGTTCCGTATGTGTATATCTTCGAACCATCACCTGCCGCTAAACAGAAATTTTGATTTTTGCTACTACGAGGGAAATATTTGAAAGGTACTACCGATATATCAGCCCTGTATCGATTAAAACTATTAATTTTGTTTCCTTACACCTTATGAATAAACGTTGTGATAACAAGTTACCGCTGTTTGTGTCGTAAACAGCGGACGAAACTAGTTTTTTAAATTGTTAGTATCTTTGAAATCGCAAGGTTTTCTACAATTTCTTGATTTTGAGCCAAATTTAAAATGGTAATAACAATACGGGTACCGTGCTACCTGACTTCTACTACGAGTACGATTTGATTTAGATCGGTTTCGATGAGGTGAATTGACATTTATATTTGGATTATGATCATTTCGGAATGGCTGTCTGCCCTTATTAAACATATGAGATGTTGAAGCGATCGACAACTGTGCAAACTTTTTGTCGATTAATTGCTCGATTTTCGAAATTATATGGAGTTACTTGAAATGTTTTTAACCTCCCCTACGCTACAGCTTGCGATCGTTCGACTTCATGAATTTTATCCGCTTAACAAATTGGATATATCGTCCTGATTAAAAGCAGCTAGAATGCTTTTTATTGTAGGTGGTAAACTATTCATTCAAATTTGTTTTAACAGATGTTTTGTATCTATCTCTGTCGCTCCGGCGATATTCTCAAGCTTCCGATAATACTGAGAAGGAGTTTCGTCACTTATATCAACACCGTTTAACAATTTTGTTAGCCGCTTTCCTTCACTCTCGGTATGTCAATTCATTATAATCGATTTAATATGATCATATTTATTTATTGTTGGGGGATTGAATATTAAATTCGTAAGTGAATTGATTATTTCTTCGGGAAGAGCCGTAAATACATGATGGTATTTTAATTCATCGGATTTAATACTATTTATCACGAAAGTAGATTCTACTAAGGCAAACCAAGCCAATAGGGTTGCTCTGACAAAAATTTGGCATTTTCACTCTTGCGATAGCTTCAGTTTTTTCAGTAACTGCGAGTTTGTCGTCGTCCGATATGTTAAGTCACAAAAAATATAATCAGACGAACCAATAGTACCAATTAATTGAAAACGTGGTTTAATAATGAAATACCAACTGGCACCCTACAATGCACCTAATGTTTTAGATTATAATCAGAGAACAAAAATGTTCGAAAAAAAAATAAATTAATGAAATATTATACCAATCAGATGTTAAAGTTGTAAACTGGAACTCCAAACACGTGTATTCCAACGATCTCCAATACCGTTAAAATTTTGCAGCTGTAATTATCAATATGCCCCTGTTTTTAGGCGATTTGTGGTCATTCAAACTGGTAGACGACGCGACGGTAAGGCAAATAATAGGTTCTTATTGATTTTTGGAATCCTTATATACTTGTATGCCCTTCATTTTAAATTCGGGTTCGATTGCAAAACCTTTATTGACCATTATTGCATCGTAAATAAGTATGTATTTGTCTGATGATTTTCCCGTATATCCTTTGCTTATGTAAGTTATTAATACAACTGGACTAACAGCAACTAAAAATTTTACGGTGTTCCTTCCCTTGTAGTGTGAATATGTAACCACTTTACATTTAAGGCAATTGGTCTGGCTGATCTCGACTTCTGTGCAATCTAGTACAGCTCGAACGTCCGCAAAAGCCGAGAAACAATCGGGAATATTCATTTGCACCTCTTACCTAGAAGGCCAATAAATTAATGATCTTAAACCCGCTCTCATACCGGGTAGCATTTCTCTGAAATATTTGATTCAAGTTGAAACAGCAATTCAAATAATACCGACATCACTGAGAAATCGAGATTTTGTTTCAATTTTATCAGCACTAGCAGGATCTTCAATTTAACAGAAAAATATGTTTTAAAAATTCGGTTGTAAATATCGGGCTTGAGGCCTAAATTCATAATACTTTTCTCTATTAATCCTATGGTTTTAGTGTCGCTTAATGAAGTCATAATACTTAGTTGAGGTCCTGATGTTATTAGGTCATCAATTGTTAATTTAGAATTCATTTCGGTAATTTTTTCGACGACTGAGTCCAGAACAATACTAGCTTGAACTGCAATATCAGCAGTTTGAGTTACTGGTGTCCAACAACCATAATTTCTTCTGATTCAGGGGTATCCTGATTATGTTCGTTTGATAATTGAGATTTTTGTAAATTTTGGTACTCAGCAATATTCGATTTTTGTAATCGCAGACTTCGTTGTTTTGGCGGTGGCTTAGTAAATTTGCTGTGAGGTAAATTTTTGGACGGAATCGCTGATTTTTTAAATAATGTTTATTTGCCTCAACTAAAACATATAAACGTTATTATATTCGACAAAACTACGATATTTTTGTTTATAACTTACTTTTATAATCTGTATCCTCTAAATGTTTTGAAAAACAAGCTTATTTTTGGTAATGGATTTTTTATTAATTCGTGTAAAGTGCGCCCATTTTTTTTAGCAACTTATCGTTAGAAAATTGGTGAAGAGCAATACTGTTTTCCTTGTTACAACGTGTTCTGCATTCTAGCACTGAACAAATTTTATTACTTTTATGTTTTATTTGCTTTGTCCATGTTTCAAATTAATTTAAAATTTTAAATTAATCGCTTGAAATAATTATTTCACATACATAATACAAACGTCAAAGTAATTTTTTTCCCCCTTGGCTCTAGTTTTAAAATCATCCACTAGATGTCAGGTACTTTGCGCGAAAAGGCGAATAAGGTTTTTTGAGTGATGCCCCATCACATGTAAAATGTAAAATCATCCTTAAAAGCCCTTACTCGTTGGTTTAAGGTCTATTTAAGGTACAATAATCCTTAAAAGCCTTTAATCTCGAGCTATTCCTACTCGGCTCAAAAAATTTCAAATGGGCGAATGGTTATTGTGGCAGCGGCCGCTGGACCTCACCATTATATATAAATTGTATCCGTCCTAGGATGGGCTGAACACCTAGTTCTGAAATAAGCCTTTAAAACAGACCTGAATACCAAACTACATCTTTAGAGAGATCCTTATGAAAATATTATTCTAAAAGTATATTCTCATTTCACGAATGTCGCTAAACGTAGACAAAAATTGATTGAATTTTTTTAACTATACTCGGAAATTGAATTTAAAGAAATTCTTTGTCACGCATATCGTTGGGATGGTTATTTTGAGTATGGGTCACATGGCCGACAACAATTTCGCCGACAGGCCATATCGCCGACAACTAGATCGCCGGCAAGACATATGGGCGACACAACCACATCGCCGACAAGTCAGATCGCCGACACAACCACAGCGCCGACAGGACAGATGGCCGACACACCACATCGCCGACAGGAGAGATGGCCAACACACAACATCACTGACAGGACAGATGGCCGACAACTACATCGCCGACAAGACAGATGACCGACACAACCACATCGCCGACAGGATATATGGCCGACACACCACATCGCTGACAGGACAGATTGGCAAAAACTACATCGCCAACGGGAACAGACTATTTTAACGAGTTGGCCACGTAACACTGTTTTTCAAAAGACTGTTTACAAAATATCATTTCCAAAATTTTTTCTCCAAAATCTTGTCACCATAAATGTTTTTGGAGAAAACCTTGTTTCTCAAAATCTTGTTTTCAAAATACTGTTTATTTATGTTAATAATGTTTTATGTTCTTAAATACCTGCTCATGTAAAAAATGAACTTAAAATAAGAGACATAGAAAAACTGCGTTGGGTATGTAATCTTGCATTACAAAATGTTGCAATTATAAAATATTGCAATTCAAAGTCTTACATAACATTTTCCCGTACATTTTTTCTCTATTCTGAGGGAAATAAATTGAAGAAAAATGACATCAACTAATTTAACTTAGAATTGTAGAGGCTAACGGCTTCGGTAACTCTCACGGGCACGCGGGAGGTCGCTGCGCTCCCCCCGCTTAGCCCTCCGAGGGGCTTTAGATTTGAACTTCGGTGGATGTAGGAGCCAGGATCAGCAAACATGTCGCAACATTTTGTAATTGCAACATTTTGTAGCTGCAAGATTAATAAAAAAAAGCAATAACAAAATATTGCAACATTTTGAAATGAAATATTTTATATCGATCCCAGAAAAACTATTTCACTAAATATTCATTATTTCACTATAAAATAATCGAAATAATTATTTCGGAAAACAAAATTTTAAAAAACAAGATTTTGTCAAAAAACAAGATTGAAAGGCAAAACAAGATTTTGTCTTGCAGGCAAATCCCCCGATCCCTATTTGAACGGGAAAAAAAATTCGGCATGTCAACCATTTCGAATAATTTTCAGTGATCGAAATAAAAATATTAATTAATATTATCTGTCCTGTCGAAGATTTGGCTGTGTCGGCCAACTGTCCTGTCGGCGATGTGGTGTGTCGGCCATGTGTCCTGTCGGCGATGTGGTGTGTCGGCCATGTGTCCTGTGGGCGATGTTGTTGTCGGCCATCTGTCCTGTCGACGATGTCATGTGTCGGTCATCTGTCCTATGAGCAATGTGGTTGTCGGCCATCTGTACTGTCGGCGATGTGGTGTGCCGGCCATCTGGCCCGTTGTACATTTCAGCTAAGCTAAGCTAAGCGATGTGAGCTAAATTCTTATCCCCCGGTTGAAAATAAAAAATTTTAATGGGAAGATATAAAATCAGAAGTGTATGTTTGTATAAGGCGAGTTATCAGCTGGAAAGTGCAAAGGGATGAGCTAGGCGAGCTAACAAAGCAAACGAAAACTACATTTCTCGCTTAGCTTAGCTGAAATGTGCAACGGGCCTCTGTCCTGTCGGCGATGTGGTTGTGTCGGCGATCTGTCTTGTCGGCGATGTAGTTGTCGGCCATCTGTCCTGTCGGCGATGTGGTGTGTCGGCCATATGTCCTGTCGGCGATGTGGTTGTGTCGGCCATCTTTCTTGTCGGCGATGTGGTTGTATCGGCCATTTGGTCTGTCGGCCAACATTCTTGTCGGCCATGTAGTTGTCGGCGAAGTGGCCTGTCGGCGAAGTGGTTGTCGGCCATGTGGGCGGATAACGGTTATTTTTATTACCTGCTGTAGATAGACTTGTAATTATATGGCAAGCTTTATCTACATATTTTCTAAGTGAAGGATTGTCAAAACAGATGCGCCAAGTTTTGGACATAAAAAATGGCAAAATATTCCCGAAGGGGATAGGGTTGGGAAATTATTTGGTGATTAGTTTGGGTTAGGTTAATGGTTGATTTGGGATTGAATTTGTGATTGAGTTGAGGGTTGGGTTGTCGGTTGATGTAGTAATTGCGTTTAGGATTGCGTTGAGATTGATTTAGAAGTTGAGTTGTAAATTAAGGTGAAGGTTGAGCTGATGATTGAATTAACAGGTTCAGTAAGGGTTTGATTTGGAAGTTGAATTAATATTTAGGACCGAATTTCTGATCACCTCGTGAGGTTTCAGCTCTTTATATTTTATTATTACTTTATGTACTTAGCTTAAAAGTATGGAATACATTTTGTTTTTCAACTCTGTCCGAGGTATAAATAAAGTGCTTGTTGTCCTCATTACACTAGCCGACAATTTGGAAATTTTTGAATAACTGTTATGAAAATGGGTGTAACGTTGTTACTTTCTTTAGTTTAATGTGTAAGTAAAATTGTTCTACCACGTTTAGTTTTTGAGTTACAAAAATTTCCCATTTTCTAATGGATACAAATTTTATTTATAAATTTTATTAGAAATATGACACATAAACGGAAACAGTACAAAAAATTGGAAATAACAAAACGTAGAAACTTCAACTAGTGATAAGACAAAACGAAATTTTAATTCTATACCAAATCAGTTCCTAACTTACAAGAATTTTGTATGTATAAACAGTTATTTCTTCCTCTTATGTTCGCTATTGTCCTTTCTTAAGAGAAACCAGCAAAAATCACCCATCATATCATGGTGGAATCTTTCTCTCTGTTCGTCACTCACTTTTTCTAAATTCGAAGGAAAAAAGTCCAAATGTGAGTGCAGAAAATGAATTTTTAGCGACATTCGGCACCCTACATTTTTAAAGTTCTCCAGTAAACTGACCACGATTTGTTCATAGCTTTCACTTCTTTGGTTTCCCAGAAAGTTTTCACAAACAGAAGTCCATGCTGACAGCTCCAAATCATTCATGGTACTTTCATAACTTTCGTATGTAAATAGCTTCCTAATTTGTGGACCAACAAATATGCCTTCACGAAATTTTGCATCAGACAACTTGGGAAACTTATCTCTTAGGAATTTAAAACATTTGCCTTCTTTTTCTAGTGCCCTTACAAAGTGTTTAATCAAGCTCAATTTAATGTGCAAGATCACCAAATTTGAATCAAATTAAGGTTCAAATTTAATATAGTATTTCGCAGGAACAAAGTTGTTTCTTGGCTGCCATTCTTTTACTACATAATGTTGCTGAACTGCTCGGTGGTCCCACAGACATAAAAAACAGCAATATTTTGTAAACCCTCCCTGCAGTCCAAGTAATAAAGAAATAATGCCAACGATGGTGAGAATATTCAATTAGCCTCAATATAGTTGACATGCTATCGTACGTTTCCTTCGTGTTTGTAGAATGAACTGACGGAATAGATGGTTTTGAGTTACCATTGTAAAGTAAAACGGCTTTAAGGCTTATTTTTGACGAGTCAATAAACAGTCGCCATTCTGCAGGATTACGATCAATACCCATCTCATTGAACAGTCCATTTACATCACTGCAGTGACAGAAAGATTCTTCAACTTTGTATAGAGCTGAATTTTTCGTGGTGTCTTTTCAGTAGAAATATACGTGTCGATGAATGTAAAAGATTCCATTCTTTTAAACGGGATCCCAAAATTTGAGATTTATCTTTGGTTAAACCCAAATCGCGTACTAAGTCATTAAGATCTGATTGTGTTATAAGATGTGGTTCATTGGAAGAAGGAACATACGTCTGATCGCTTGAAGTCGACGTATTTAAAATGTCGGCATCGTTCGTATATTCATGTGTGGAACTGTCAAAAGAGTTTGAATGCACTATAGAACTGGAAACTCAATGTCAGTACTTCGCACTGGTTTGCTCACAGATAAAACGTTCGGGTATGTAATTTTGCGTTTATTCTTTCTTAAAAATCCCTCAATTTTGACAAGACAGAAGTAACAGTCTGTGATGTGATTTGTCGGTTCACGCCAAATCATCGGTATTTTAAATGGCTTAGCTATAGTAGAGCATACCATGTCACACAGCGCCAATTTTTATAATGGTAGAAATAATTTCAACTAAAAAATAGCTCCATATTTAATAAAGTGCTAATTTCTAAAACTAAAATATGTAAAGAAAAATGCCACTTTTACAAAAAAATGATTGTGTTTTTTTGTAAACTGCAGGTAATGCATTACTTTTATTAGTATGCAAATGTAATGCATTATTTTTCGGATATTTTGGTACGATGGAAAATGATTGTCAGATGAAATTTCAAAAGACATCAAAATGTGCGATTTTTATAAAAATTTTGATATTAGGATTGTATCTCAACAGTTTTTCGACAGTGCAAGTAATTTTTCTGGGAAAGTTTTGCAATTTTTCCAGGAAAATTTTGCAATTTTTTCAATTTTTAGTTTAAAATTACAAATAAAATTTAAAACAGGAAGAATTTTATAAATTTAGGAAAAGCGGGGGTTTGGGGGCGGCAGCCCCCATCCTCTAAGGTATACAACGAATTAAAATTACATTAAAAAAATTGTTATATTTATAAAAGTTTCCGTTTTTAACATTTGTGGTACTATCAGAAGAAGCGATAAGGGCGAAAAAAACTCTTTGATCTGTATCTGCAAGGTTGACGAAGCAATTATTATTAATTAATTTACTATTCTAACGTCAAAAATTATCAAAAAATCACATTTTACGACATACGAAAAAAAAAATTTAAAAGAAAAACTGAACGCAGCTAAAACTGCTAGAAAAATTTGTCGCGCGAGAAAAAATTTGTCTTTCGAAATTGTTTTTTAGTGTAACATACGAAGGTATCTCTAAAGAGAAATACATAGCCGTTGAGTATTTTAGTGAATATTTTTTTGAAAATTTAAAATTATTTGTACATAAAAATAATTGTATTTGAAAGTTTTAACCAGTTATAAACCAATTAAAGGTAAAATTAAACAAATTATTTATAACAATAACATTTAATTACATAATTATATTGGCGAAAATATAATTACAAAATATGGTAAGTTTTGTTTTGTGACATATATTTTCGTTTTGTGAAGAACAAAATTCTATAGAAAGTTATTATTATTACATTAAACACAAATATTTATTTTATTTTGTTTTAATAAAGTGTATTAAATAAATTTTCAGTCAAAAGCGAACCGGTTAGGGAATCATCAGAAAAATGCGCTCATTGATTTGTCAAAATGTCTGCCATATTCCCAGCAAGTTAGTTTATAAATTCATTTTTTTTTATTATAGGAAAACATGCAACAGCTCGCGGGGCCAGCGATAAAAAAGCCAATTGGCTTATAATAGTAGATTCATGGCCGGGCTCATTTTGCAAAATACATACACAAAAATGGTTTTGAGCATGCGCATTGAAATTTTGTTAAGAGAGGAAAAGATTAGAATATTCATAATTTTTGTCATGACGTTGTGCCAATTGAGCATAATTTGTATTTTATGCTCAATTTCTTGTCATTTTATGTTTAATATTTTGACAATTAAAATGAAATTTTTCTGTTTTTTTGGGAAAATTTTAGCTTTTTTAATAAATTTTAAGTGAAAATAAAATAAAAATTGTCTTAATAAATTAACATACATAATAAATTGTGGAATATAAATACATATTACTCAAATGTCAATTGGTTGAAAAGGTTAAAAGTTTTGTTAGACAAATTGAGTTTTTGAGTGTGAATGTGAAAATGGAAAACGTGCCCGAGGCTG
Source organism: Tipula helvola (assembly GCA_963556165.1). NCBI lineage: Eukaryota > Metazoa > Arthropoda > Insecta > Diptera > Tipulidae > Tipula > Tipula helvola. The sequence continues at coordinate 31,038,557 of OY744483.1, read as the reverse complement.
TAAAAGCTCTCCTGACAATTTTTGTTATGTGTAAGTGGAGTATATGTTACTAAATCGCAAAAAAAAGCCCCGAAGTGAATTAATCCATCGACGATATGTACAATGCTTTGGGTTCAAAAATAAAAATCGGAACAGCTATTGACGATTGTAAAAGTAGAGAAAGCGCCTCTCGAGGACAATAGTTAAAATGATGCACCTGATAAAATGACATTTGTCACAAATGCGACGAAAGAAAATTTAGCAATGCGGTAATTAAAAATTGTTTTTATAGTCCAAAATTGGAATTATTTACAATTATTAGCAATCCGGTAAGTAAAAATTGTGTTTGCAGTTCAAAATTGGAATTGTTTACAATAATTTCGAACGTCAAATTGTCAGGTACCTCAGTTTAACAATTTTCCACTAGGTGGAATCCGTGATGCTCCAATCGTCAATAGCAGAGCATACCATTTTTCGCTCATGCGCAACTTTTGCAAGCGCCATTGTTTATAATGCGGAATTAAGGTAAACTACATTTTGGATTGAGTCTTGGCTAAAAAAAACGCTTACTATTTGACAGCAAACACCTTACTATGGTTTGAGTCTTGTGTTTAGAAAACTGTATAGGAATTAAGCGCAAATTTTAGTGGAAAAATAAAATCGACAAAATTTCTTGTAAAATGCTATAAAAACGTACGTCCATCATTGAACTAATTGTTTCTTTGCAGCAGACGTATGTCGCTGCTTATATATTTTGTATTTATATTTGACATTTCGAATTTTTAACCGTTTCGTGTTCTTTGACAAACAAAATTTAAAATTTGTGTACAATAATGTTTGAAATTAAGAGGTTTTGATTTTTAATAAAGTGAAATAAATTTAATAATCTAATTTCTTATTTTCGTTAATTTGAGGATTTTGATGTTCCGATTTTTATTTGTTTCTTCTTGAAGCCGAATTGATTTTTGGAAGGTTTCTATTTCTGGTGTCATTGTTTAGTGCAGGAGTAGAGAAAATGTTAAACTAAATCCATTACATTTAAAAATAATAATTCCATATTTTATTAAACGCATTTTAAGTTATAATTACAAAAAACAATTCATATTCGTAACGTATGTTATATTTTATTATTATTATAATTTAAGTTTTATTATTTATTGATAATAATAATAAATTATATTTTCCTAATAATTTATTTGTTTCATTCGATGTTTTAATTAATTCTTGGTCCATCTAATAATTCCAGCCTGCATATATTTTATAAGCCATTGTTCAGCAGTCTTTGAAATCGGTCCAACCACGTTGACTGATGGTCGGTCTCCACTTGTGTATTTTTCTCTTGACAAAAAATAAATGACATTCGGCTCATGACATTTTTTGTACAACTACTAATATAAAGAATATAACAAATTTCTCTCTTTGAGAATAAGAAAAAAATTTAAATTTGGCTCCTTTTTCGATTTAATAAAATTTTTGGAATATTTTATGTACATATTTCATTATTTGTTGAAAGCAATGGCTACTTGATATGATGTTAAAATTAGATGTTTAACAACTGGAATATTTTTTTAATTTTCAAATTTACGTTAATCTTAGTGAAAGTAGATTAAACAGTTATTATGAAAATGTGACGTGATACACTATGTCAGAGTACAGTTTTTGGGTTTAAAACAGTGCAATACATATAGAAAAATTTTGCGTTGTGGTGCCAGTTAGAAAAATCATGTCGGCTAGTGTTATTAATCCGCGTGGAAAAGCAATATTTTACGCGTATATAACCTGCAAATAATCAAGACCAATGTTCCAAAACTTAGAGTGGGGTTTAAAAGAAAAGCGAAGATGTAAGAAATCTGTTAAAAATGAAAAGTTTAATGGGAGTGCGGAATAGTTTGGAGTAAAATCCCAACAAACCGAATCAAGCAATTTATAGAATACACACAAAAAGAATTTTAAGTTTAATTAATTCATTTTTTTCTTAAAATTTTCTTATTGTATAAATATTTATGTTGATTTTTCTTTATGTAATTTGAAGTAGGTACAACAATGTACTTAAGTAGTTTTGTCTAATTAATAAAATTTATAGATACCTACATTATGTAAAGGGTCTATGCCAACTAGCCTGAAACAATTTAAGAGCTATAAAGGACGAGCTAATAAGGCATAAAAGCAGAATAGAGATGCAATTAAGCTAGGATGACATCCTAAATTTATCCAAACGGATTGATATGTGCCACCGAAGCCATGGTTAACATTTGGATGATATTATCTTTCACACATAATTGTTATCGATCAATAAGCATGATTATTCAATAAAGAAATATCAAAATAATTCCATCGCAAAAACCTTTTATTTACTATATTCACATGGTGGAACCTTTTTTGGCCCAGATTTATATCATTAAATTCTCAATTCTCATACTATAAAAATTGATAATTTTCAGATTTGAAAATATTTTTCAATTCCATCGGAACTTATGATACCAAAAATTTCTTCGGTGGAAATTTTACGTCAAAGAGTAGTAGAATGGATATTGGAACTTATGATCGGTCCCATATAGTCGACATTATTCAATATTTTTGAGATTATTAAAGGTTTTGCGATGTCTGGCTGATATTATTTGGTTCTTTTGAAATTGTTATGAAAGATTATTTCGTCCCTCTAGTAATGAAACAGCGTATAAGAAAAATAGTAGTTTTAAAATAATTTGCATTTAAATGTTTATTGAAAAAACTTTTCGAAATAGAATCTTTAATCTTATAGAAAATTTAATTTTCTATGAAATAAAAGGTTTTATTTTAAAGAGTTTGTTCAAAAAACATTTAAATTCGAATTATTTTAAAACTACTATTTTTCTTATACGCTGTTTCATTACTAGAGGGACGATTTAAAGCTATGCTAGGGGGAAATAAACACAGCATACGAATATTATTACTTATTAGATTATAATAATTTCAGTTAAAACTGGCTTTTCTGCAAATTCACCACAATTGTACCAAACGACTTTATAATTATCATTGGTGTTAATGAAGCGTAACGAAATATGTCGTGTCGCGCATTGTTTCCCCTCTTTCAAGGTGATGTTGTGTGTATATAGTATATGTCTTGTCATTGTTTTTCAAAATATAAATTCTTTGTCTATTATCTAGATTTAATTTGTCTCCAAAATCTATTATAAATAGCCGATCGAAAAATTATATACCATGGTATGTATATTGGTATCCGTGATTCAAACCAGGTTCAAGGCGATAATCAATCATTGTGGCGCGGTTTTTGAACTCTATGATTATTTATTGAATAAATTTTGTGTCATTAATTTCAAGCTTTAATGGTTTTTCATATGATAGATCTAATCAGGATTTGAAAAAAATTTTAAGAATTCAGTTATAGGTCTGCTTTAAACACTTTCACCCAACATTTCGTAACGGTTCTCACAAACTCATAGGTTTACAGTAATTATTCCACCAAAAGTGGTTATGAAAATAATTTATTTCTATTTACTTATTTGTATATACCAACCTGCACAAGTACTCTCGCTGTACATAAAACGATAAAACAACAATGAACTTGAATTATAGGCAACCTATCATTATTTTTATTGTCATTATGAACCGTTATAATTTTAACTATTTATTATTATAGAATTGTTATGTATCACTGTTACATAATAATGTTCGTGATAAACGTAAAATAAAATTAATTTGAATTATGAGTATCGCGACGAAGAGTTATTATGGCGCATTTACTTTAGTAATGTGGTTAATTTGTATTCCGTTGGGGTGGCGCCTGAATAAAAAAATAACTCAACCGGACGGAAATTCACCAACCAAAAAACTATTATTAAAATACTAACGATTTTGTTAATTAATCATAAGGTATGTAGTATGTATGTAACGCGATCATATATGTACATGGTTCATCATAAATTGAATTTTGCAATTATTTCTCATAGGATATACAAGTAAATTCAGGGATGGATTAGATTAGCACTGGGTATTCTGTTAAAATAATTAAAGCAAATTATTGTCTGTAATCCTGAGTAAATCGGGCAGTGAGATCTGCTATTTATTCATACATCATCCGTCATCATAATGATAAATAGGCTAAAGTTAAAAATACTTAACCATGCTGTTTACTTGAGGAACCGTTTTGAATTAAGGTTTAAACTGGTAATCGAACAATTATTGGTATTGAATAAATTTCTACCAAGCTTTCAGTATATCTCCCCATAAACTTTAGGAACTGAACGATCTCTGCACCATATCATAGGTCGAAACAAATAAATTGAAGAATTATCATCCTAAATTTCTAAGGCAAAACATAATCGTTTTGTACGGAGATAAAAAATTCTCCATGCCATTTCGACTAGGAATTTTTCTTCAACTTATAACACTCAGACAAATCCATTTTATCTGTATATTGGCGAAAATATGTAGCGTTTGGTTTGAAATTCAATTATAGATAATTAAACACACATCACTACTTATTGGGAGGGAAAAGTGAGAAGGGACGGAATTGAGAATTTCAGCCTTCAAAAATCTTACTTTTGATACTAAAGAGTGATCCAATAAGAGCTTCCGGAAGTTTTTTTGAAATAAAACGCATTAAAGTCAATTTAATAATCAAAAATTGTATTTGTGACGTAAGTTCGGTTTATAACATTTAATGTTTGAAAATAATTTCTTTTAAATGTTGCCCTCGAACAACAAATGTTGTCCGCGAAACGTCAATGGCGCAAACTACAGAACAAGAGATTTTATTTTATATTGTTGGGCCGAATCTTAAATGATTTATACGTATCCAGATTGGAAGCCAATCATAAAGGATGGAAAATAACCGCCAGATTTGCCTGTTAAAACGCAGAATTGAAATTTGTTGGGGTTGAACTCAACTTTGTTGACTGCACTCCAATTAAGAATTGTAGTAAGGACTCACATCCGGCAAGCATCCATATAGCAATTCCTTCTTCGAGAACAAAGATGAAGAAGAAGGTAAACAGCAAGAACAGGAAAGTGAGCTGTTTTCGTTTATGAAAATAAGAGAAGTGTTGGAAAAATAGCGGATACCTAAGAAAGGTCCTCCACCACCTGGATTTTGTGGCAGGAAAGAAACTGTGGCTAAACGTCCGAAATATTGCGCGCAATAAACTGGTATTCACCAGTCTGATGAAAACATCGGTTCCATTGTTCTTTTTCGATGTTAATTAAATCACCTGTTGATCACCCTTGCGATGAAATCCATATTGACAGTTCAAAATTAGGTGGTCCACCTTTAAATATTTCATTACATGGATATTGATTATCGTCTCTAGTACTTTGTAGAGCACAGAGACAATAGAGGTTCGACGATAATTCGAAGCATCTGATTTGTAAGTTAGCAATTTTCCGCAGATGGAGAGGAAAATGCCCGAGGTCAAAGATCGGTGGAACAAATAAGGTAGTGTTGTAGATAAGGATTTGAAACAATGTTTGAGAACAATTGGGTAGGTAGACTAGACCTGGCATCAAACTTAGAGGAGAGAAAGTCAGCTTTATCCTTGTTATTTGAATATATGTGCTTATAGCCTCTTTGTGGAGTGGTAAATGTGACCTTCCACGGCGGAGAAATTTTTCCTCGACCTTACCAGCAAAGGCCCAAAAGTTCCAGCTTTTATATTATTTGAATCTAAAATTGGTCGCAGCACCCACTTTAATTTTTTGTCATGCTGTTTTTTAGCTTTAACCATACCGTTGACGGTGCTCGATTCCTCGTCGACTATAAGGAGACCAGCTATAAGGTCCGTTATATCGAAGGCGTGCCTTTCGAACTCTTGAAAGAACTTGTTCATTCTAATCCGATTTGCCTTTTAATAGTCCCGTAGCTGTCTTTTGGACTGAAAATTCTCATGACGCTCACGATTCTGGAAACTCTGCAGTGATAAATCGATAATCAAGGTCTATATAATGATTTCCGCGGCCAGTCTTAAAAAATGTCGATATGTTCTCTTCGACTCGCTTTAACTTTCTTATTAAGAATTCCGCTATCGAAAAGGCTGTAAACGCATTAATTTAACATAATAAACGCACTCATTTAATGACGTTTGTCAGTGTACGCGGCATTATTTTGAGATTAGTTTTGATTTTAGTTTAGATTAGACGCAAAATACAACAAACGAGTGACCTGTCACAATGCTCAACAATAAATCAATCGGAAAATTGTCCGTCTTATTTTTGTTGGCGGAATTTTTCTCGCTATCGTATAGATGGCAAAAAAGTATCGTGTTTTGTGATCCCAAATTCTCGATATCGCGTGAAAAAATTCTTTTACGGCGGAAATCATGATAGAGTCCCAGAATTCTCCAAAGGAGCCCGACCGAGGAAAAATATTTCTCGCTTGGTATGTGAAAAATAGGTCCAATAGATCAGTGATTCTCAAACTGTGGGCCGCGGCCCCCCAGGGAGCCGTGGATCTGTTGCCAGGGAGCCTTTAAACCTTACCTGAATATCTCTAATAAACCGCAAAATTTCCTCGCACACAAATTTCGGAATATGCCTATTATCAATGACCGCTACGATTTTCTATGCTGTTAATGGTATATGTGAATGAACATGAACAGGAGTTTCAGATCGCAAACCTTGATCTGCGAAACAAAAAAATCACGTTTAAAATTGAATCCTTTTATGAAGTAACATTTTTAAATCTGAGGTCGATATCCGAAATAAATTCTCGGAAATTTAGGAGCTAAATTTAAACTGTAAACTATAGGAACTTAGGCCGATGTACTTTTAAAAAGTTACTCTAATTTGGGGTCAACAATTTCAATTTGGTTTAATTGTATGTCAGGTACAGGTTATAGTGTTGAGAACTTCAAATCGAAAATTTCAGGATTCTAATGTCGAGTTTTTTGTAGGGAATCCAATACCGATTTACCGAAGAATCCGATGTCTGTTTTGCTCCATCACCCACCAGTTTTCCACAAAACCCCATTTTTGGGTCAAAATTGCCCAAGAAAATACCAACGTATTTTTTTTGTACCGTTTACTCCAGATATATCGTTTCCGGAGTAGTTTTAACCGCAAAAAATGATTCCGTAGTTCAAATTTACTTGTGGCACTTCAGTAACCAAAAAAAAACCCAACTTTAGGTCAAAATTGCCAAAAAAATTCCAAAGTAATTTATCTTTCTAGTTTGGTTACTAATGGCTTTTGACTAAACCATTGTTAGAAAGTCAGACAAAGAAATTCATATATTAAAACCCAGACACGCAACTTACACCTGAACTATGCCAAGCAAACTGAGATTCAGAGAGTATAAGTTACAAATAGAAGACAAATAATCAAAACATTCAGACTAAATACCACCATTCAACGTTTCACAAAATTTCGCAGAGAAATTAGCGGCTTGTGTGACCAACTTAACTAAGAAAGTTTAGCTGAAACGAGTTCCCTGACCTTGCTGCAGTTTGAGTTTGTCTGCCCAAAATTGAATTACAGTTTGTTGCTTTTCACCAACTTTTTATTCCTTGGCCTATCACGAGCATTCAAGTAAAGTTTTATTGATGTCATTTCTTGGTTTTACAACGTACTCTCTTGTCCTCGAATGACCTATGAAGTGAATATCTACGTTTTTTTCTCAGATTTTTTTCTTCATCTCTCTTGAGCATCCAACAATAGTCCACTAACATGCTAACATCCCACCTTCCTTAATATCTCCTTTCCATTTCCCTTACATCCTGAGGGAAGCGCTCCCCTTGCTCTTCACTATAGTCAGCTTTTTCAAGAAAGTAATCAAGATGGGAATCCAAAAAATGGAGCTTTAAGTTCCTAAGCCATCTCAATTGCCTGTAATTTTCTATCAACTTTGTAACAATGTCTTTGTAATGCTCACTTCTGGTGTTTCCTAAGAAGTTTTCACAAATTTCTTTAAAACTGAGTCAGGCGGCTTTCTCATTTTTTTGCATGGTTTCAACGAAATTTTTGTCTTGAAATAGTTTTCGTATTTGAGATCCGTTAAAAATACCTTCTTTAATTTTAGCCTCTGCCAGTTTTGGAAATTGTTGTGCTATGTATTGGAAACATTGACATTCTTTATCTAATCCTTTACATATTGCTTCATCAGCCCAAGTTTTATGTATAGTGGAGGTAAGAGAATTGTTGAGTGCTCTAATAAAGGTTCTTCAATTACATTTGGTTTTCCTGGCTGAAGACAATCTTTCAGCGGTCATTGTTTTTAAACGTAATGGTTTTCTCGGTCTCTACTATTCCAGAGACATTTAAAACAAGGGTACTTCACAAAACCAAACCAGGCTGCTGCCCTAGCAGTTTTGGTATAATTGTTAAATCCCCACAAACTTGCCAAATGTCCTCCGAGTACTTGGTTTTTTGCAAAATATACCCTAAATCTCCATAATTCTCCCCCAAAGAGATTGAGTGCGGGCTATTGGGACAGTGGCATATTTATTTACATTGTGCAGTAGTACCGCTTTTAGGCCGAGTTTTGAGGAGTCAATGAATAGTCCGTTCCACTCATTAGGTTTGTAAATATTAGGTTTTAAATCATTCATCAGTGCTGGTATATTTGAGCACACCAATGAAGTTTTTTTATCTTTGGTAAAGTGCTTCGGAAATTCCTTTTCTCTTTCTCGATAAATTGAAGATTTTGTTCCAGGGACTACCAAGTTTCGACTTTTCAGTTCACTAACTAAGTCTTCAGATACATCTGTTGGTAATGCATATCTCCTAATCAAATTATTGCGGCCATTCTGAGTGAATAGTATTGGAAATTTCTCTTCTTTATTTTAACTTTCTCTTTCTTTGTTTTCTCTTTTTTTCTCCACTGGACGCTTCACTCCCACCTACGTTATCTTTAGAAACGTCCACTACTTCATTGTTTGAAAAACTTGAGTTGAAGTATAGTAATTGGACTTTACAGGTTTCGTCAGTATGCATATCTGCGTACTTTATATTTGATAAACCTTTCACTTCGGTATTACAAAAGTAACATTCCTCTTTCTATAGAGGTTTTTCCATATTGCGGTTGTTGTATATTTTAAATTTGAGTTACTCTTAGTATTCTTCCACCGCTCTAGCATAGTTGAACATGCATTGCATATAATATTTGGAGCCCACATATTTTCCTCAAGGATCTCTCTACCAAAACTTTCATGGTATATGTATATTTTTAGTCGAGTCAGATATAGTCTGCCAACATTTAGCTATTTCAAATTTACCACAAAATGTAACACAACACATTCGAGTTCCTATCACACTGATGTCTTCTTGTAGCCGTATACTCCTCAAAGGCCAAGTTGCCTACCCTTGAGGAGCTACGGTCGTATGATGACGACGCTAGTACCGCTCCCCTGCATCGTAACTTTTTTATGTAACCCAGAGGACCTAGCCGGAAAGTTGGACAACTTCGTTGCCCACCATCACCACGTGCAGGTGCCCTGGGTGCAGCCACACGTTAATTTGCTGTTGACACGTGTTTTTTAAGATAATGAAGAGTCAGAAGTAAATTTGAACTACGGCATCCTTTTTTGTCAAATTACTAATACAAACAATGAAAAAATTGAACTTTCAATTTTGACAAATTAGGTGCCCACTTAGAATTTATAAGGGAAGTACGAATATTCTTTAATTTTTTTACAGATATTACAATTAAAAAATTACCGGGAACCTAAAACAAAACTGATCTATACTCTCATTTACTGAGCTATCATTTTCTATATTATACCGCGTTCCGTTTTTTTTTTGAAGAACTCCTCATAAATAAAATTTCAATTTTTGGATATAAAATTACTAAGAGGGCCAAAGCTCTCAAATTGGTTAATTACATTGAAAATTGGTAGTGAAAAAATCTAAAAAAAACTTTGGATAACTCTGATTCAATTTTTTTTTCAGGGCCCCGATTCCTGAATACGAATACGAACAAAAATGGTACGAATTCGTGTCATTGGTATTTTTGAATACGAATACGTGTAATTTGTATACGAATTCGAGTAAGGCTGCGGCCAGAGTGCGCGCGATAAGCGATGCGAGGCGAGAAGCGATGCGATTTCGCGCGAGCACGAAGCGAGTGCTGTCCAAAGTGGATGCGATAGAAGCGATTTTTCAAGTTGAATAAAAGTGGTTTTAACATGAAAATATTTTGAATTTCTGTGCCTTGTATTTGTAATTTAATTATTAAATATTTTTCTATCATCATTATAGAAAGATTTGTTTTTAATTTTCAAAATATTAACTTCAAATTCAAATATTTATCATATTAATTGTTTATTTAATTATCTATTACATATTAATAATATTACTGTTATTAATATTTATTATTATTAGTAAAACTTCTCTAAAACTTTTAAAATGATAAAAAAATAAAATATAATGCACACAATTATAGAACAGTATGCAAATTTACATAAAATCGCGCGAGAACGAGCGACAAAACTCAACATGTTCAGTTTTATCGCTTCTCGCTTTGAAACTCGCATTCACTCGCACCTCGCATCGCTTTAACTGCGGACAGTTCTATTTAAATATACGTGTGCAGTTTTGTCGCACGTCATCGCTTCTCGCATCGCTTCTCGCATCGCTTCTCGCCTCGCATCGCTTATCGCGCGCACTCTGGCCGCAGCCTAAGTCTGCTACGTTACAGAATTTTTCCTATTAGGCATTACGAAGACGAATACGAACAAAACTTGTACGAATTCGTGCCATTGGTATTTTTGAATACGAATACGTTTATTTCTTGTACGAATTCGTGTAAGCATGATTCGTGACAAAATTTCCCTTATTTCGCAATTCGAATTCGTGCAGTTTTTGTACGTTCATGAACGGATTTTGGTTCGATCACATAATAGTTAACGACACCAAAAATAAACAAGCAATAAATGCAAGATGTACACAAGAAATTTATATTTTTAATTTTATTTTTATTTTTAAAAGAAATACATATTGTTAAAAACTAAAAACCAATTTTTTTTAACTGAGAATATTTTTTAATTATCAAAATTTCACATAATTTATGTATATAGCTCAATTTGTTGCATTAAATACCGGCCCTCAACGCCACAATCACAATAAACTAAATAAAACTAAAATTTTACGAAAGATGTATTTTTCTAGGTACAGATTTGTGTTTGGTTTTATTTAATAAAATTATTTTAGTTTGATGTAAAATAATATTTATCAAACATGGCGCGGATTCCATTTTGTTCACGAAGCCAATTAAAAACTAAATTGATTTCAAAATTTTGACATATTTACGTTTATTTTCCGTTTTACACTGTCAACAAAATTTCCCTTTGCCTACACTACAAAAATTAAAATATACTGTACGTTCGTATTCAGGAATACCAAAGCATTTACGGATCGAATTGCACTTTCGTTTCGTACACAGATTCATATAGTATTTAATAGAATATTTTGCATGTTAGTGGAAAGTAATTTAAAACGCTACCAACAAAAAAAATAAGTTTTTAATGATTAAATACATAATTATGTAATATGTTAATAATTATTGTCACATTCATATTTTAATCTATTAATTTACACGTTCAATATACGTATTATTGTGTATGTATTTTAGGACAAAGATTACTACTGTTAAACAGTTCGAAATGTTGGTGGCTTTTATGAAGGAACATCCCTCATTAGTTAAACGGTATAATATGACAGCCAAGGACCCAATTAATCAAAGGTTTGGAATTAGCAATCGGGTAAACTCCCACCGACTGTTAATTCGAAATTCGGACTTCTAGAAACAAGTGTGGTCGGACTTCAAATTTAATATAAAAAACGAGACTAACATTAAATAAGTTTGTCCGAGATGAGGGGAGGCAAGTCAAAAATCTTTACGTTTTCGCTTAAAGAAGAAGCTGTGATTTGACTGATTGATTTAAATAGAGCAATTGAAGTACCCACCGGCACTCGGGAACTTGGTAAGAGCAACTTGGGAAGCAACTTTGTTATATTTCCATCAGTTCACCTCCAACTTTACCAATAAACGGATAATGGTCAAAATAAAAACATCGACGTTATTGTCAGCAATGTAGAGGCTCCTACTCCCAGAACATTAAGAAAATCTAGGGACAAAGGCACAAATCAAAATGCAAGATGCGCTTCACCGAAATCTTATCATCAAATTAGAGTCTCTCACCAATACCGTGACTGACTCGAGCAAGTCATTGAAGCGACAAGTTCAATTAAAAGAAAAATCCATAGAATTAAGGGAACGGGAAATTAAATTGAAAGAACGAGAAATGGAATTAAAAAAAAGAAGATTAAATTAAAAGAAAAGAAAATTTAGATAAACCTAAATTTAAATCAGATGATCTTGAAGTTAAAAAGTGTAAATTAGGTATTCAAGAATGTATTATTTGAAGAGGCTGCTAACGGGTTTCAAAAATTAGAGTAAATAATTAACATTTTTCATTTAAATGTAAATACGCAACCAAGATGTGATTGAAATCTGCGATATTAATTTTAGAAAAACATAGTTATGTAAATAGTAATATATACATATTTTAAATAATTTTATTTTGAAATTGAAGTTGAAGTTTACCTCCTTGCTATAATATTATCAGGTTCATACACATAATTCTTGAGAAGTTTTACCATGCGAATTAGTTATCTGCTGATGTCTCATTTTCTAAATCATATGTAATATTGTAATATAGGCACATCTTGCGGAGCATGGCGCACACGTTGATTATCTGAGCCGCCTTAACAATACGAATTCGAGCAGTTTTAGTACGTTCATGAACGGATTAATTGTGTTCAATCACATACATATGTATTAGTTAACGACACCAACAATGAATAAATAATAAAGGAAGATTTTTACAATTTTTTATTTTTTAAATAATATGTAAATATTTTTAAAAACTAAAAGATATTTTTTTATTTGAAAATATTATTTGTTTAGCAAAATTCCACATTATTACTTTTTAGCCCGAATTTAACTGCCATATTTTTTACTAAAACCGAATCTTTTCGTCATCAGCAATCACTAGATAAATAAAACCAAAATAACACGGTTTTTAATAACACGTATTCGAATTCATTCACATAGAAACTAGATTGACTTAAATTTTTTTTACATATTTTCGTGTCTTTGTCAGTTTTATACTGTCATTTTAAGGCAGTTTCGCGTAATCCAAATTTCCTTTTACGTACAGTACAAAAATTAAAATAGGCCGTACGTTCGTATTCAGAAATACCAATTAATTTTCGTATCGAATAGCATTTTCGTTTCGTATACAAATTCGTATCGTATTCAGAAATAGGGCTCCAGGTACTTCCAGAATTTTCAAAGTTAATTCTGAAGAATATATTAAATCCAAATTTGATTTTAAATACCTAAGTAACAATAATTTGACACAAAAATTAAAAACGAACCAAATTCGGGTCGGGTTGCGGTCAAATTAGAGAAACGTAAATCAAATTTAGAATAGTCGTAAGCTCAAAAATGTTAGCTTTAATTTGGCTTGGTAGAACAGTTTTTTAAATTGGCAGGACACGGATATCAGAGATCTGAGATATTTCAACAAGAATGCCCAAAATGCTTGACTATGTAAATTCATTATTATTAAATAAAATTTTTAGGAGCCCTGGATTTTATTTTTTCGATTTCGGGGGCCACAGTATCAAAAAGTTTGAGAAGCACTGCAATAGATGACCTAGCCGGTATTACGGGGAACGAATCTGAAAGCCCCTTTTCATTATGTACGTTAAAATCACCCGCCACAACGATTTCGGTGTTTGTTGATTTCAGAAGAATCTACACTATGGAGTCTGACAAAATAACAAATCGGTAATGAGTTGCGTTGTTTGAAAAAATTGAGCTTCGGTAAAGACCACAAAAGGAGAGGGATTGTTTTGAGATCTGAATTTCAACCCATAAGTAGATGAAATCATTATTCCAACTCTGGCCTAAACGATTGGTGATATAGTAAAGGGTTTTCTAGCGGATATAAATGGCCAGCCCTAGGAGGCAAACGAAGCGATGGATTAAAGTTTATGTTTAAAAATGGTCCAGCTCATTTTAATGGTGAGTACTGTGTTTGCTGCTTATTGCAGCTCGAGTTGTGGAGACCGAGTTAAAAATTTAGTTCGCTTGAGAACAGCATACCGAGCTAAATATTTTTGTATCAGGGACTCGATTAAAATTTTAAAAATTACTGTTATGTCCCCTATTATGATTGGCGGGTCGATCGACAATCGACACAACTCTATAGCGTTTTCGTTTTTTCATTTTAAAAATTGCACAGCACGGTTGACCATCTGTTCCGTCTTCATAAACATCAGTGCTTGAGGTATTGGTAGAAATCACTCCTTTTCTTCGTTGAATGTTCGATGGTATTATAGAGCTAGGTTGTCACAATTTTGAATACTCTATCAAGGAAATACAGTAAGTTGTTCTATCAAGGTGAGAAGGGTGATGTTGCATCATGTCAGCTCTTATTTAATTTAAGTAAATCTAGTAATTCTTTCGATTTAACTAAGTAATTGCCGGAGACCAAATATTTTAATTTGACAGCCAAATCCAAGAAATGTTCGCATCTAAATTCAAAATGAAACTTGGATTTTTTTTGTGATAAATGAGTGCGTTTTATACTAGACATTTGTCTTAAACCAAACACTAGGATATTCGACGTTTTCGGCCGGGCCGTAATGGAAAAAATATCACGATGTTATACGTCAAACTTCACCGCGTTAAACATTACGTCAAACCTGACCGAATAGCCAAAAGTGGAAAATTAGTTTTAAACGTCAAACTCTAGTTAAAGTTTTTGTATACAAAATCTGAATCATTTTTATTTAAATAACTACAATTGACGATTGGAGGATCGTGGGTACCACGTAGCGGAGAAATTCTAAACTGAAAGAGCTATACCAATTTGACGTTTAAGATATTGTAAAATGTCATTTATGTTGATATTTTGTTATTATGAAATGTCATTTAAGGATAGCTTGCTTAAGTTTTAAATATTCTGGTAGGTCGGCGTACAATCGTCAATAGTTCATTACACAAATAAGAACTGACTTTGTGCACCCAAAATAAATTTCAATTTGACAATTAAATTCAAAAAAAGATTTAGCATCTAAATCTAAAAAAAAATTGGATTTTTCTGTGATAAATGTGTGCGTTTTATGTTAAAAACTTAGCATAAAAATCGTGATATTTTTTATTTTGGCCCGACCGAACACTAGGGTTGTTTGACAATTCATCAAACAACTTTTTCGTTCATTATTAAAATGTATTATTGAAATATTGAGGGCTAAATGATTTTCGGAAATAGACCACTGATATTCTTCTATTACGTGTGATACATTACACGCTTAATGTCCATGAATTTTGTCAACAAAAAAAACAAAAAAATAGAAAGTCAAAGTTTTAGCAAAATTCCAAGAAATTATTAAAATCGTAATCTTCTTGATAATAAATAAAATATTAAGCTCGTGACTTTGGCTTTTCCAAACTACTGCGTACTATTCAGGCCTCTACAAAGTATATCGTTACACTTTTAATTAACCCACAATATAAAATTAACCTAATCGTCATACCAATAAATCACAATTTTATATTGCTCGTAATCGTAACATATGAGTTTATATCAAGCCAAAAAATGTAAAACAACTTTCTCTGAATTTAACAGCGCAAACTACTTATAGTTGAAATTAAGTTAATGGAGAGAATGTGGGGACCCAGTATGTGTAAGAAGCATAATAT
The DNA here is from genome assembly GCA_963556165.1 of Tipula helvola. Classification (NCBI taxonomy): domain Eukaryota; kingdom Metazoa; phylum Arthropoda; class Insecta; order Diptera; family Tipulidae; genus Tipula; species Tipula helvola. Next base: position 31,022,872 of record OY744483.1, on the reverse strand, counting down.
AATAAAATTTATTACCGGTGTCAAATATACATAAAAGTCATTAAATATTTTTGTTTGCTTTCCATAAACTTAAATATTTGTAAAGAATAATAATCCGAATAAATTTTTAGATTTATACTGTAACTGTAACCCTCTTACAGTCCTACAGGGGTTCTAATTAGTATTTTGGTTGTGTTTTTCAGCATAGAATACCTTTGTTCTCAGAAAGTAGGACTATTCCAATAAACGGCATCCCAAAAGTCGGTCTTTCGATTTTTGGTAGCTCAAAATAATTCTTTTATTTTACCTTAATAATAGTAAATACCTACACTATAGGAAAATCCGAGTACAATTTGATCTAGATTAAAAACAATTGTTCCAGATCAAAGTTTTGTTCTATATTTTATCAAGAACAAATTTCAGTATGTTGGTTATTTTTTAACGAATTGTACTATCCCAACAAAATTTTCAAAATGTCAACGAGCACAAATCAACAACTATTATGTAAACAGACATTTAAATCTAATGTCTGATTCTTTAGTGGCCTAATCCTTCAACCTCCTAAGCTTTGCTGAAATCGTTCAATCAGAAAAAAAAAATTTCGAAAAGTATACGGTAGACATACTATGTATGTATACCGAACTAAAAGTAAATTTTCTTACATTAAGAAATTTTTTATAGAGAAAATAAGAAAATCATGATTGATTACTGATGCAGTGGAAATATTTTAAAATTTGTATTCCATTAAAATTTTGGAGTTGAGTATCGCTATATATCACGCATAAATGGATTAACATCTAAAGATAGGTAAAGGTCTTTTAGATAACAAAAGCAATGTGCTTGTAATGAAAAATCATGAAACGATCAGAACTTCGGTTCGGAAAATTACGTGCATACGTGAAATTATTTCAAGTAAATTGAATCTAACCTTCAGCTAAACTCCTAAATAAATCCCTAACTGAACACATTAATCCCTTACTCCAAAAAATTACCTGCATATAAGAACTCAACTCAACCTAACCTGCCACTTAAATCTCAAATAAATCTTCAACTGAACTTTCCACTCAACCCCAACTCAACCTTAACCCTTTTACCTTGAACTCAGCGTAGAAATTTTTCCTGAAGTCAACACTAGCCGAAAACTACAAATCAACTCATTTTAACCTTCAACTCGATCCCCAAATAACTCTCCAACTCAAGATAAGTCAACCCTCTACTCAACTACAAACACAACGCCCAACTCAATCCCGAAATTAACTCGATTCGAAAACCTACCTGTATATATAAACTACCTGCTTATATAAACCCTCACTCGACTCCCAAATTAATTCCCAACCGCTACTCAAATCCTGGTCTACGCCAACCCAAACTTAAACTCAATACCGCCCCAACCCTCAACTCAATCCTAAACCTAACTCTCAACTCAATGCCACAAACCGGGAATCTATTTTTTCATTTCGGCCCGACCTAAACAGAAGCCAAAATAAACTGAAGAAATTTAAATCAAGGCGCTCAATCCCTAAATCAACAAGGTTCGAAAAGTGCATGTGTACATGAACTCAACTTAATCTAACCTTCAACTCAACCCTCGATATAACTCCCAAATAACCTCTCCCATCTCAACTGGACCACAACTCAACCCTCAACTCACTCCTTAATTCAACACAAAACTCTATCCTCAAATCAACACGGTCGGAAAAGTTACAACTCCAACTTAACCCAACTCATTGCTTAACTCAAGCCCAACTCTTCTCCCAAATCAACATGATCTGAAAAACTATATTCGTACATGAACTCAACTCAAGCTAACTCTAACTCCAACCATGAACTCCAACTGAACTGCTCACTTAACCCTAATAAAACTCAAACTCAATTTCTCCTCATCCACAACTCAACCCCCACAGATTGACCTCCAACACAAACCTAAACTTACAACGCCTGCAACTCAATTCTCAAATTAATACGTACATCTATCGAAATCCACGTGTTAATACACATAAAAGGATAAAGGCCGGTACGCTGCTGAAGTGAAATGAAATTTTTCATATAAATTGACACAAGCGAAAACGAAAATGAAAATTTCATCACTGAATTTCACTTTGCGGTACGCAGTTTAGCTAGCGAAATGGGAGTTTTCGTATTAGAATACAGATGTCTCTATTTTATCTCTACACATTTTTCACTTCATTTTTATCTTCAGTGGCCCAATTCTGGTAATTCCCGGGGAATAGGGATTATTTTGTTTTTACAGCAGTTATTCCCCAGATAAATTTTTCCAACTTTCCATTCCCCATTTCTAAAAGTGCATTCTGGCAATTGGGGAATAAATATACAGGGGAAATAAATTTAGTTGCACGTTTTCTTCAGACGTACTCTTTCAAGAGTACAACTACTTTTTTTGAGCTCCTCCTCTTTTTTACACTTTTTTCTTCGTAGATGTACTATATTGTACTCTTTGCTTCATTTAAAAAAAAATTCTTTAGTTTCTTGTTTTAAATTTAAAAATATGTATAGTCCGGTAAAATTTACTGGATTTTCGAAAATCAAATTTTTGAATATCGCAATTTTTCGAACTAGCAATTAATTTAAATTATACAACGCTACTAGAAATAATATATCGGTGAAATTCCCACACACAACTGTCAAAACACGTTTCATGGCCTTTAGACATCGAATCGATTATTTTAAAAGTTTATAATTACTTTTCAATTTACACTGCCCATACTGAAGCTTTAAAAGGGTTTTGCAATTTTGTACAGCTTGACTATAAAAAGCTGCTTTTTTACTCCAAAACAAGATGGCCTTCGTTATTTCCCTGCATAAATCATGTGCTAGAAATATACCCAGCGCTTCAATCGTACTTTCTTTCACAGTCCGGTGTACCAGTTATTTTAAAAATGTTTTTTGAGAATCCACTCAATGAGAGTTATTTATGGTTTTTGCATTCGATAATGTACATCTACCACAGCCAAATTTTAAAAATGGAAAACGAAAACAACTCTCTTCTAGAAAGTATTTCAATTTTAGATTCAATTATAAATACCTTAAAGGAAAGAAGTGAAACTAAGTTTTAACCTCTCAAGGTAAAGTTAATTTTGAAACAAAATGATGAGTGTCCTGTTAAATGCGAATCCATAAAAAGGCAATTACTTGAAGTTTATAAAAATTGCGAAGAATATTTATCTAAATGGATGCAACCTTTCGAACAGTACAAAATATTTTCGTGGATGAACTTAAATGCAATACCGGATTGGAGTTCGATTGAGATATGCATTGAGTTTCTTAATCAAAAAGGCGCTAACATAATCGACAGAAAAACGATAGATCAGTTTTACAATTTAAAAATATTCGTGCAAGAAATTGAATGAGACTCTGATTTAGATGAGTTATTAGCTCACGAAAAATGGGTCAGAAATTTCGGTTATTTGGATCTTGTACTCTTTTCTTTTTAGGATGATATGGCAACCCTATCCATGGAATCACATTAAAATAAGTAAAGATCCGCGAAGGACCCTTACAAACAATATTAACAATATGATTAATTATTAATATCAACTAGAGAAATACAAACATTTTCGTTAAAAAATTAATTCCCCATCAATTCTTTCATAAAATAGGTATGGAAAAATAAACGTCAAAACTGCTGTAATTGGGAATAATTTTTTCCCAATACATTTTTTTCCCAAACACTCTGGTGTAGAATATACTTTGGGGAAAAGGGAATAAAACTGCTACAAAATTTAAAATTTCTATTCCCCGGGAATTACCAGAATAGGGCCACTGGACGATAACATGTGAAGATAAATTTGGACAATTTCATTTGTTTTTGAGTTTTGAAGATAAAGTGAATTTTATTGTATAAAATATGTTGTCAGAGAGAACATGAAATTATACGCACTAAAATATTTACGAAACTCGTCAAACTAAATTTTCACGTCAGAATTGAAGACATGAGTGGATGAAGTTGATATGTAATATTTTTTTTAATTTTGATTTTTTTTACATGAATGAAGTTGTTATGTCCGTATTTGTATTCTGTGCCAATAAATCTTCGCAAAACTAAAGAAATTTGAAGAGGATGAAGACTAAACTATACTAAGAACAAGTGTTTTAAAACGAATCGTTGAAGCTTTGAAGGACGTTTCTGTAAAATTATGAAAATGTTATACATATCACCTTCATCCACTCATATCTTCAATTATTTATTTATTTATTTAAACCTACAGTAAAGTACAAGCGGTAATAAGAAATTATAATGCAATACAAAAATATTAATAATACGTTAATGGTACAAAAAATATTAATTATCAATAGCAAAAAATTTAAATAACTCATTTCTAAACGAATTTCTTGACATATTAAAATCAAAAATTTCAAAAACAGAGTTAAAAATTTGCGACATTCTCAAGACTGGTTCAGAAATTGCGTAGTTTGTAGTAACAGAATCAATGTGTAAGAAACCGTCTCGTCGCCGCAAACAACGCGTAGGAGCGTAAAAATTGAAACGCGAATGTATTTCATCACAATCAATTCGTGAGGTCAAAACATCGCGCACAAAGATAGCTGATGCTATGTCTCTTCGGTGATTTAATCGTTGTAATTTTAATAAATTACAGCGATTTTTATAAGGCAGAAGAACATAGTTATTCACTCTATCAGAAGGTAGACCACGAAGAGCATACAGTACAAATTGCTTTTGAACACTTTCAATTCTATCTAAATGACACTTATAAAATGGTGACCAGATGTGAGAAGCGAATTCAAGAATAGACCGAACAAAGGACACATATAAAGATTTTAGTGTAAGCGGGTCACAAAACTCTTTACAATTACGCCTAACATAATGTAAGCCTTAGCAATAATAGAATCAATATGTTTTGTAAAGGAAAGATCAGAAGAGAAAATTATACCCAAGTCAGACATGAACTCAACTCTGTCAACCACCATATTATAAAGAAAATACTGCTGAAGAATAGGTGATCGCTTTCTAAAGAAAGAGATAACCTTACATTTGGCCACATTCAACAACAATTTGTTGTTAAACGACCAACTGCAAAATGTGTTCAAATCACTTTGTAACTTTAAACAATCAGAAATTGAAGAAATCGGAGCGAATATTTTCATATCATCTGCGTAAAGAAGGCAATGTGCAAATTCAAAACACTCCACAACATAATTAATAAATAATGAGAACAGAAGTGGACCAATGTGACTACCTTGCGGTACTCCAGAAGTTACATGAAATAAATGAGAAGCAGAATCATTAATCTTAACGTATTGTGACCGGTCAAACAGATAAGATTCCAACCATTTGATAGGGATGAACTCACAATTTAGTTTCTCTAGCTTATAGATAAGAATTGAATGATCAATTTTATCAAAAGCTTTTGAAAAGTCAGTGTAGACTACATCTACTTGTTGCCGGCCCTCGATTCTGCTGTATAAATGTCCACAGAATGCAGCCAAATTGGTAATTGTAGATCTTCCCGGATAAAACCCATGTTGTGTAGGCAAAATAAGAGATTTCACATGAAAAAACAAAAATTTCTGCACCATGGCTTCGAAAAGTTTGGGAATAGCAGAAAGAAAAGCAATTCCTTGATAGTTGCTAATTTCACATCTTTTGCCAGATTTAAAAAACGGACGAATGAAGGATATTTTCCAGGGATCAGGAAAAATCCCAGTCCGAAGGCTTTCATTAAAGATGTGAGTAAGCGGAAGAGCTAAACTTTGTGCACAATTTTTTATGGGGATGGGTGGAATGCCATCATGACCTTATTTACATCAAGAAGAGACAAGCAGTCATAAACCTCCGTTTCAGTGAATTTTAATAAATTGTAATCAGTACGATTACAAGCTAATGGACACGTGTTATGTGATGGAAATGATATCGCGGATGGTTCGTACACGGACTCAAAATATTTGGCGAATAGATTGCAGATATCAGGGAGTTGACTCGCCAATGAATTCTGATAAATCATCGGTGAAGGAAACCCAACCGCTTTCCTTTTACCATTGAGGAAATTCCAGAATTTTCTTGGATTGGACGTTAAGTCCACTTCAATCTGCAAAATATAGTTATTATATAGGAACCAATTTAAAATTTTAAATTCTTTTCGAGCTGCATCGAATCTAGAATAAAACTCAGCACCATGTAGCCTATATAATGAATGAAATTTGTTACGCCGTTTTTCCAGGCGCAGTAGTTTCTTATTGTACCATGGTTCACGAAACCTAGGTTCATTTTTAATTAAAGGGACATACCTTTCAACACCAGTCTTGAGTAGTTCATTGAACAAAGAAACGGCTTCGTTCAAGTTTTTCCCACGCCTAAGGAACTCCCAATCAGAGTTGACAAGAAATTCGTTTAAAGAAATGTAGTCAGCATGCCTAAAATCAAAATGAAAAGAATTATCAAGGGAAAAATTAGTATTGCATTTTTCATGAAAAATATTTATCATTATTGGAGTAGGTATGGTAGACACTCCCACATCCAGTAAAATCCTCACATGAAGAAATATCCGAATACATAACATCAGATGAAAATACTAAACCCAATAGTTTTCCTCGATTGTTGCTTATCTCGTTCAATTACTTCGTTGCTATACTCGCAAAATAATCGGTGATGGCCAATGCTTTTTGATCGTTAGAAGAGGGCGTGAGAACACCATCAACGTCAAACCAAACAATGTCTGGAAGATTGAAATCACCAATGATCATGAGTTGTTCATCAATATGCACGGCAGACATTACTGAATTGAAAAAATCAATAAATTCCAGATAAACTTCTAAAGTTGATCCACAGGGCACATATACAGCGACCACGAAGATAAAAGAAATATCGGCTTTAATACGTACATCCATAATATCGTATACCGGATGACACGCTATAACTTCACTCGAAAGTAAATTTTTCACGGCGATCAACACACCTCCTCCTTTAAGGCTGGTATCAAAATCATGCCTGTCTTTTCTATAGACCACGTAATCTGATGGAAAGTATTCTTCTGAATTGAAATTTTTCGTAAGCCATGTTTCACAAATAACTATAACATCATAATCGTTGTCGAGGACACCCAAAAGAAACAATTTAGATTTCCCTCGAATACTGGATGCATTATGGTAATAAATAGAGGATACTGTAGTTAGTTTTGAACATATGGGCCGAATCATCCTCTTATTTGAGCGGAATCATCTTCGTTTTGAGCGGATCCCAAAAAAAAGTACAAAGAAACTTAATTTCACTACTTAAAAAAAATAACAATTTTAACAGTGGTTTTCTATTAATTATAGCCGTTGCATTATCATAAAGTTAACCTGAAATTTTATTGACCCTTACTTTATAGGATCGATAACCTGGACATTGATTCCTTGAACAGATTTCGAGGTAGTTCTTCGCCTTAAATACGAACTTAAACAAATTTCGTCAATAAAAAGTATTTTCTTGCCTTACGTGAATCTTACGTGATCTTTTATAGTCTCGTTTAATCCTGCGTTCTGCATTTGTTTATCTTGTGGAACTCAAAATACGTTTTTTTAGTGTTATGTTTAGAGTTTTATCCATTAGGACTTTAGGTGGTTAAATTGGGAACCCTGACATGCATCACAAAAATACGAGGTATTAAAAAACAAAAAAGCTTACCGAAGCTATATTTTTTATTTATAAGTTGATTAATTTTCGTGAGCCAAATTATTTGTACGCTAAACTTCAGTTTTCCAAATCCCGAAGGACAAATATGTTGATGTTTCCAACTAATAGAAAAATCGTTTTCAATGATTCAATTTTACTTAACTGCTTCAGGAAATGGAATGAATTGCCAAGTACCATCAGAAGTTTATGCTCTTTCACCAAATTTAAGCAAGAATCATTTAAATTTATTAGCAACATGACTTGATCCGGCTCATATTTATTTTTATTTTTAAATTTAATTAATTTAATTTTATTTATTTTACTAATATTTATTTTAATCATTTTTATTAATATTTTTCATTTTATTTGATTGTTTATAATTTGATTTTGTTAATTTTTTTTTTAATGTCCTTTTACTATTGTAATTGTTTCTAAGTTTGTGTTGTATAAGCTAAATGCTTAATATATTTATTAAATAAATATATAAAAAAAATAAGACCTTTTTTAAGGAGCGGATCCTTGCATATCATTGAACTTTAGAAAGTATAAATGATAGGTTTTCAAATTCAAATTAAACTTTTCAAAAAATAGATCGACACTTGTCCAAAATTTAACACACCTTTTACAATCCAGAAAAACTTTTTCTAAATCCCAACTAAAACGTTAACTAATCCCTAATAAAACGTTAATATCAAATAAAAAATAAAATTTCAAATTCAAAATCAATAAACAAGAAATTAGAAAACTTAACCACCTAAAGTCCTAATGAATAAAAATCTAAAAATAACACTAAAAAAAACGTATTTTGAGTTCCACAAGGTAAACAAATGCAGAGCGCAGGATTAAACGAGAGACTATGGCTCGATCATCCAAATGTTCCCAATTTTCAAGGCAAGCAAATACTTTTGATTGACGAAATTTGTTTAAGTTCGTATTTAAGGCGAAGAACTACCTCGAAATCTGTTCAAGGAATCAATGTCAAGGTTATCGATCCTATAAAGTAAGAGTCAACCAAATTTCAGGTTAACTTTATGATAATGCAACGGCTATAATTAATAGAAAACCACCGTTAAAATTATTATTTTTTTTAACTAGTGAAATTACGTTTCTTTGAACTTTTTTTGTACTTGGTTTTTTTTGAATTTTAAAAAGTTTTTTTTTATTTTGATATAGTTTTATTTGAAATTGAAAAAGTTTGTTTTATTTTAGAAAAGGTTTCATTCGGTCTAGAAAAGTTTTTTTTTATTTTAGAAAAAGTTTCAATTGAACTTTAAAAAGTTTAATTTGAAATTGAAAACCTATATATCAAAACACCCAATCACTATATGTATATCACACTATAAAATCAATAATACAATTCAAAATTATTTTATTATTGTGGAAAAAATTATTTTTGAAAACAATTTGCACGTCACTTCTATTCGCGATGAAAACTAGAATCCCGATAACAAATTATCTTCCTATTTTTGGAAACCAACACACATGCCTTGACAGATTCGTTGTAAATCAATTAGGCGTTGATTTGAAACGAAATTATCGTGATATGTGATTTTCTGCACTCTGGGTACTGATTCTATAAAAAATAAGATAATTTGTAAATGGGTAAACTTGTGGAAAGCAAAGCTAACTTTTATGAGTTTGAAATTTTTCGATATTACTTTAGTAGCTGCTTTGTCCAAAAAAAAAGTCAGTTTTGTCCCACTGTGCATCGTGGTAAATATTTGTAGGAGTGGTGAAAAAGTGTTTGATTTTTTGCAGCTCTCGATCAATGCGTTTACAACAACATCACTTACAAGCCTATTTGATATCTGCAAGTGGCTAAAGTGGCGCAGCTACCAGTATCCCCCCATAACAGTGGATTTATTATCTAAAATCTAAGAAATAAAATTGTTGCGTTCTTCAAGACATTTACAGCATATACTACAGGCTATACAATTTTTTTTTTTATTTCAAAATATCCTAAAGGTTGGATGTTATCACATGTTGTTCCGTTTGCTCTCCATTAGTCCTTTGCTATGTGATTCTTCTAATAAAGAAAACAAGTCGCTTTAGTACTCTCAGGATCATTGGCGTATATGCGTTACGTAGCAATTTAGCAACTTGTCGCAGCAGGGAAAAATGTTCCTCTATACTAGCAGACGTAATCAGAAGGTCGTCTAAATAGACGAAGACGCGATCCTGTAAGTGAAAGGGGATAACTTTATGCATAAGGCGGCACATTCGCTGAGGAGCATTGCACAGGCCGAATGGCATTACGCGGAATTGATACAGCAGGCGACCTTGTACTGTAAAAGCGGTATATTGCCTGGAACTTGAATCTAAAGGGATTTACCAGAACGCATCTTTTAGATCAATACTCGAAATAAATATAGTTTGACCCAGTCTTCCCAGTAATCCATCAATGAGAGGCAGCGGATACGTATCTTTTACAGTGACCGCGTTCAATTTACGCGCATCCAAACAGAGTCTAACTTTACCATTTGGTTTTTTGATTAGGTTAACAGGCGAGCACCAACTACTGTTGCTTTCCTCGATCACACCCAGGGATAACATGCGATCCAACTCTTTATTTATATCAACCTAGATGGCAGGAGAAACAGCATAATATCTCTGCTTAATAGGGGCGCTGACCCGACGTCAATGGAATGAGTGGTGAAAGAAGTTTTTCCTTACCCGAGCAGTTCAGAAGAACGAACATGCGCACTTTCCCCCCGTTGTCAGCCCATGTGGGCGTTGCCAAGACTCTAGAAAGACTCCGAAGATATTTCTATGGCTAATATGTCTATGATATCAAAATCTATATATCAAACTCTAATGTGTGTAAAACTTTCAAGCCTGTAAATTATGCCACTCGTCCCCCTATGAGTGTTTTCGTAGAAGTTCACCAACCATTTCAATGGTTGTATTTGGACTTTCTGGGTCCTTACCCTCGTATAAAGCGCGATAATTCGTACATTTTGATAGTCTTGGATAAATATTCGCGGTTCAGGAATACAGAATGCTTTGAGAAATGCCAACGCTACATGTTTGGTTGATTTCGTTGAAAGCCAAATCTTTAATTTATTTTATTTTCCAGAAACAGTTTTAACCGACAACGGAAAACAATTTATATCTGTTCAGTTTAAAAACTTGCTAGCTAAAAACACCTTACGACACCCAAATATACTCCACAACCCAATTCTTTGGAACTAGTAATTATCAGCTATCCGCACCTCCTCCTATATTAAGTCCGATCAGCGCGAATGGAATATCCACCTTAGCGAAATCGCGTCCGCGTTGCGTAATGTCGTTCACACGTCTTGCGGATATTCTCCGTATTATCTTGTATTTGGCGAGCACAAGATAAATCATGCTTCTGATTATGCATTACGTAAATTATTGTCACAGCCCAATGATAACGAAATAGCAGTCACAACCAAACCAATCCGTATTAACTCATTTGCACTCTGCTTACGCTAGAAACGCTAGTCAGTATAATCTCCGAAGTCGCATTCATCATTTTGAACCAGGACAGAATGTGTTAGTAAACAATTTTACGTTTTACTCAAAGTGATGCCTCGAGAAATTTTAATACTAAACTTGCTCCCAGAGCGATTCCTGCGATTATCTCTAGGAAAATAGGCCAGGTAGCCTTTGAATGTAAAGATTCCAAAGGGAATATATTGGGGGGTTTACCATATTAAGGCTATTTATAACTATCCTTAAATACCCTTGAATTTACTAATTACCCGGCTTTGTGAGACATCTCAGTGGTATGAGTCGTCCCCACGATTGTAACGACCCATTTTGAGTCGGTTACATTTCTGCCTGAATTTAGCGTGCACCAAAAAAATCCAAAGCTTTATTTGAATAGCAGAAAATGCTTTGCGCGCGAACTGATAAAAAAAAATCAAATAGAATATACATAACGTAATATGATAAAAAGAAAAATAATAATACAAATGATTTGGGGTGGTCCGAAACTTCATTGTATAAGAGTATGGTCTACTTTACAGGCCATATAATTCATTCAAAATGATTAATTATAATAAGTGGTGTCGGATATTGTGGTCGGGCATGGAACATGTTAACCCCGTTTATGCACAGTGAGACATGTTCGAACGAAGACTGGAAAATACCCCACGACCAATACCGTGAGTCCGTAGCCGGCAAAACTGTGCCCAGGACATTCCGATCGAATGATTTTTTTTTTTGTAGCGGCTGCTCAGGTGGCTGTTACATCTGTTTAGAAAGGATATCAAAAATTAAACTCGTTTGAAAAAACTTTCGGCATCAAAAGCTAATGATTTTAGTATTGCAGGTTTGCTTTGAATGATTAGTAACCACTGCCAATTCATTATGCGCCCACCCAGTTTTCTATTTATAATCAATCGGCTCGATAAGAAATTGATTCAGCAATTGATGCAAATGTCAGAAAAACACCCAAAAGCAACTGGAAATAACTTCTTGGCTCTTTCATTACAAGAATTTTTGTACAAATCACTAGGGTAATGGAGCAGTAAATACTCCAACGTCCACGAGTCGGCCCTCGTTCGACTTCACCATCTTCTTTTCGGATCTTACATGTCGTTTTGTACAATACAACGATTACCGCTTTGTTCCTTTTCAATTTTGCCGAGTTCTGTAAAATAATTCGGTAGCCCTTTTATAGTCTATGATCTATGTCGATGCATTTAGAAATTGTGTGCGTCATCGTGGTGAATATTTATAAGAGTGATGAAAAAATTGTGTTTTTTTTAGGTCTTGATTAGGACGTTTACAACAGTACCAATTTCCAAGACCGTACGGTACAGTGACTAAAGTAACCATACAGGAATACCTGTCAATAGCACCATACCGGTGACATTGATAACTGTTGCAGTTGCATTCTTCAAGACTTTTAAAACGATTTAAAAAAATTGATTTCATGAATTTTTATATAGATGAGATCTTTTTAATGGCACCTCTTTGAAGTCTGCTGCAACAACTGCAAATAGCAAACACACATTTCGCCCACCAGCGTCATAACGGAGACATTTATACATAAGTAAAATTGTTGCACTGCTATTTCTTACTTTTACATTGCTAAACTGGATGATTATATTTGAGAGAAAAACTTATATTTCACCAAATCGTAGTGAATCAATTTTGTAAGCGTGGTGAATAATGTTAGACTTTTTCTGACGGTTTTATTTTTCATTTGCATCCGTTAACAAGCATAAACATTATTAAATTAATCGCTGGTGAGCGTAGCGGACAGGTGTCAGGGGAGCCCCTTAGTCTTACTAGAAGGAGGTCTGTCACAGATAAAAACACTGTACATGTTTTCCCGCTATTTTGCAAGTTCATGATGTCTTTAGTGCTGTGTCAATTGGTGGTAACTGACTTTCTTGACTTAAGGCTTAACCTGGTTAACTTGATAATTTCAAAATCTTAAATCACTGATTCCAACAAAATGGATGTTTCTGTCATAATTTTTTAATGCTGCCGACAAAAACCTGTACGTATTCCTTTAGCATTCATTTTCAATTGACCTATTGCGTTCTTCAACATAAAAATAACTATTATGGCATATAAAACCATTTATGTAATTCGCGATATCATAAAAATCGTTTAATTAATGGTTATAAATTCAAATATGACGAGAACGTGCATCTTGAACCGGTTATGTAGCAAAAATAATTTTAATTTCGATTTCTTCTGCATAAACAAAACATGTTCAATCAGTTCTATGTGAAAAAGCCTAAAAATGAATATTCACGATATTTTTAAATCCAAATCAAATATGGTTAAATTATAGTTTTGTGATTTAAATCAATTTTGAATCCAATGCGTTAATTTTAACACTATACATTAAAATATATGCTAATTGTGTGTGTAGAAAAAACATAATTTAATTTACATAATTTCATGTGGTTATAAACTCAAATGATGTGTTGTAGACGGAAATTAATTATCAACCAATTCCTACAAATTATTTTGATGACCAAAAATAAATAAAAATCCACCGGAAACACTTACTAATCAATTAGTTGATCAATTTTATGTCCAAATTTAATATAACGATGATGATTCGAACGCAATTAATATTCTTATAATTAATTGATTACCAATATTGGATTTGCAGGGATGGTATACAACTTAGAATTAATTCATTGTCTTTTTCTTATTTTCAGATAATTTATTTGGCAGCATTTTCATGTGAAGTGTCATGGATACTGGAGTCTCGAGGTGATCTACCAACACCCGCATATTTATTATGTACATTTTATTTTATTTTATTTATCGCATCGACAATATTAATCCATGGCTTGGCAACTGGCCTGTCGTGGGGACTATTTTGTTGGTCTATTATAATAGGAATTTTTTCTGTACCAGAATTATGCCTTGTCATGTATATGACAATCCAGTATTGGGTAAGCTCACCTAACTTATACACAATATTTTATTGGTATGCTAATTTAAGATTTTATATTTTGTAGGGCCTCCAATCAACTCACGGCCTAGTTGAGCTAATTGGATATCTCGTACGGTTAGTAATAACCTGTTTAACATTAATATGCGTAATACCAACAGCGTTACGATGGCGACGTGAAAAACAAGTCCTAAGTCAATTACAAACTTTGGCATCACGTTTACAGCTAACCACCCCGGCCGCATCCCATTCAGCATTTACCAAAGGAAATGAATCGACCCGCAATAGTGGACGAAAAGTACGACATAGTCGACGAACGAGTAGCAGTGGTTTCGATAATCCTGGATTTATATCGCACAATGACCATACAATTCAAATGGTTCCATATGGTTATAATCCGTATGGATCACAAAATGAATTTAATGCAAGTATATTTGGTTTAAATCCATCGCAATATATTGGCCCACCATTTGTACCGGAACAAACTTGTAAGTACATTGTTGTTTGCGTCGTGTTTTACTAATAATTATAATTAAACCGTTTAATATTTCTCATAGCCAAGCGAACCCAATCCCTATTAGATTTACGCTACATAATGACCTCACCACCACATTTAATCACACAGCTCAGAGATAAAACCCAAACGTCGATTAGTTCACAGGATGAAACTGATCACAGTACAACTAGTGCACCTTTAAATAACGAAGTACAAAATATGAATAGAAAAAATTCAAGAAAAAATCAATACCATCGAGGGGATCGTCAAAATGGTGATGGTGGTGGTGGTGGTCATGGTGGGAACGATGAAATAATAAGCGATCCAATATATTATACAATCGATTCGTACAAACCGGCAAAATCATTAGGCCGAAATTGTGTATCGCTCGAAAATCTTAACGGTATCACAACAATAAAAAATGATTTAAACGGTTATGGAAATAATTTATTACAAAATCATCATTATCATCAGCAACAGCAATGGCCGCCCATAATCGCTTATCATCCAGCCGGTCCAATGGGTTATCAGCATCCGGCATTTTCATACTATCCACAACATTTTCAAATGCCGATTACATTCGGTTACGATAATAATCGACATAATCCATATTTAAATAGCAGTAATAATAGCCGGCAATCGCTTGGAAACGAATCGGATGACTATCGAAAATATCGAGACGTTGCTCTATAGAGTTTTAATTAGGATACCAAAATACAGTAAATTTTAAGTAAGAAAAGACAAAGTTTTTTTTTTTTTTTGTTAATTAATTATAAATTTTATTATTTTTTTTATTTTTTATCTAAATATTATTAATATAAATATATTATATTTTATTTGTTATTTTATTGTACACGATGTAGAAGAAAAAAAATTAAATTTTTGTAAATATTAAATTTAATTTATAAATAAAACGGACAAAACATATTTTTGAAACGAAACTCCCGTGTCTTTGATATACTTATTGAGAAAGAAAAAGGTACTAGAAATTGTGTATTTGATAGATGTAGTTGGATTCTGTATATGGCGTGAATTTTGTGTACAAACTTTGAGCAATTTTGTAAAATATTCGAAGTGGTTGGAATCTCGGATATTAAAACGAAACGTCTTTCTTTGGTAATTTTAACGAACACAAAGCAAGTAGCAATGTTCGATATGGAACTATGGGATGGCCCTAAGTATTGATAACCCGATTACAATTTAAAATTGAGTGAAATTCTAGTGTAATAAATTAATCATAAGTTAATTTTAAATTTATTTTTTGTTATAAAATTTCGCAATCGCAATAAATGTTACTGTAACGTCAAATTAAATGTTAGATGGAAAAGCTAGTGGAATATTTGTCAATAATGGAAATTGCCGCAAACAACTAAAGTGTTGTTCTACTTTTCGTAGGGCCTCACCTCGAAAAACTGCAGGACTCAATCACATTGGAAAATCTGCTATCAAAACTAGACGAGCAATACACAGAAATGCAGGTAACCACAGAGCCACACACTGAACAAAAGTTAAACTTGCAATAAAGCTGGTGAATAATGCTGATTATCTCAGCAACCTCATAAATGATAACATTATGGTCGCTCGTCATTATGCAGTCAAGTCGGAAATGCTAGAAATTCATAGGAAACCAGACAATCGAACTAGAGCAAACAGCGAAACTTAGGCTGTCCGTCCCGTGTCTTTTTATGTTGCGATGTCCGTTTAAGAACAAAGAATATGAAAATGCGAGAAATCAGGATAGAAGAACGAATACTGCCAGTCAGCACATAAAGGACTGTAAGCGTAGGTAGTTTCACAATCTAGTCAGGTTCACAGTCGACGCGCAAATCCGTCGTGCTGCCAATCAATAATAGCATAGTTAAACTACAGCTCGACATGGGATCAGACTAAATAAACTGGAAAGATTTGGGGGTACCGGCCTTGGTCCATGAAACAAGCAATCAACACATCTTGTTACAGTCTGGATAGTTTCCAGACAAAGCTGAAATTATACGAGTATCAAGCCATCGGAGGGGTCTACGTTGCAAACTAAGATCTGAATGTTTTTGGCAGCAATGGAATGGAGCTGCTATAGCTTTTCAATGTGTGCTTTTCATTAGCAGTCTGCAAAAGTATTTATGCGGAAACACCGGGGTTTTGTAACCAAATGAAAGTATCACTTAAACTGAAGCTGAGGTGGAGCCAATATTCTGTCATCAGCGCCCACTAACTTATATAGCTGCAAACACAATACAGGACGAATTGCAAGATTGCAAGGATGATTCGGCTGACTAAATCCGTTAACTCAGCAGTGCCTATTGTTACTGTCATAAAGAAAAACGAAGGGACTCGCTGTCTTCAGTAATATTGATCTCTCGGATGTTTTTCTCCGGTTGGAACTCAATGACGACGTAAAGAAGCACATATTGATCAATAGACACGATGCTAAGCGGAATTCGCACAATTGCAGCATATATCGACGGGAGGAATGAGCACAATCATCGACAGAAGCTGTTCTCTGGTATTGAAAATATTACTACGGCCCCGCACCACCCACAGTTGAACGGCCGAGTTGAGAATTTTGTCGACCTGTTAAAGACAGGTCTCGAGAAGTTGAAGGGGAAGTGAATATTGGCAGTATTTTCCAGAAATTCCTGTTATGCTGATTTCTGATACTGAACGATTACTCTAAGAGATTGGTCGCGCTTCGTTTCAGTTTCGATAATTTTTCGAGTAATGGGTAATACATCGATGATTTCCTCGATTTAATCGGTATTTCTTCTTCGAGGTGGAGACAGCCAATTACGCAATCTTCATCGTCAACTCGGTTTGATACGATGAGTCATGAAAGAATATCAGCGATTCAAAATCATTTGTCGGCATGTATGATATGACGAAATCGTATGTCGCTAACGTCAATGCCCACCGTTGGAGTCAATTTGCGATATTCACGGGAATCCCATTTTTCGATCCGAAAATGCTGAGATGTAGTTTGTGGTCCGTTACTAATGTAAATCTACTTCTGATGTAGATGTAACGATGGAATTTCTTGACTGCGTAGACAAGGGCAAGACCTTATTTTTCCATTTGGCTGTAATTTTTCTCAGCCTTTGTTAGCGTTCACGATGCATGTGAAATCATCTTCTCCATTCCGTTTTCCGTCTGAATAGACGTGAGCAATCGACGCGCCGACTCTCGTGTTGCTAGCATCAGCATAGATTTTGACAGGAATTATTTGATCGTAGTGTTTGTAAAGCAACTCGAAGTGAGGATGCGTTTGAATTTGTCAAATGATTGTTGACATTTGAGTGACCATCCCCTTGTATTCAAAAGCCAATCTAATGGAGCTCGTAATTTATGCATTTGTCTGACAAATTTTCCGTAAAAGTGTATTGCTCCTAGGAACGATCGCAACTATGGAACGTTTAGGTGCCGGCATTGATGTTATTGCAGGAATTTTTGATAGATCTGTAGTGATGCCCTGGCTATTTATGATCAATCCCAAATAATTGATTTCGTTGCCAAAAAAAAATTACATTTCATCAACTTCACTCGGAATCCGTATTCTTCTAATCGTTTAAACAGTCGTTTGAGGATTGTTTTGTGAGTCTCCTCATCCTTACAGTGAACGATAATATCGTCGAAATATGCAATGGTTCCATCAAGGCCGGCCAGCATAGCGTCCATGATTTGCTGGAAAATGCCGAGGGCGGATTTCACTCCGAAAGGCAGACGATTGAATGTGAAAAGTCCCTTGTGTGTGTTGATTGTCAGGAATTGCTTTGATTTGTTATCAACTTCGATTTGTAAGTAAGCATCCGACAAATCGATTTAGCTGAAT
The DNA here is from genome assembly GCA_963556165.1 of Tipula helvola. NCBI lineage: Eukaryota > Metazoa > Arthropoda > Insecta > Diptera > Tipulidae > Tipula > Tipula helvola. Next base: position 31,004,553 of record OY744483.1, on the reverse strand, counting down.
AACTTACTGCCAGTGAGCTGCGCGAACATTTTTTCTGGACTTGAAAGTGGATATGCATTTGTCTCTATGCATGAATTTAGTCCAGTTGAGTAGCCGACGCATATGTGATGGGTGCTGCTCATTCTGAGTACTCAATCGGCGAAATGATGTCAAGCTTCTGAAGACGATCAAGTTCGCATTCAACTCCTTCCAATGCAGCGAATGACACCGGCTGCTTCGGTCGGTATATAGGACGGACGTCCGGCTTTAAGTGGATAATCGCTTTAGCCTTTAAACACTTCCCTGGTGTTTCGCTGAAGATGATTTATGATTTATTTTTCAATTCCGTAATGAACACATCATGTTCTGATTTTCTCGCAAGGATGACGATGCTTTTAATCCACATGTCAAATTCTGCGATAATGGGGACGCTGTTCTTTGAAGTCGATTTTATGCCCATGGGGCTGTATGTTGTTCCAGGTGATCCCAGAGTTTGCATTAGAACCTGTGTTCGTGGCTGATTACTCGGCTTAATCGATAACCGTCCTTATGCCCTACGTTATGACATTGGTTGCACTTGTGAGTCGCAAATTTGCAGTTTCGAACGAAGCGTATACCACCGCAGAGCCAACATGGTATGGATGCCCCAGTTGTTTGTTTTTTAACCGGGACTTGACCTTCGTTTTATTTTTAGGTTGTTCCGATGGCGGTAAAAAACGTGATTGTGTCTGCTTCATGACGTTGATGACTGGTTGAGATTTGGAACTTTCACCAATGATCGCTGTGTCGCACTTGAGACTCGAAATGCGTTGAGTTTTGGCGATTAGTTTCTCCAGTGATTGTTCGTTTGCATCCTCCCCGTCCAATTTTGAGAAAAGGCGTGTTCGAATTTCAACGTCTTGTGAAGATTGCAATCCGCGCACGAACATTAGACATTTAAATTGGTTATCGTCTAGCTCTTTCAACTTAAATTCTTCGCATTGTCGGTTTACTAGTGCTACATATGTGACAAAATCTGTGTTCCCACTCTTTGTGGCTTGAAGACGCTTGTACCGCGTATTGTACAACGATTCTTGTCGTCCAAAAGCGTCTTTTAATTTCTACACGACTTCAGCGAATGAAAAATCTTTCGGAGATTTCGGAAGCAGCATGTCTTTGAATCTGTCATGAGAATTTGTGTCCAGCTTGCGCAAAACCAATCGGATTCTTTCTGCATCGTTGAGGGATTTGGCGTCTTCTTGGAATATTTCTTCGTATCGTCGATACCACGCCTCGAATGTGTCCCCCGTCTGGTTCGTAACGGAAAACCTGAATGCTGTTGGCAAGGCTTTCCATTCGTTGTTCACCACTTGGTGCATTCTCAGGTGCACCAAGTTTTTTTACTAACTCCACCATCTGTTGACGCCCTTGAGCTTTTGTCGCTTGTTTTGACCGTAATATTCTCGCCTTCGTTGCTTGTGGAATTGCTTCCATTTTCCTGGCTCAACTAAAGTTTGCTTCCTTATAGCTTGATCAATTCTTCTTTCTTCAATATTTTTAACCCCACTTCTTACACACCTCACAACGAGAAGTTCATTCCCAAAGCCACAGTTTTAAGACACAGCATTGGAAAATGATATGACCACATTAACTGATAAATTTTCTATTGCTGCTGCCCTTTGGCATTAACCAAATCGAAATTTAACTTCGAACAAATTAAATGAACAAGGTGAGCACAGAATTTAGAACGTAGACCAAATGTAAACGAATGGAAATCTCAAACAATTTTCGGAGATTACCGCCATTACGCCATTTGCAAATAGACAAACAGCGGACTTTCGGATTACATGCGAGAAATACATTGTGCGTTCCAAAATTTAATTGAGACTAACTTTCTCAAAACCAAACCAAAATGGACCAGTTATTTCTAATCAATTTTCGCGAATCACAATCAACCAAAAGGAGTATTTTCAATCTAAATGTAAAATCTAACTTGACCGCCTTCATTGTGTTTAATTAAAATGTGTAAAATAACCGCTGTCACAAAAAATCAAAAATTTCATGGAAAATAGCCAAACGAATTGCTCAATTATGTACTAAAATAATACAAATTTAGTACAAAAATTTGGTGTATTTCCAATCAGCTGTTTTCTTTCAAATCGCCAATTTCATTTCAGTGAATCCGATTCGTTAAACGTCAAAAAAACTGTGTCATAAAAAAAATTGCAATACACAATTCGCATACAAAAAAAAATGTATGTTTAATTAAATTGTGAAACAATTATCTGTTAATTTTTATAAGTTTTTGTTGATTAATTAAATTACTACAATACTCAATTATATATAATAATTCGTCAGTCCGTTTGGTGGTGTAGTGTGAAATTTAAATTTTGTATGATAGTTTACGGAATCGCAAGCGGTAGCAGCAACAATGGTATGTGTGAAACTGATGAATACGTTTAAGTGCGGATTTATGTGATGGAATTTTATTTAGGCCTCATGGAGTCCGGATGATGTCCGAAAACAAGCTCCTAATTGGAGCCTTGAAGGTGATGGTAAATTACTCGAGTACATGGAATCGATATCCAAGGTAATCAATTTTTCATCATTTATTTATTTATATGGTTTAATAATAACAACACTAATTACGAGTTCAACCTCAATATCCATAAAACAAAACAAAAAATGTAAACTAATTGCGCTAACTGTTTATTATTCTTTTTACTATAAATACATTCGGATTATTAATAGTAGTACATCGCAAAAAATTTGTTTACAGTTTACAAAAAAAACCAAAACAATTTATCAGCGGCATGGTTATCTCGTCATAAGTCGTGATATGGACCAAAATTAAAACAAAACTTGAATAAAATTTAAATTAGTTTTTACTTTTTATTTCCATAAAATTTAACTGTTAATATTATTTATGTATGTATCTCTAATAAGATCTATTAATTATTCTTATTACGTCTATGCGTCTACCAAGTTTCTTTACATTTACGTTCGTTTACGGTTTCCACCTCTTCTATTTTATTGTGTGATGCGCTGATTTTTTGCATGCACACAACACCTCTTCTACATCAGTATATTTATTTTGATAATCTAGCGGTATTTTAGCGTTTTTATCTTTCATTTCCATTTATTAATTGGATTAAAAATTTATTTACAGATTCAATTTGATTTACAAATTTTATACAGTTCATGAATTGATTTGGGTATGATTCAATTTTATCAAGGGCTTCCTTCCGGTACAGCGGAGAGTGATAATGTTCTTTGTTGCTGCCCGTCCCCGTTTTTGGTTTAAAAATTGAAACTTCAATGGGCGTACATCTAAAGTTTTGGCATAAATACGTGAATATATTTTTTTAACCTTCGGTTGTAGCGGAAATTCTAGAAATGAACAGGTTTTATTTCATGTACCTAGTCTTTTTGGGCTTTTGCCATTTCGTCTACTACATAGGTGGTTTTGACGGTTGTATTAGAATCCGATTTTATAATTTTATGAGAGTACATCAATCGTATAATCCGAAAGAAGTAGATATTGCATTGGTGTCTTCGGAGTATCAGTTGGATTTTGTTACTTAATATCTTGACTAAGAAAAATGGTTATTTTTATCTTCTCGTTTTAGTCTTCTACGCCGACTATCGAACTGTAATTCAACTGTTGCCTCTAACCTGCTTCTCGATACTTAGTTATCCATTTCATGGCCAAATTTTTTTTAACTTGACATAAAAATTGCATTATGGTGCACTTGTGTCTTTGATGGTGCTCTGATTGGGTATGCGATAATGTTCTCGAAAATCGTCCCAGTTTCTCGTAAATTGACCTCTCCTCAGACGAGAAGTAACTAATATCAAAATGTATCGAGAACTGATTAGTGCTGCTAGTGTGCTAGTGTAACTGTGAAACTCGTAAAGGCTAATTGGAAGAAATTCAATAAGGATAAAAGAGGAACCCAAGAAGATGCCGACAACTTTAAAGCTGAAGATACAACGTGTTAAACTGAAAAAGTAACACAACGAAAGAAACCACAAAATAAACCGAATACCTAAGAGATGCATGATACTACCGACAGGTCGGCAACAGATAGAAAAAAAAGGAATATTTCATATTCTACAAATGAGCTAGGTGAAATATTAAATTTCGTGCAGATTTTAAAATCCTCATAAAACATTAAAAATACCATCAACTTCTTCCATTTCTATTAAAAAATTTACAACGTTTTTTCCCTGTTTTAGAACAATTTTAGGCGTAGCGTAACCCCAAACGACGTCCATTAGATACCAGAAAGGATATACAAGGATATATTGAATATTGAAAGCCGAAATAGAAAAATTAGAAAATAATTATTTGTTATAAAATTGAATTCATTTATTTAAGAAAATTATACAAATGTTATAAAGATTTTAGACAGTTGGCAATTTAAAAATGATATCATGTAAATTCGCGCTCGCCTCTGAAAATTTGATTAAGTCGGATGGACCAGTGACGGTATGATTAACATTAAGATCCCGACAAACAACTGTCCCCACGTTTTTATACTTGATTTCAATTGTGTATTCATAATTTGGTTTTAATTCTATTGTCTCTCCTAGGCTGACTGTAATCCAACAAGTTTCTGTTTTTTGGAAATTAAATTTCAAAAGAATTGAGGCAACGTTTGTTGTTCGATTGGATCCTGAAATGTATATTTCAAAATCACTCAATCCTGATCCAAATCTTATCCCGTGTAAAATTAAATTATTAGAAACTGTAAATTTTGTAATCCATTTCTTGTCCTTCGATGAACGAATTTTAATTAGTGGGTCGGAGTATTCCAAGCGGGGTTCTGCTGACCATTTTGCATTTTTAACCTTTCCTTTTCGTACAATTTGTGTACAAATTGTTGAAATATCGTCGTTTGTAAATAAATCTGGTTCATTTTCTACACATTGATTGAATTCTTCGACACTCATTAATGGAAAACGAACTAGCCGGAATAATTGGTTGAAATGTGATTTTGGTGTTTGGTTTATTTCACATGATTTTGTCATCCAACGTACCAGATTATTAAAAAGTTTTATTTCTGTCATTCCAGGTGGCATTCGATCAGATTTTAAAATTTCCTCCAAAACATTTGATCTGATTTTTAAAAAAGTATCGGTGTTTACCATGCCATTCAGTTCTTCAATTATTATACCGTACACATAATTAAAGTATAACTCGTATTTATTCATCAAACTAAATTCAAAAATCATTAAACGGGTATCATTGTCTTTTGTGGAATTCAACATTTTAGTCTCCAACTTTATAATTTTATATTTTACAGCCAATTTTAACATTGCAGTTATTGATTTCTGGTCAATGTCACATGTATCGGTGTAAATAAAGCGCAAAAATTGATAAAACACATCGTACGTAGTATCGCTAATTATTATCAATTTGGTATCACCCAATAAAGTTCCTCTAAATTGCTCACGAAACACAGGACTGCGTTTCATGAGCTCCCAGGAATGTCCAAAGAGCACTTTTTCTTCGACACGAAACTGAATATCGGACATGAAATCATTATTAAAAAGCTGTTTCGTTATATCCTCCATTGTTAAATCCGGTGAATTATTTAGGTCCACTTTATCCATTTTATTCAACAATTTTCACTATGCTTCACTTGCACTAATCTTGTTTTAAACAAGCTGACTGTTTTAAATGCAAAACTTGAATAAAAAACTTGTTAAAAAAACAAATGAAATATTCACGATAAGATATAGAGCCGATAACGTTATCTTTGCTGTTTTGCACCGTAAATTTGAGGTAAAATCGAGTTCTATTATTTTAAATTAATCGGTAATTATGAAATAGAAATTATTAACGCACATTTATATTGCTTTATTTTATTTTTGGAACATTACACCCTCCTCGTGTGGAGTTGCTAGACTCACATCGGGTGCGTCCCCAGGTAGCGGATAGGGGTGGAACCCTAACACATAGAAATTTATTACCCCAAGTGGTATTCCAGTCAACCGACTGGACAATCCATCCTCTTTGAAGGCTGGCCCTATGGATTCCTATGAGGAGGGCCAAATACCGCATGACAGAAGTGATGCCAGCGGAAATTTTACATTGCGAGCAGCTGGACGCAGTGAAAGAACTATTGACATAGAAAAGGAAAATATGGATCTCTTAGGGAGGCTACATAAAATGGAGCATTCATTTGCCAAGCTAAACGAAGAAATTGAGTATCTAAAGCGATAAAATGATCTTCTAAAAATGAATCGGGATGCTAAAGAACATAGCGCATTAGAGAGTATTGAACCAGAGAAAATTAACTATTTCAATGATGAGGATGAATTAGCAAGGGAGACGGACTGGATCCTAAAGAAGAAAAAACAGTCCAGGAAGGGTAAGAAAAGAAAAGCTGAATCGTCATCTGAGGTTGAACAACTAAATGATAGTGGAACTACAAGTACCGAACCGGAAGAAGTCCAACCCGAGGTCAATCAACCAAAAGGAAGTAAATCTACCAAAAACATTGCACCAAACTGATGCAACCGAAAGAAAAACCACCCCCACCAATAAATATTGAGGACGTAAACAGTTACCCAAAAATTCAGTCGCTGATGAAATCGGTTACTGACAAAGAGTATAAAGTGACAGCGCTAAACAATGACGTTTGGAAAATTAATACTCTGGATTCAGAAACCTAAAGAACATTATCTATGAAGCTGAATGCTGAAAAGTATCAGTGGTTTACATATGAGGACAAACAGGCTCGACCTATAAAATTTATGGCAAGAGGTTTACATCACACTTGCTCAAGCCAAGAAATAATGGAAGACTTAAAAAATAAAGGCCTAAATATACTAGATGCTGTGAATATTGTCAAAAAAGAGAGAACAGAAAACCAAGAAGGAAACCAAACTTTCAGTAAAAGGGGACGCCCTCTATTTATGCTGGTATTTGATAACAAAGTGAATGTACAAAACATCTATGGTATAAAAGGAATTCTTCACATGAAGGTAAAAATTGAACCAATGAGGAGAACCACTACACGCATACCCCAATGCAAGAAATGTCAGGGATTTAATCACACCCAAAAATATTGCAGCCGGGATCCGAGATGTGTAAAACGCTCAGGTAAACATTTTACCCAGGCATGTACAATAGGGAGAGATGTGCCAGCTAAGTGTATAAATTGTAAGGGTCAACATCCGGCCAATTACCGAGGCTGTGAGGTTGCTAAACAACTATAAAAGTTAAAAGATAAATCACGAGATCAACCGCAAAATCATGAAATTCGAAGGATTCAAACATCAAATCAGATGGATTAAAATCCACAACCAAGGGCAAACAAGAACATTTGCTCAAGTAGTGAAAGGCTCGGGTTCAACCAAATATATGGGCTCTGAAAACATTATGAACACCATCGAAGCCATTACAAAGCGGCTGGAATCACCAACATAATTGAAAGAACGTTAGAACGTAAAAAAGTATGCTCAAGCATATTCCTGGACGTCACGCAAGCATTCGATAAAATTTGGCACAGTGGTCTGGAATACAAGCTGCATAGAGGTCTGCCGAGACAATTCTATGCCATACTAAAATCTTATTTATCCAATAGACTCTTTCGAGTGAAATATAAGGATGAATACTCTGAGCTAAAGAAAATCCCTGCCGGTGTCCCGCAGGGGAGTGTCTTAGGACCAATCCTGTATTTACTATATACAACGGATATACCAATCGTAAATGAAGGAACCATAGCCACCTTTGCAGATGACACCGCAATTATGGCAATTGGAAGTAATGTCGCTGATGTAACTAGCAAACTCCAGAGGATAACCAATGCGGTTTTTAACTGGACAAAGCGTTGGCAAACCAAGCTTAATGAGACAAAATCCACACATATTAACTTTACATATCAAAAGGTTTACCACCTACCTAAAGAAATTAACTCGCGACACGACGTGCCATATGCAAATAAAGCTAAAATATCAATACGATGTTCAACCAGAGATGTTCGACCTAAGTGCTGTTCGCTAGATGCGTAAATTATTGCTAGAATATTCTCAAACGAGGTTTGTTGAGAAGGAGACAAAATGTGTTTATCATAAGATAGCTCGGCATGTGTTGCTAAAGAATTTAGAGACGGGACAATGTTAAACGCGTTCCAGAAATCAATACCGAAATATGCTGAAAGTTGAAGTGTTGGGACCAAATATAGACGAATGGCTCGTATTTTATCCTGGAATTTGACTTACAGGTCGATATAACCTATTATGGTGTTGTCAGTATCATCCGCTGTTTTGATTTGTGCATGAAATTTTTTATAAGGTAAACCCAACTTATTCAATAACTCAACTGAACCGTTCCCCAGCACGCTCACAGACGCACCACTATCTAAAAGACCTCTAATTGGAGTTCGAGCTATTTCTACGACTATGTAAGGTCGATTATCAGTTGAATTTGAAAAAATGATTTCTAAGCACGCCCTTTTTAAATTTCGTCTTATTGCCCAATACATTTTTATTCAGCGGCTTCGTTTAGAATTTGAACTGTGTAACTTTACTGAATTAGTTTTAAATACATTTTTCGACCGACAATCAAATTTATTTTGTATATACTGCGGTTTTATTCTGACCCGAATAGTTCACACCCGGCTGGTACTTTAAAATTTTTTTCTGGCAACAACTATAGCAGAACAAATGTTGAGGCCCAACATGACAATCTTGATACCGGTGGCCTATATCATAGCAGTTTCAACAAATTAGATAGCCTTGAGAAGATTTTCCATCTCCCATCGGTTTTCGTGATGATTGCGGTTGGACTGATCTATGTATCGCTTCTACTCGAGGTAAAAATGGCATTTGTCTGGTCTCAGATTAGAATGGATCTGCTACTGTAGCGGTAGGTGTCGCAATCGACAACCAATTGACCCGAGTGGTTTGGGCCCATAACTTTTCGTATTTTTGACAAATAATCCGTAGGTCTTTTATAGTGGATATTTGCAATGTCAACGTCACGTGTTTTAATTCCGGCACTATGTTTTCTCGCATAATTTCGACCATTTCGGTTTCATTGAATAGATTTACCAGCCGACCGTTTAAACATTCTAGTTCCAACAAAAAATCCGCTATAGGTTCTTAGAATTTTTGTAGTTTGGTTTCGATGAAACATCGCGTTTCCCGTTCGGATTCGGTACTGCTAAATTTTTGTAAAAGTGCCTGTCTGAAGTGGAAATATGTATAGTATTGGGGAACTTGCGGACATATACCCAATACCATTTTTCCGTTGTGTCTTTTAAAAATTTTGGAAGGATAGCATCTAACTTAGGTAACTGTATCTGTTCGTGTATGTCCAGTCCACTAGGTAGGCCGGTGAAATAAATGTTCCATTTCGGTTCATATCTCTTTTGATAAAATGGTCCTACTATTACTAGGAATTTCCGTTCGGTTATATTCGTTTAGGTGATCTATCTGAGGTAATTGGGGCGCTGTGTAGTTTACGTAATTAGGTCTTCCTTCTTGATTACTGATATTCCCAGTTAGAGGATTCATAAAATTCGAGAAAATATTATTGTCTGGAACATGCCGTTGAGACGCAAGTGTCACTGGAAACCCTACTGCGCCAGCGCCATCAGGATTTCTTGTCCAAGTAACTTGAGTGATCGGTATTTCTAATGTATTTTGACCGACCGTGTCCTTTGTAGCATGCGGCTCTTGGTCGGTTGGGGAACTAGCTATTACTAACTGATGTGGTTTATTCTCAAGAGTGTTTTTAATGGTTGGAGTAGCTATACTTGACACAAGCGTTGTAATGGAGCCTGATGGATAATACATAGTGGAAATAACTGGGTTATGTAGCTTTTCTGCTAGGGATTCTATTAATTGTTTTAAGCGCCTAAAGTGATTGATCAGTTTATCTACCTCATTATCTTGATGAAATCGTCCTTTAAGTCTGCAAGTCCGTTCTTGCCAATGTTTAAACCTAGTTTTCAGGGTGTTTAGCTGTTCCAACAGTTATATCTTGTTTACCGGTTACTAATCCTGACAGAACTTTGTATTGGTTGTTACACTGATCAAGTTCTTCTTGCAAATTGGTTGCATGAGATTTTGTCGGTTTTAGTGAAGGATCACGCTTTTCGGCTTTTAAAACCTCTAATAGGTTTTCTTTGTTGGTTAGGTCAAGATTGCGAATTAAACATTCCACTTCAATTTCATCCGGGGTCAAACCCGCTAGTGCTTGCTCAGCAATTTCGCTTTGAGAAATATTGAATAAAGTTTTACTGATAAATTCTACCAATTCTGGAAAAACTATACTAAGGCTGAACGAACCAGATATATTGGGTTTTTGTGTTGTTTTTGTTTGTCCGGCCCCAAAATTAATTTTTGGATTCCTTGAATACGATGTCTTCACAAAAATTTTTGTATATCTCACAGAGACTGGAACCGAAACTGAACCGAAAACCGTAATTAACCGCTATTTACAATGAACCGAAAACCGGAACCGAACCGAAATAAAATAAAAAATTGAACCTGAACCGAAACTGGAATCGAAATTAATTTTCGTTCCGGTTCAAGTTTTTGTTATCCTTGCTAAACTTAAATGTAAATGCCGCTGAGGACTATGAATTTCAACAAAAAATCAATAATTTGATTTCACAAATAAATTCTTTTACTCCACCTCGGGAAACAACAAACACCGATATTTTGAAATATTAGAATCATAAATAGAAATGTTTTATTAACAAACCATACTTGAAACGGTCTTGGAGCCGAACCGAAACCGAACCGATATTTAATGGCCGAACCGGAGCTGAACCGAACCGAAATTTAAAAATTAGGAACGAAACCGAAAACCGGAACGAAAAACATTTCGGTTCCAGTCTCTGATATCTCACAATTTTTGCTAAATACCGTACATGAATACAGTTTTGCAATTATACATCTTTTTTTCAGTATTTTCAATGTTTTATTTATTTTCCACACAAACTATTAAACTATAGTAGATTGTTCTTCTTTTGATCATCGTCCGACTTCTGTAATAGTATGGCACATTGGCACCTAACCCCAACTTACACGCGTCCGTGTACAGCTCCGTTCCCGCCTTCTGAGAATATATTTTTAACAAACGGATGACTGATTAAACATTTTTTCAACTTTTCGAAAGAAGCTTTCCGTTCCACGCCAAATTTGAATTCCACTCCTATTCGTAATGTGTCACTTAGGGGTCTGACCAACAACGCATAACTTTCAACAAATCTTCGAAAGTATCCCGAAAGTCCCAAAAACCTCAGAATCTTCTTCACCGAATCTGGTTCTGGAAATTTCAAAATCGCCCAAAGCTTCTGTGATGACGGTTGAATTTTCTCATCCTCGATCTCGTATCCAAAATAATCGATTTTACTACACAGAAATTGGCATTTACTCCACTTAATTTGCAGTCCGTGTTGCTCGGCTACTTGCAGAACCTGGCTTAATCTCCCGACACTTTCAGAGATAGTTAACGTTGGAATGATGACGTCATCGATGTAAACACAAATGATCCCTAGGCGACACAGTTGCTCGAAGACACTATTTATGAACCGCATAAATACAGAAAGGCTGTTGCAAAGACCGAAAGGTGTTTTCAGGAACTCGTATTGCCCGAATGGAGTAACGAATGCAGTGTATTTCACCGAACTTTCAGCAACAGGCACATGGAAAAATCTATTTCTAAGATCCAATATCGAGAAGAATTTCGCATTCGCTAATTGATCAATTTGATCGTCGATTAAAGGTAACGGGTATCGATCTTTTACAACTTGCTATTCAATTTCCGATAGTCGATGCATAGCGTCTTGAAACCGTCTTTTTTATTTGTCAATGCGATGGGACTAGCGTATTCTGATGAGCTATGATGAATAATTTTCTGCTCCAGCCATTCATCGATTTGGTTCTTCACCACCTCCATCTCCAATGGCGACAAACGTCTTGGCTTGAATGCAATAGGTTTCTGGTCGGTTACTTCGATATGGAGTTTGATGTTAGTTTGAACTGTTTGGTTCTCCGGATTATAGTTCACCACTAATTTTCTGATTGCGTCAGTTGCTAATTGATCCTTAACATGCCCCAAATCAATTGGAATATCTCCGTGTTCAATCACTAATGAATATGTCTCGGGGACAATCTTCGTCGTGGTAGTACTTTCCGATGTTACGACAGTCACTGTTTGGTCAATCAATTCTCTCCCAAGAATAAAATCGACAGGTAATATCTCATCGGGGACCACATGAATTTTGGTTTCATATTCATCACCTTGGATTTGAATTCCTCGATTGTATTCGCTCCAACACATCAATGCAATATTGTATTATGGCAGCCTCCTCTAACGTGCCATTTTTTCCAAGTTCTCGCATCGCCAATATGTAAATAATTTTTGAAAATCTCTCCGCTCAGCCATCTGTTTATGGACCAAAGCACTATTTTTCTTAATGGGAAACTCTGCCTTCAATAAATCGATCAATTTTTCCACGTGTCGACATCCTCAGCTACGCTTTAGGAATTTTTCGCCGTTCCGCTCAGTAAACGCTTCGCATATATTATAATTTTCTGTTGATAAGTCCAGCCGGTGCAAACCGCTGCTTCATCTATATCATTTCTGTACTTATCGAGTAAATATTCGTCGTCGCCACTAAACTTAGACAAAGATTTTTCAACGTCCTTGAAAGTAAAAATTGAACTTTGATTTGAGTTGGTCTAGGTCGATGCGCCATTTTTCATCATCTCGTTTTCCCTCTTCAAAAATTCAATTTCTTTGTCCTTCAATCTGACTCTTTTAGACGAATATACTCTAACCGTTCTCTTTCGCGTTGTATGACATAATCAGTACTACTGGATTCTACCATCGTACTGTTTTTCGGACGGTCTTTAGGCTTGCTTATCGGATCACTATTTATGGATTCATTATGCATTACGCTATCTCCTCTGTTTCGACGTTTACCTTTAACCATCCCAATTACGCAAAATCAACTTATAATTTGAATTAGTTTCATTGTCGAAGAATACGCCGAAGGATTATTCATCGGACCGCAAGAATTACTCAACCTTTAAAAATAATGTACATAGTTACTTTTGCGATTTTTAATTTTTACTGAAAATTGCAAACAACATCCATTGGGTGGGTAAGTAAAAACCAGTACCGCTGTCTTAAATTGTTAATGACTGTCAGTTCCAAGGGTCTTGAATTTTCTATCAACTAAATTCTTTCTTTTTCAGTTGATAGCCTTTTTTCCTCTTGGTTTTCTACAGATTTGAATAAAGTGGATCAGATCATCCATGCAATTGTTTATCTATTTTACACAAGAAAATTTGTTGACAACAAGAAAAATACATCCTTGACTTCTTTTATCTACAGATTTTTGGAATTTTGTTTTGTTTTTATACCTAGGATACTTATTACTTTTCATTATTTCGCGTTTGTTTAGCGGAGTTTGGCAAAAAAGTTCCTGTTAAGATGGAAAATACAAAGATTTGTACCATCCTGCATATTCTGTTAAGTTTACTATTCTAGTTTCACGGGTGACCTGGGGTGTGATTATGTATCTCTCGTATTACGAGGTTCGAGAACTCGAAATATGTTGACAAATTTTCATAAAATTTTTTTTAATCATTACTACTTAGTTGTCTGTCATACTTAAAAAGTTGTACGAGTAAAACAAAAACAACAAGTCGCAATTACGAGAACTCCAAATGTCTACCCATAATCGCGTTTTGTCGCAATTTCGAAAAACTCGAAACTCGTAATGCTTAAATAACCGCACCCCTAATCAGTGACTGCCATTCTCATCGGTACCCGAATCCACCTCCAGTCATATGATCATTCGGATGATTCTAATATTTCGCTACCAGGTAAGCTGAGAATCAACGTTGGAATTCACCCACATTCATGTGTAAATTCTGGGAAAAAGAAAATTTAATTTTGAAAAACTCGGAACGCGTTGTGATTGGATTTCAAAATTTCCCTTTCTAGGGTGTCGACAACAAAACACGTTGAAGGATTATTGATAAAATCAAACTGAACAATTTGTTGTAAAAACACGAGTATCTCCAACTAATGCACATACCAAGCAACTCGCGGTTGGCTTCGATAGCTGGACAATTAGTTTTAGTTGGCCTACATTCATGGTTTCCACCATATCAAAAACTCAAGTCTGAGGTTTCATCCAACTGTGTTTCTCGGCCGTTAAATTTTTATTCAACAATGAAATATATGAATTGAATATGAATCAATAAAACACAGCGCACATCAATTAAATTCAATAATGCAAGAATTCTACATTTTGCCTTGACCTCACTTATCGACACGGTATGTTTATTTACCCATATTATCAATTTATAGAAACGCGAGGTTGGTTACCATATACAATTTAAGGCTAAATTCAAATTTATCGTGTTTAGCTCCCCCATATACTATGTATAGTGAACAAAATAAATATATTTGACTACTTCATGCACTGTACGTTTTAGTTTTATATGTTTTACAGTACTCAGCAAAATTTATTCAATCCGCTAAAACTTTCCAATTTTTATTTTTGTTTATTTTTATTTAACCGCGATGTTTCTAATTATTTTATTTAAGACACTCGACCAGAAATGTAACGCAACGCTAACGAACATAAACAAAATGCTGTTAAGTATCGATGGAGCAAACGTCGCACTTGGTAATACAACAAATAAATTGCTGGCATTGCAACATGCCCAATTTGTGGAGAATCGTGTTTATGATGAAGATGAAACAACAATCGAGAGTATAGCGGATAGTAGTCGTGATATGAATGGCAATTCCATTAAGGTAATGTTACCGTGTAATCTGTCTATATGTTTGTGTTTGTGCGGTGAATATATCGTAATTTTGTATTTTATTTGTAGAAAACTAATAGTGACTTGTTGACCCCAATGGGAGCCATACAATTGGCGATCGATAACGGGATACATATGCTAGCGGATTGTTATGAAAAAGTGTCCTTAGATTTAGATGAAGACGAGAGTGATGATGACAATGATGATGAAGTGGGTCTCACAAATATCTTGTTTCAACCGAAAGATCCTTACATCGATAAACCGTTGCCTTTCATAATCGGTAGCAAAGAATGGAAAGAAAAGTGGCATGTGGGCTTGCTGGAATCAGATCTCGAGTCAGATAATGAAAATGAAGTTGAACAATTCTCGGATACATCATCATCGAATCCATCGCTGTCAGCGTCAATACCAAGTAACGCCCCAACGATATCAGAATCTGAAGGTTCGGTATGGGGACTGAATACAACCACGACCACACCTTCATCAAATCCAAAGCCACAAAAAGATTTGTTCAATAATTCATCATCGTCGGATGAGGATGAACGAGGCGTTAGTCGAAATGTGAATTTATTCGATCCGAACGATGTCATCTCGAAGCATAATCAAATGAAAAAAGAACACGCGGCCGAGACGGTGGAGAAACCTAGTACGCAACCAGTAGTCCAACCGCAACAAACCATATTCCGGGAACAGCATCCGACACGGAAAATTGTTAATATATTCGATGATGAACCACCCGAATTGGATGTTTCTTCTAGCTCTTCGTCTAAATCAAAACCGGTGGCGGCACAACCAAATCGACAAAAGCCGTTGAACTTATTCGATGAATCGGATAATGATAATAACGACGATTTATTCCTGGCGAAAAAATCGAGTCACGTACCGTCAAAACCCAGTGTGAATTTGTTTAATGATACACCGCCTGCGGATGAGTACAAAAATATTGTTAAGACGAAACCTGCAAAAACCGTGACAAACCTATTTGATGATGATAATGATGATGATGACATTGGAATAGTGACTGTGGTGAAACCACCCGCGCCGACAGTACGCTCAAAAATTACAAATCTATTCGATGATGATGTGCCGGATGATGATCTAGATTTATTTATCGAATCGAAGAGAAATAAACCGAAGATGACCGCATCGTCATCATCATCATCAATGTCGGAAACACGGCCAATCGTTGCTGCTTCATCCAAGATTACCAAACTGTTTGACGATGACAATGGAGTTGAGGAGGAATTTGAAGAAAAAAGCACAATGCCTTCGAAAACTGTGACGATTTCGGCTCACAAAGAAATCAGAAAACCGGTGACAAATCTATTTGCAGATGATGATGATGAGGAAGTGACGAAGCAGGAAGTGGTAGCAGCTCCAGTTCCTGCTGCTAGAACTATTAAACACGAAGTTGAAAAACCGAAAACTATCAATTTATTTGAAGATGATGAGGAAGATAGCGACAGTGATTTCAATTCATTCCCGAGTAAAAAAAAAGAAAATATCGTGAAACCCGAGACAATAAATCCAACGCCTCGAACTATATTCGCGAATGATAGCGATAAACTAAAACCTCCTTCCGTGAATGAGGAAAACATCAAAGATGGACCACCTCTTATCGTCGAACGTGACAATGTGAAAGTGGCTTCGGTCAAAAAATTATCCCCATCTAAATTATTTGATGAATTTGAAGATGACGATGACGAATTTTATTCGAGTCTAACCACTAAAAAATCTGATCCCATCCCTGATCTGATCCAAGAACCAATTCGTGTGCCAATTGTTGAAGACGTAAAGAGTGAGGAGGAACCAGACGACAAAGTGAAGACTATTGATAAAGAGCCTATCAAACAGATTCATTTGTTTAGTGACGAGCCACCAGATGACGATTTTGATGAACTTTTTAAGAGTAACTCAAAGAAATCGTTGAATAATCCACCACCAGAAGTACCACCACTTGATGACGTTGACGATGAAGACTGGTTGGTTGGCTCAAGCAAATCATCGAATATTTTTGATAAATTTAATGACGAATCATCGGCAGTATCCACACCACAATCTGAAGCCAAAGTTTCCCAAACAACAAGTGCCTTACATTTCAGTTCGGTTCGACTTTTCGACGATATGCCACCATCTGATGATAACGATGATGGTATTCCGGAACCGCCACCAATATTGTCTTCGTCATCATCGTCAAAGTCGCACATCTACTATGACGATACGGACACATTTAAAACGGTGGATACAACAAAACCACCACCGGTAACTGCCAGCTATGTTTTAAGTGATGAGCCGCCAGTGGACGATTATCCAGATACCTCGAATAAAGATGAGCCGGACAGACTTGCGACGACGAATACTAATTTTAAGGAAAAATTAAATGCATTCAATAATAGTAACAGTAGTAGTAGTAGTATTGATAGTGATAAAAAAATTAAAACTCAACCGAAAAAATTAAATACAAACAATATTAGTATAAATGTTGGTGCCCTGTTGCCCGGTGCAAAACGGCCGAGTTTAAGTGAAATAATCAAGAGAAAGTCTACGACCTCGTCATCGGACGAGAATGCGACTTCTTCGGCCGAGGAGAAAATCGACACAACACCGAAATATAACAATGCGACAACAACGATGGTGACGGCCGAAGACGGTGATAAAAATATTTTACAAAGCCTGCAAAGGTCACGTGCTAAAATTCAAGTGAAACGTCGACCGTCGACTCGCCAAGCGAGACATGATGTTTATCGGAAATCAATGATCGATGACGATAACAAGATCGGGAACGATACACCTGTTATACCTGCATCAAAATCAGAACCAATTTCAATTACGCAGGCACTTCTGAATCTTCAGAATGATAATCTTAAATCAAACATTGTAGAATCGCCAAAACTGAGAGAAATTGTAAAACCACTGGAACCGCCTAAAGCGAACATAATTTCATTATTTGACGATGATGAACTTGTTATTCCAAAACATGTACCAAGTGCAAAAAAAGTAACCGAACCACCAAAGGTAATTTCGCTGTTTAACGATGACGACTTAATCGAGGTTCCAAAAATATTCGCCAAAGACGTAAAAATTGCAGAGCTGCCGCCAAAAAAAATAATTCCAGTGGACCTAAAACCTGGAAATACAGAAAAAACTGTTTCATTATTCGAAGATGATCAGCAGGGTGATGACCTGTTTAGCAAAAAGTCTTCTACAAAATCAACCCAAGAAAAACAACCGCCACCAACAGCAGTAGTAAAAGAAACGATTAAATCGGTAATCTTCGTTGATGATGACGAGGATACAGATGATTTATTCGCGAGGCCCCCGCCAATTCAAAAAGTAAATTCCAAACCAATCGTCCAACAGCAGAACCAATCACTTTTTAGTAGTGACGAAGATAACGATTTATTTGGGTCTAAACCTATCGTATCATCGAAAAAAACTGACCCGCCACTCGCACCACCACAACAAAAACTCCAATCAACAACCACAAAAAAACCACCTCAAACCAAATCCACTAATTCCAATGTAAAATTATTCGACAGTGACGATGATAATGAAGATGATTTGTTTGGTTCATCAACAACAAAAACAACGGCACCCGGGAAAAAATCCATTTCACAAAGTTTGCTGTTTGCAAAATCAACGGCAAATAATAAACTCTTCGATGACTCGGACGGTGACGATGGCAACGATGATGATATATTTAAAAGTAAATTTGTGACATCGAGTCGTACAACAGTTTCTGCAAGCAAATCAAGTACGGGGCTAAATAAAAAGGATAAGAAAGTAATTAAATCGACTGAGGTTAAAGATAGTGATCCATTGGCTGATTTGTTAAAGTGATAGAATTGGGGCCTATAATTTCCAATTGATTGCTTATTAATTATTTTATCTCTAAATCGAATTTTTTTTTTGTTAGTTTACTCTATAAAATATTAAATATTATATTTGGCCTTATTAATTATTATATATGTGAAATGTAAATAAAATATTGTTACACTATTTATTTATTATTTACTGCTAATACTATATTTCGTTCACATTTACTATTTCATTTGATTTAGAACAAAATAAAATCATCAATTCATTCCATATTGATACATATTACATAATATTATGTACGCATGTAATAAAAAATTAAATTTATTAATTAAAACATTATACATATTTACATTTAATATAAACAAAAAAAAAAGAATATTATTGTTATAAATGAAATATACAAATTGTATTATACAAACAAAACCAAACATTGTGTTTTGTTAAATGTTTCTTACCTAAAAATTACTAACTAAAATATGGCGCCCAATGTGGGGCGATTTTTTTCTTAGTACCTAATTAGTAATTATTATTGACGATTGGAGGGTCTCGATTTTTATGTATCCGCTTAATTTTTTCTAATTTCCGCCGAAGCGCTGATCACATATTTACTATATTTACGATATTATTCGATTTTCCGGAGGTTTCACTCGTTTTGGCGCCATTTTGAATCGGCCATCTTGAATTATCCAAAATGCCAGTCAGATTTCGAAAGCACATGCTTATACCAGCAGTTTAAGCCCAGAACGAATTTTTTTTGTTGCGTCAATTTTTGGACAGAGGAGTGGTCCAGTTGACGTGAAACGTCCAAGGCCATCTTTACCATGGGGCTATAAGGGCTGCAGTCCTAGGGCGCCGCATTATTAGGGCGCCACCAAATGTCCAAGACCTAGTCAATTTTAGAGAACATCTTTTTATTTGAATTTCATTTTTCACTTAAAGGAAATGCAAACCGTAGATTTTCGAATTTTGTGGCGCTGAATTTGTGGGCTATAGTTCAGTTGATTTTCAAAAAAATTGAATTTTTCACGAAACGTGTAGAAATATTCGACCGATCCAAATGGCCGTTTGTATGACAATTACAGGTCTCAACGCCTATTGATAGAGGTATGAATCATCGAAATCGGGGCACATTTACAGATTTTCGAATTTTGTGGCGCTGAATTTGTGGGCTATAGTTCAGTTGATTTTCAAAAAAATTGAATTTTTCACGAAACGTGTAGAAATATTCGACCGATCCAAATGGCCGTTTGTATGGCAATTACAGGTCTCAACGCCTATTGATAGAGGTATGAATCATCGAAATCGGAGCACATTTACAGATTTTCGAATTTTGTGGCGCTGAATTTGTGGGCTATAGTTCAGTTGATTTTCAAAAAAATTGAATTTTTCACGAAACGTGTAGAAATATTCGACCGATCCAAATGGCCGTTTGTATGACAATTACAGGTCTCAACGCCTATTGATAGAGGTAGGTTGAAGTGGCTGCTATCGCACACTTAGGCCAGCAATGGCCCGTTGTGATTTTTGATAGAGGTATGAATCATCGAAATCGGAGCACATTTACAGATTTTCGAATTTTGTGGCGCTGAATTTGTGGGCTATAGTTCAGTTGATTTTCAAAAAAATTGAATTTTTCACGAAACGTGTAGAAATATTCGACCGATCCAAATGGCCGTTTGTATGACAATTACAGGTCTCAACGCCTATTGATAGAGGTATGAATCATCGAAATCGGAGCACATTTACAGATTTTCGAATTTTGTGGCGCTGAATTTGTGGGCTATAGTTCAGTTGATTTTCAAAAAAATTGAATTTTTCACGAAACGTGTAGAAATATTCGACCGATCCAAATGGCCGTTTGTATGACAATTACAGGTCTCAACGCCTATTGATAGAGGTATGAATCATCGAAATCGGAGCACATTTACAGATTTTCGAATTTTGTGGCGCTGAATTTGTGGGCTATAGTTCAGTTGATTTTCAAAAAAATTGAATTTTTCACGAAACGTGTAGAAATATTCGACCGATCCAAATGGCCGTTTGTATGACAATTACAGGTCTCAACGCCTATTGATAGAGGTATGAATCATCGAAATCGGAGCACATTTACAGATTTTCGAATTTTGTGGCGCTGAATTTGTGGGCTGTAGTTCAGTTGATTTTCAAAAAAATTGAATTTTTCACGAAACGTGTAGAAATATTCGACCGATCCAAATGGCCGTTTGTATGACAATTACAGGTCTCAACGCCTATTGATAGAGGTATGAATCATCGAAATCGGAGCACATTTACAGATTTTCGAATTTTGTGGCGCTGAATTTGTGGGCTATAGTTCAGTTGATTTTCAAAAAAATTGAATTTTTCACGAAACGTGTAGAAATATTCGACCGATCCAAATGGCCGTTTGTATGACAATTACAGGTCTCAACGCCTATTGATAGAGGTATGAATCATCGAAATCGGAGCACATTTACAGATTTTCGAATTTTGTGGCGCTGAATTTGTGGGCTATAGTTCAGTTGATTTTCAAAAAAATTGAATTTTTCACGAAACGTGTAGAAATATTCGACCGATCCAAATGGCCGTTTGTATGACAATTACAGGTCTCAACGCCTATTGATAGAGGTATGAATCATCGAAATCGGAGCACATTTACAGATTTTCGAATTTTGTGGCGCTGAATTTGTGGGCTATAGTTCAGTTGATTTTCAAAAAAATTGAATTTTTCACGAAACGTGTAGAAATATTCGACCGATCCAAATGGCCGTTTGTATGACAATTACAGGTCTCAACGCCTATTGATAAGGTTGAAGTGGCTGCTATCGCACACTTAGGCCAGCAATGGCCCGTTGTGATTTTTGATAGAGGTATGAATCATCGAAATCGGAGCACATTTACAGATTTTCGAATTTTGTGGCGCTGAATTTGTGGGCTATAGTTCAGTTGATTTTCAAAAAAATTGAATTTTTCACGAAACGTGTAGAAATATTCGACCGATCCAGAGTGGCCGTGGTGTATGACAATTACAGGTCTCAACGCCGTGATTTGATAGAGGTATGAATCATCGAAATCGGAGCACATTTACAGATTTTCGAATTTTGTGGCGCTGAATTTGTGGGCTGTAGTTCAGTTGATTTTCAAAAAAATTGAATTTTTCACGAAACGTGTAGAAATATTCGACCGATCCAAATGGCCGTTTGTATGACAATTACAGGTCTCAACGCCTATTGATAGAGGTATGAATCATCGAAATCGGAGCACATTTACAGATTTTCGAATTTTGTGGCGCTGAATTTGTGGGCTATAGTTCAGTTGATTTTCAAAAAAATTGAATTTTTCACGAAACGTGTAGAAATATTCGACCGATCCAAATGGCCGTTTGTATGACAATTACAGGTCTCAACGCCTATTGATAGAGGTATGAATCATCGAAATCGGAGCACATTTACAGATTTTCGAATTTTGTGGCGCTGAATTTGTGGGCTATAGTTCAGTTGATTTTCAAAAAAATTGAATTTTTCACGAAACGTGTAGAAATATTCGACCGATCCAAATGGCCGTTTGTATGACAATTACAGGTCTCAACGCCTATTGATAGAGGTATGAATCATCGAAATCGGAGCACATTTACAGATTTTCGAATTTTGTGGCGCTGAATTTGTGGGCTATAGTTCAGTTGATTTTCAAAAAAATTGAATTTTTCACGAAACGTGTAGAAATATTCGACCGATCCAAATGGCCGTTTGTATGACAATTACAGGTCTCAACGCCTATTGATAGAGGTATGAATCATCGAAATCGGAGCACATTTACAGATTTTCGAATTTTGTGGCGCTGAATTTGTGGGCTGTAGTTCAGTTGATTTTCAAAAAAATTGAATTTTTCACGAAACGTGTAGAAATATTCGACCGATCCAAATGGCCGTTTGTATGACAATTACAGGTCTCAACGCCTATTGATAGAGGTATGAATCATCGAAATCGGAGCACATTTACAGATTTTCGAATTTTGTGGCGCTGAATTTGTGGGCTATAGTTCAGTTGATTTTCAAAAAAATTGAATTTTTCACGAAACGTGTAGAAATATTCGACCGATCCAAATGGCCGTTTGTATGACAATTACAGGTCTCAACGCCTATTGATAGAGGTATGAATCATCGAAATCGGAGCACATTTACAGATTTTCGAATTTTGTGGCGCTGAATTTGTGGGCTGTAGTTCAGTTGATTTTCAAAAAAATTGAATTTTTCACGAAACGTGTAGAAATATTCGACCGATCCAAATGGCCGTTTGTATGACAATTACAGGTCTCAACGCCTATTGATAGAGGTATGAATCATCGAAATCGGAGCACATTTACAGATTTTCGAATTTTGTGGCGCTGAATTTGTGGGCTATAGTTCAGTTGATTTTCAAAAAAATTGAATTTTTCACGAAACGTGTAGAAATATTCGACCGATCCAAATGGCCGTTTGTATGACAATTACAGGTCTCAACGCCTATTGATAGAGGTATGAATCATCGAAATCGGAGCACATTTACAGATTTTCGAATTTTGTGGCGCTGAATTTGTGGGCTGTAGTTCAGTTGATTTTCAAAAAAATTGAATTTTTCACGAAACGTGTAGAAATATTCGACCGATCCAAATGGCCGTTTGTATGACAATTACAGGTCTCAACGCCTATTGATAGAGGTATGAATCATCGAAATCGGAGCACATTTACAGATTTTCGAATTTTGTGGCGCTGAATTTGTGGGCTATAGTTCAGTTGATTTTCAAAAAAATTGAATTTTTCACGAAACGTGTAGAAATATTCGACCGATCCAAATGGCCGTTTGTATGACAATTACAGGTCTCAACGCCTATTGATAGAGGTATGAATCATCGAAATCGGAGCACATTTACAGATTTTCGAATTTTGTGGCGCTGAATTTGTGGGCTATAGTTCAGTTGATTTTCAAAAAAATTGAATTTTTCACGAAACGTGTAGAAATATTCGACCGATCCAAATGGCCGTTTGTATGACAATTACAGGTCTCAACGCCTATTGATAGAGGTATGAATCATCGAAATCGGGGCACATTTACAGATTTTCGAATTTTGTGGCGCTGAATTTGTGGGCTATAGTTCAGTTGATTTTCAAAAAAATTGAATTTTTCACGAAACGTGTAGAAATATTCGACCGATCCAAATGGCCGTTTGTATGACAATTACAGGTCTCAACGCCTATTGATAGAGGTATGAATCATCGAAATCGGAGCACATTTACAGATTTTCGAATTTTGTGGCGCTGAATTTGTGGGCTATAGTTCAGTTGATTTTCAAAAAAATTGAATTTTTCACGAAACGTGTAGAAATATTCGACCGATCCAAATGGCCGTTTGTATGACAATTACAGGTCTCAACGCCTATTGATAGAGGTATGAATCATCGAAATCGGAGCACATTTACAGATTTTCGAATTTTGTGGCGCTGAATTTGTGGGCTATAGTTCAGTTGATTTTCAAAAAAATTGAATTTTTCACGAAACGTGTAGAAATATTCGACCGATCCAAATGGCCGTTTGTATGACAATTACAGGTCTCAACGCCTATTGATAGAGGTATGAATCATCGAAATCGGAGCACATTTACAGATTTTCGAATTTTGTGGCGCTGAATTTGTGGGCTATAGTTCAGTTGATTTTCAAAAAAATTGAATTTTTCACGAAACGTGTAGAAATATTCGACCGATCCAAATGGCCGTTTGTATGACAATTACAGGTCTCAACGCCTATTGATAGAGGTATGAATCATCGAAATCGGAGCACATTTACAGATTTTCGAATTTTGTGGCGCTGAATTTGTGGGCTATAGTTCAGTTGATTTTCAAAAAAATTGAATTTTTCACGAAACGTGTAGAAATATTCGACCGATCCAAATGGCCGTTTGTATGACAATTACAGGTCTCAACGCCTATTGATAGAGGTATGAATCATCGAAATCGGAGCACATTTACAGATTTTCGAATTTTGTGGCGCTGAATTTGTGGGCTATAGTTCAGTTGATTTTCAAAAAAATTGAATTTTTCACGAAACGTGTAGAAATATTCGACCGATCCAAATGGCCGTTTGTATGACAATTACAGGTCTCAACGCCTATTGATAGAGGTAGGTTGAAGTGGCTGCTATCGCACACTTAGGCCAGCAATGGCCCGTTGTGATTTTTGATAGAGGTATGAATCATCGAAATCGGAGCACATTTACAGATTTTCGAATTTTGTGGCGCTGAATTTGTGGGCTATAGTTCAGTTGATTTTCAAAAAAATTGAATTTTTCACGAAACGTGTAGAAATATTCGACCGATCCAAATGGCCGTTTGTATGACAATTACAGGTCTCAACGCCTATTGATAGAGGTATGAATCATCGAAATCGGAGCACATTTACAGATTTTCGAATTTTGTGGCGCTGAATTTGTGGGCTGTAGTTCAGTTGATTTTCAAAAAAATTGAATTTTTCACGAAACGTGTAGAAATATTCGACCGATCCAAATGGCCGTTTGTATGACAATTACAGGTCTCAACGCCTATTGATAGAGGTATGAATCATCGAAATCGGAGCACATTTACAGATTTTCGAATTTTGTGGCGCTGAATTTGTGGGCTATAGTTCAGTTGATTTTCAAAAAAATTGAATTTTTCACGAAACGTGTAGAAATATTCGACCGATCCAAATGGCCGTTTGTATGACAATTACAGGTCTCAACGCCTATTGATAGAGGTATGAATCATCGAAATCGGAGCACATTTACAGATTTTCGAATTTTGTGGCGCTGAATTTGTGGGCTATAGTTCAGTTGATTTTCAAAAAAATTGAATTTTTCACGAAACGTGTAGAAATATTCGACCGATCCAAATGGCCGTTTGTATGACAATTACAGGTCTCAACGCCTATTGATAGAGGTAGGTTGAAGTGGCTGCTATCGCACACTTAGGCCAGCAATGGCCCGTTGTGATTTTTGATAGAGGTATGAATCATCGAAATCGGAGCACATTTACAGATTTTCGAATTTTGTGGCGCTGAATTTGTGGGCTATAGTTCAGTTGATTTTCAAAAAAATTGAATTTTTCACGAAACGTGTAGAAATATTCGACCGATCCAAATGGCCGTTTGTATGACAATTACAGGTCTCAACGCCTATTGATAGAGGTATGAATCATCGAAATCGGAGCACATTTACAGATTTTCGAATTTTGTGGCGCTGAATTTGTGGGCTATAGTTCAGTTGATTTTCAAAAAAATTGAATTTTTCACGAAACGTGTAGAAATATTCTACCGATCCAAATGGCCGTTTGTATGACAATTACAGGTCTCAACGCCTATTGATAGAGGTATGAATCATCGAAATCGGAGCACATTTACAGATTTTCGAATTTTGTGGCGCTGAATTTGTGGGCTATAGTTCAGTTGATTTTCAAAAAAATTGAATTTTTCACGAAACGTGTAGAAATATTCGACCGATCCAAATGGCCGTTTGTATGACAATTACAGGTCTCAACGCCTATTGATAGAGGTATGAATCATCGAAATCGGAGCACATTTACAGATTTTCGAATTTTGTGGCGCTGAATTTGTGGGCTATAGTTCAGTTGATTTTCAAAAAAATTGAATTTTTCACGAAACGTGTAGAAATATTCGACCGATCCAAATGGCCGTTTGTATGACAATTACAGGTCTCAACGCCTATTGATAGAGGTAGGTTGAAGTGGCTGCTATCGCACACTTAGGCCAGCAATGGCCCGTTGTGATTTTTGATAGAGGTATGAATCATCGAAATCGGAGCACATTTACAGATTTTCGAATTTTGTGGCGCTGAATTTGTGGGCTATAGTTCAGTTGATTTTCAAAAAAATTGAATTTTTCACGAAACGTGTAGAAATATTCGACCGATCCAAATGGCCGTTTGTATGACAATTACAGGTCTCAACGCCTATTGATAGAGGTATGAATCATCGAAATCGGAGCACATTTACAGATTTTCGAATTTTGTGGCGCTGAATTTGTGGGCTATAGTTCAGTTGATTTTCAAAAAAATTGAATTTTTCACGAAACGTGTAGAAATATTCGACCGATCCAAATGGCCGTTTGTATGACAATTACAGGTCTCAACGCCTATTGATAGAGGTATGAATCATCGAAATCGGAGCACATTTACAGATTTTCGAATTTTGTGGCGCTGAATTTGTGGGCTATAGTTCAGTTGATTTTCAAAAAAATTGAATTTTTCACGAAACGTGTAGAAATATTCGACCGATCCAAATGGCCGTTTGTATGACAATTACAGGTCTCAACGCCTATTGATAGAGGTAGGTTGAAGTGGCTGCTATCGCACACTTAGGCCAGCAATGGCCCGTTGTGATTTTTGATAGAGGTATGAATCATCGAAATCGGAGCACATTTACAGATTTTCGAATTTTGTGGCGCTGAATTTGTGGGCTATAGTTCAGTTGATTTTCAAAAAAATTGAATTTTTCACGAAACGTGTAGAAATATTCGACCGATCCAAATGGCCGTTTGTATGACAATTACAGGTCTCAACGCCTATTGATAGAGGTAGGTTGAAGTGGCTGCTATCGCACACTTAGGCCAGCAATGGCCCGTTGTGATTTTTGATAGAGGTATGAATCATCGAAATCGGAGCACATTTACAGATTTTCGAATTTTGT
Source organism: Tipula helvola (assembly GCA_963556165.1). Classification (NCBI taxonomy): domain Eukaryota; kingdom Metazoa; phylum Arthropoda; class Insecta; order Diptera; family Tipulidae; genus Tipula; species Tipula helvola. The sequence continues at coordinate 30,977,257 of OY744483.1, read as the reverse complement.
GGCGCTGAATTTGTGGGATATAGTTCAGTTGATTTTCAAAAAAATTGAATTTTTCACGAAACGTGTAGAAATATTCGACCGATCCAAATGGCCGTTTGTATGACAATTACAGGTCTCAACGCCTATTGATAGAGGTAGGTTGAAGTGGCTGCTATCGCACACTTAGGCCAGCAATGGCCCGTTGTGATTTTTGATAGAGGTATGAATCATCGAAATCGGAGCACATTTACAGATTTTCGAATTTTGTGGCGCTGAATTTGTGGGCTATAGTTCAGTTGATTTTCAAAAAAATTGAATTTTTCACGAAACGTGTAGAAATATTCGACCGATCCAAATGGCCGTTTGTATGACAATTACAGGTCTCAACGCCTATTGATAGAGGTATGAATCATCGAAATCGGAGCACATTTACAGATTTTCGAATTTTGTGGCGCTGAATTTGTGGGCTATAGTTCAGTTGATTTTCAAAAAAATTGAATTTTTCACGAAACGTGTAGAAATATTCGACCGATCCAAATGGCCGTTTGTATGACAATTACAGGTCTCAACGCCTATTGATAGAGGTAGGTTGAAGTGGCTGCTATCGCACACTTAGGCCAGCAATGGCCCGTTGTGATTTTTGATAGAGGTATGAATAATCGAAATCGGAGCACATTTACAGATTTTCGAATTTTGTGGCGTTGAATTTGTGGGCTATAGTTCAGTTGATTTTCAAAAAAATTGAATTTTTCACGAAACGTGTAGAAATATTCGACCGATCCAAATGGCCGTTTGTATGACAATTACAGGTCTCAACGCCTATTGATAGAGGTAGGTTGAAGTGGCTGCTATCGCACACTTAGGCCAGCAATGGCCCGTTGTGATTTTTGATAGAGGTATGAATCATCGAAATCGGAGCACATTTACAGATTTTCGAATTTTGTGGCGCTGAATTTGTGGGCTATAGTTCAGTTGATTTTCAAAAAAATTGAATTTTTCACGAAACGTGTAGAAATATTCGACCGATCCAAATGGCCGTTTGTATGACAATTACAGGTCTCAACGCCTATTGATAGAGGTAGGTTGAAGTGGCTGCTATCGCACACTTAGGCCAGCAATGGCCCGTTGTGATTTTTGATAGAGGTATGAATCATCGAAATCGGAGCACATTTACAGATTTTCGAATTTTGTGGCGCTGAATTTGTGGGCTATAGTTCAGTTGATTTTCAAAAAAATTGAATTTTTCACGAAACGTGTAGAAATATTCGACCGATCCAAATGGCCGTTTGTATGACAATTACAGGTCTCAACGCCTATTGATAGAGGTAGGTTGAAGTGGCTGCTATCGCACACTTAGGCCAGCAATGGCCCGTTGTGATTTTTGATAGAGGTATGAATCATCGAAATCGGAGCACATTTACAGATTTTCGAATTTTGTGGCGCTGAATTTGTGGGCTATAGTTCAGTTGATTTTCAAAAAAATTGAATTTTTCACGAAACGTGTAGAAATATTCGACCGATCCAAATGGCCGTTTGTATGACAATTACAGGTCTCAACGCCTATTGATAGAGGTATGAATCATCGAAATCGGAGCACATTTACAGATTTTCGAATTTTGTGGCGCTGAATTTGTGGGCTATAGTTCAGTTGATTTTCAAAAAAATTGAATTTTTCACGAAACGTGTAGAAATATTCGACCGATCCAAATGGCCTTTGTATGACAATTACAGGTCTCAACGCCTATTGATAGAGGTATGAATCATCGAAATCGGAGCACATTTACAGATTTTCGAATTTTGTGGCGCTGAATTTGTGGGCTATAGTTCAGTTGATTTTCAAAAAAATTGAATTTTTCACGAAACGTGTAGAAATATTCGACCGATCCAAATGGCCGTTTGTATGACAATTACAGGTCTCAACGCCTATTGATAGAGGTAGGTTGAAGTGGCTGCTATCGCACACTTAGGCCAGCAATGGCCCGTTGTGATTTTTGATAGAGGTATGAATCATCGAAATCGGAGCACATTTACAGATTTTCGAATTTTGTGGCGCTGAATTTGTGGGCTATAGTTCAGTTGATTTTCAAAAAAATTGAATTTTTCACGAAACGTGTAGAAATATTCGACCGATCCAAATGGCCGTTTGTATGACAATTACAGGTCTCAACGCCTATTGATAGAGGTATGAATCATCGAAATCGGAGCACATTTACAGATTTTCGAATTTTGTGGCGCTGAATTTGTGGGCTATAGTTCAGTTGATTTTCAAAAAAATTGAATTTTTCACGAAACGTGTAGAAATATTCGACCGATCCAAATGGCCGTTTGTATGACAATTACAGGTCTCAACGCCTATTGATAGAGGTATGAATCATCGAAATCGGAGCACATTTACAGATTTTCGAATTTTGTGGCGCTGAATTTGTGGGCTATAGTTCAGTTGATTTTCAAAAAAATTGAATTTTTCACGAAACGTGTAGAAATATTCGACCGATCCAAATGGCCGTTTGTATGACAATTACAGGTCTCAACGCCTATTGATAGAGGTAGGTTGAAGTGGCTGCTATCGCACACTTAGGCCAGCAATGGCCCGTTGTGATTTTTGATAGAGGTATGAATCATCGAAATCGGAGCACATTTACAGATTTTCGAATTTTGTGGCGCTGAATTTGTGGGATATAGTTCAGTTGATTTTCAAAAAAATTGAATTTTTCACGAAACGTGTAGAAATATTCGACCGATCCAAATGGCCGTTTGTATGACAATTACAGGTCTCAACGCCTATTGATAGAGGTATGAATCATCGAAATCGGAGCACATTTACAGATTTTCGAATTTTGTGGCGCTGAATTTGTGGGCTATAGTTCAGTTGATTTTCAAAAAAATTGAATTTTTCACGAAACGTGTAGAAATATTCGACCGATCCAAATGGCCGTTTGTATGACAATTACAGGTCTCAACGCCTATTGATAGAGGTAGGTTGAAGTGGCTGCTATCGCACACTTAGGCCAGCAATGGCCCGTTGTGATTTTTGATAGAGGTATGAATCATCGAAATCGGAGCACATTTACAGATTTTCGAATTTTGTGGCGCTGAATTTGTGGGCTATAGTTCAGTTGATTTTCAAAAAAATTGAATTTTTCACGAAACGTGTAGAAATATTCGACCGATCCAAATGGCCGTTTGTATGACAATTACAGGTCTCAACGCCTATTGATAGAGGTATGAATCATCGAAATCGGAGCACATTTGCCGATTTTCGAATTTTGTGGCTCTAAATTTGTGGGCTATAGTTCAGTTGATTTTCAAAAAAATTGAATTTTTCACGAAACGTGTAGAAATATTCGACCGATCCAAATGGCCGTTTGTATGACAATTACAGGTCTCAACGCCTATTGATAGAGGTATGAATCATCGAAATCGGAGCACATTTACAGATTTTCGAATTTTGTGGCGCTGAATTTGTGGGCTATAGTTCAGTTGATTTTCAAAAAAATTGAATTTTTCACGAAACGTGTAGAAATATTCGACCGATCCAAATGGCCGTTTGTATGACAATTACAGGTCTCAACGCCTATTGATAGAGGTATCAATCATCGAAATCGGAGCACATTTACAGATTTTCGAATTTTGTGGCGCTGAATTTGTGGGCTATAGTTCAGTTGATTTTCAAAAAAATTGAATTTTTCACGAAACGTATAGAAATATTCGACCGATCCAAATGGCCGTTTGTATGACAATTACAGGTCTCAACGCCTATTGATAGAGGTAGGTTGAAGTGGCTGCTATCGCACACTTAGGCCAGCAATGGCCCGTTGTGATTTTTGATAGAGGTATGAATCATCGAAATCGGAGCACATTTACAGATTTTCGAATTTTGTGGCGCTGAATTTGTGGGCTGTAGTTCAGTTGATTTTCAAAAAAATTGAATTTTTCACGAAACGTGTAGAAATATTCGACCGATCCAAATGGCCGTTTGTATGACAATTACAGGTCTCAATGCCTATTGATAGAGGTATGAATCATCGAAATCGGAGCACATTTGCCGATTTTCGAATTTTGTGGCTCTGAATTTGTGGGCTATAGTTCAGTTGATTTTCAAAAAAATTAAATTTTTCACGAAACGTGTAGAAATATTCGACCGATCCAAATACCCGTTTGTATGACAATTACAGGTCTCAACGCCTATTGATAGAGGTATGAATCATCGAAATCGGAGCACATTTACAGATTTTCGAATTTTGTGGCGCTGAATTTGTGGGCTATAGTTCAGTTGATTTTCAAAAAAATTAAATTTTTCACGAAACGTGTAGAAATATTCGACCGATCCAAATGGCCGTTTGTATGACAATTACAGGTCTCAACGCCTATTGATAGAGGTATGAATCATCGAAATCGGAGCACATTTACAGATTTTCGAATTTTGTGGCGCTGAATTTGTGGGCTATAGTTCAGTTGATTTTCAAAAAAATTAAATTTTTCACGAAACGTGTAGAAATATTCGACCGATCCAAATGGCCGTTTGTATGACAATTACAGGTCTCAACGCCTATTGATAGAGGTATGAATCATCGAAATCGGAGCACATTTACAGATTTTCGAATTTTGTGGCGCTGAATTTGTGGGCTATAGTTCAGTTGATTTTCAAAAAAATTGAATTTTTCACGAAACGTATAGAAATATTCGACCGATCCAAATGGCCGTTTGTATGACAATTACAGGTCTCAACGCCTATTGATAGAGGTAGGTTGAAGTGGCTGCTATCGCACACTTAGGCCAGCAATGGCCCGTTGTGATTTTTGATAGAGGTATGAATCATCGAAATCGGAGCACATTTACAGATTTTCGAATTTTGTGGCGCTGAATTTGTGGGCTGTAGTTCAGTTGATTTTCAAAAAAATTGAATTTTTCACGAAACGTGTAGAAATATTCGACCGATCCAAATGGCCGTTTGTATGACAATTACAGGTCTCAACGCCTATTGATAGAGGTATGAATCATCGAAATCGGAGCACATTTACAGATTTTCGAATTTTGTGGCGCTGAATTTGTGGGCTATAGTTCAGTTGATTTTCAAAAAAATTAAATTTTTCACGAAACGTGTAGAAATATTCGACCGATCCAAATGGCCGTTTGTATGACAATTACAGGTCTCAACGCCTATTGATAGAGGTAGGTTGAAGTGGCTGCTATCGCACACTTAGGCCAGCAATGGCCCGTTGTGATTTTTGATAGAGGTATGAATCATCGAAATCGGAGCACATTTACAGATTTTCGAATTTTGTGGCGCTGAATTTGTGGGCTGTAGTTCAGTTGATTTTCAAAAAAATTGAATTTTTCACGAAACGTGTAGAAATATTCGACCGATCCAAATGGCCGTTTGTATGACAATTACAGGTCTCAACGCCTATTGATAGAGGTATGAATCATCGAAATCGGAGCACATTTACAGATTTTCGAATTTTGTGGCGCTGAATTTGTGGGCTATAGTTCAGTTGATTTTCAAAAAAATTAAATTTTTCACGAAACGTGTAGAAATATTCGACCGATCCAAATGGCCGTTTGTATGACAATTACAGGTCTCAATGCCTATTGATAGACGTATGAATCATCGAAATCGGAGCACATTTGCCGATTTTCGAATTTTGTGGCTCTGAATTTGTGGGCTATAGTTCAGTTGATTTTCAAAAAAATTAAATTTTTCACGAAACGTGTAGAAATATTCGACCGATCCAAATACCCGTTTGTATGACAATTACAGGTCTCAACGCCTATTGATAGAGGTATGAATCATCGAAATCGGAGCACATTTACAGATTTTCGAATTTTGTGGCGCTGAATTTGTGGGCTATAGTTCAGTTGATTTTCAAAAAAATTAAATTTTTCACGAAACGTGTAGAAATATTCGACCGATCCAAATGGCCGTTTGTATGACAATTACAGGTCTCAACGCCTATTGATAGAGGTATGAATCATCGAAATCGGAGCACATTTACAGATTTTCGAATTTTGTGGCGCTGAATTTGTGGGCTATAGTTCAGTTGATTTTCAAAAAAATTAAATTTTTCACGAAACGTGTAGAAATATTCGACCGATCCAAATGGCCGTTTGTATGACAATTACAGGTCTCAACGCCTATTGATAGAGGTATCAATCATCGAAATCGGAGCACATTTGCCGATTTTCGAATTTTGTGGCGCTGAATTTGTGGGCTATAGTTCAGTTGATTTTCAAAAAAATTGAATTTTTCACGAAACGTGTAGAAATATTCGACCGATCCAAATGGCCGTTTGTATGACAATTACAGGTCTCAACGCCTATTGATAGAGGTATGAATCATCGAAATCGGAGCACATTTGCCGATTTTCGAATTTTGTGGCTCTAAATTTGTGGGCTATAGTTCAGTTGATTTTCAAAAAAATTGAATTTTTCACGAAACGTGTAAAAATATTCGACCGATCCAAATAGCCGTTTGTATGACAATTACAGGTCTCAACGCCTATTGATAGAGGTATGAATCATCGAAATCGGAGCACATTTACAGATTTTCGAATTTTGTGGCGCTGAATTTGTGGGCTATAGTTCAGTTGATTTTCAAAAAAATTAAATTTTTCACGAAACGTGTAGAAATATTCGACCGATCCAAATGGCCGTTTGTATGACAATTACAGGTCTCAACGCCTATTGATAGAGGTAGGTTGAAGTGGCTGCTATCGCACACTTAGGCCAGCAATGGCCCGTTGTGATTTTTGATAGAGGTATGAATCATCGAAATCGGAGCACATTTACAGATTTTCGAATTTTGTGGCGCTGAATTTGTGGGCTGTAGTTCAGTTGATTTTCAAAAAAATTGAATTTTTCACGAAACGTGTAGAAATATTCGACCGATCCAAATGGCCGTTTGTATGACAATTACAGGTCTCAACGCCTATTGATAGAGGTATGAATCATCGAAATCGGAGCACATTTACAGATTTTCGAATTTTGTGGCGCTGAATTTGTGGGCTATAGTTCAGTTGATTTTCAAAAAAATTGAATTTTTCACGAAACGTATAGAAATATTCGACCGATCCAAATGGCCGTTTGTATGACAATTACAGGTCTCAACGCCTATTGATAGAGGTAGGTTGAAGTGGCTGCTATCGCACACTTAGGCCAGCAATGGCCCGTTGTGATTTTTGATAGAGGTATGAATCATCGAAATCGGAGCACATTTACAGATTTTCGAATTTTGTGGCGCTGAATTTGTGGGCTGTAGTTCAGTTGATTTTCAAAAAAATTGAATTTTTCACGAAACGTGTAGAAATATTCGACCGATCCAAATGGCCGTTTGTATGACAATTACAGGTCTCAACGCCTATTGATAGAGGTATGAATCATCGAAATCGGAGCACATTTACAGATTTTCGAATTTTGTGGCGCTGAATTTGTGGGCTATAGTTCAGTTGATTTTCAAAAAAATTGAATTTTTCACGAAACGTGTAGAAATATTCGACCGATCCAAATGGCCGTTTGTATGACAATTACAGGTCTCAATGCCTATTGATAGAGGTATGAATCATCGAAATCGGAGCACATTTGCCGATTTTCGAATTTTGTGGCTCTGAATTTGTGGGCTATAGTTCAGTTGATTTTCAAAAAAATTAAATTTTTCACGAAACGTGTAGAAATATTCGACCGATCCAAATACCCGTTTGTATGACAATTACAGGTCTCAACGCCTATTGATAGAGGTATGAATCATCGAAATCGGAGCACATTTACAGATTTTCGAATTTTGTGGCGCTGAATTTGTGGGCTATAGTTCAGTTGATTTTCAAAAAAATTAAATTTTTCACGAAACGTGTAGAAATATTCGACCGATCCAAATGGCCGTTTGTATGACAATTACAGGTCTCAACGCCTATTGATAGAGGTATGAATCATCGAAATCGGAGCACATTTACAGATTTTCGAATTTTGTGGCGCTGAATTTGTGGGCTATAGTTCAGTTGATTTTCAAAAAAATTAAATTTTTCACGAAACGTGTAGAAATATTCGACCGATCCAAATGGCCGTTTGTATGACAATTACAGGTCTCAACGCCTATTGATAGAGGTATGAATCATCGAAATCGGAGCACATTTACAGATTTTCGAATTTTGTGGCGCTGAATTTGTGGGCTATAGTTCAGTTGATTTTCAAAAAAATTGAATTTTTCACGAAACGTATAGAAATATTCGACCGATCCAAATGGCCGTTTGTATGACAATTACAGGTCTCAACGCCTATTGATAGAGGTAGGTTGAAGTGGCTGCTATCGCACACTTAGGCCAGCAATGGCCCGTTGTGATTTTTGATAGAGGTATGAATCATCGAAATCGGAGCACATTTACAGATTTTCGAATTTTGTGGCGCTGAATTTGTGGGCTGTAGTTCAGTTGATTTTCAAAAAAATTGAATTTTTCACGAAACGTGTAGAAATATTCGACCGATCCAAATGGCCGTTTGTATGACAATTACAGGTCTCAACGCCTATTGATAGAGGTATGAATCATCGAAATCGGAGCACATTTACAGATTTTCGAATTTTGTGGCGCTGAATTTGTGGGCTATAGTTCAGTTGATTTTCAAAAAAATTAAATTTTTCACGAAACGTGTAGAAATATTCGACCGATCCAAATGGCCGTTTGTATGACAATTACAGGTCTCAACGCCTATTGATAGAGGTATGAATCATCGAAATCGGAGCACATTTACAGATTTTCGAATTTTGTGGCGCTGAATTTGTGGGCTATAGTTCAGTTGATTTTCAAAAAAATTAAATTTTTCACGAAACGTGTAGAAATATTCGACCGATCCAAATGGCCGTTTGTATGACAATTACAGGTCTCAACGCCTATTGATAGAGGTATGAATCATCGAAATCGGAGCACATTTACAGATTTTCGAATTTTGTGGCGCTGAATTTGTGGGCTATAGTTCAGTTGATTTTCAAAAAAATTGAATTTTTCACGAAACGTATAGAAATATTCGACCGATCCAAATGGCCGTTTGTATGACAATTACAGGTCTCAACGCCTATTGATAGAGGTAGGTTGAAGTGGCTGCTATCGCACACTTAGGCCAGCAATGGCCCGTTGTGATTTTTGATAGAGGTATGAATCATCGAAATCGGAGCACATTTACAGATTTTCGAATTTTGTGGCGCTGAATTTGTGGGCTGTAGTTCAGTTGATTTTCAAAAAAATTGAATTTTTCACGAAACGTGTAGAAATATTCGACCGATCCAAATGGCCGTTTGTATGACAATTACAGGTCTCAACGCCTATTGATAGAGGTATGAATCATCGAAATCGGAGCACATTTACAGATTTTCGAATTTTGTGGCGCTGAATTTGTGGGCTATAGTTCAGTTGATTTTCAAAAAAATTAAATTTTTCACGAAACGTGTAGAAATATTCGACCGATCCAAATGGCCGTTTGTATGACAATTACAGGTCTCAATGCCTATTGATAGAGGTATGAATCATCGAAATCGGAGCACATTTGCCGATTTTCGAATTTTGTGGCTCTGAATTTGTGGGCTATAGTTCAGTTGATTTTCAAAAAAATTAAATTTTTCACGAAACGTGTAGAAATATTCGACCGATCCAAATGGCCGTTTGTATGACAATTACAGGTCTCAACGCCTATTGATAGAGGTATGAATCATCGAAATCGGAGCACATTTACAGATTTTCGAATTTTGTGGCGCTGAATTTGTGGGCTATAGTTCAGTTGATTTTCAAAAAAATTGAATTTTTCACGAAACGTGTAGAAATATTCGACCGATCCAAATGGCCGTTTGTATGACAATTACAGGTCTCAACGCCTATTGATAGAGGTATGAATCATCGAAATCGGAGCACATTTACAGATTTTCGAATTTTGTGGCGCTGAATTTGTGGGCTATAGTTCAGTTGATTTTCAAAAAAATTAAATTTTTCACGAAACGTGTAGAAATATTCGACCGATCCAAATGGCCGTTTGTATGACAATTACAGGTCTCAACGCCTATTGATAGAGGTATGAATCATCGAAATCGGAGCACATTTACAGATTTTCGAATTTTGTGGCGCTGAATTTGTGGGCTATAGTTCAGTTGATTTTCAAAAAAATTAAATTTTTCACGAAACGTGTAGAAATATTCGACCGATCCAAATGGCCGTTTGTATGACAATTACAGGTCTCAACGCCTATTGATAGAGGTATGAATCATCGAAATCGGAGCACATTTGCCGATTTTCGAATTTTGTGGCTCTGAATTTGTGGGCTATAGTTCAGTTGATTTTCAAAAAAATTAAATTTTTCACGAAACGTGTAGAAATATTCGACCGATCCAAATGGCCGTTTGTATGACAATTACAGGTCTCAACGCCTATTGATAGAGGTATGAATCATCGAAATCGGAGCACATTTACAGATTTTCGAATTTTGTGGCGCTGAATTTGTGGGCTGTAGTTCAGTTGATTTTCAAAAAAATTGAATTTTTCACGAAACGTGTAGAAATATTCGACCGATCCAAATGGCCGTTTGTATGACAATTACAGGTCTCAACGCCTATTGATAGAGGTATGAATCATCGAAATCGGAGCACATTTACAGATTTTCGAATTTTGTGGCGCTGAATTTGTGGGCTATAGTTCAGTTGATTTTCAAAAAAATTAAATTTTTCACGAAACGTGTAGAAATATTCGACCGATCCAAATGGCCGTTTGTATGACAATTACAGGTCTCAACGCCTATTGATAGAGGTATGAATCATCGAAATCGGAGCACATTTACAGATTTTCGAATTTTGTGGCGCTGAATTTGTGGGCTATAGTTCAGTTGATTTTCAAAAAAATTGAATTTTTCACGAAACGTGTAGAAATATTCGACCGATCCAAATGGCCGTTTGTATGACAATTACAGGTCTCAACGCCTATTGATAGAGGTATGAATCATCGAAATCGGAGCACATTTACAGATTTTCGAATTTTGTGGCGCTGAATTTGTGGGCTGTAGTTCAGTTGATTTTCAAAAAAATTGAATTTTTCACGAAACGTGTAGAAATATTCGACCGATCCAAATGGCCGTTTGTATGACAATTACAGGTCTCAACGCCTATTGATAGAGGTATGAATCATCGAAATCGGAGCACATTTACAGATTTTCGAATTTTGTGGCGCTGAATTTGTGGGCTATAGTTCAGTTGATTTTCAAAAAAATTAAATTTTTCACGAAACGTGTAGAAATATTCGACCGATCCAAATGGCCGTTTGTATGACAATTACAGGTCTCAACGCCTATTGATAGAGGTATGAATCATCGAAATCGGAGCACATTTACAGATTTTCGAATTTTGTGGCGCTGAATTTGTGGGCTATAGTTCAGTTGATTTTCAAAAAAATTGAATTTTTCACGAAACGTATAGAAATATTCGACCGATCCAAATGGCCGTTTGTATGACAATTACAGGTCTCAACGCCTATTGATAGAGGTAGGTTGAAGTGGCTGCTATCGCACACTTAGGCCAGCAATGGCCCGTTGTGATTTTTGATAGAGGTATGAATCATCGAAATCGGAGCACATTTACAGATTTTCGAATTTTGTGGCGCTGAATTTGTGGGCTGTAGTTCAGTTGATTTTCAAAAAAATTGAATTTTTCACGAAACGTGTAGAAATATTCGACCGATCCAAATGGCCGTTTGTATGACAATTACAGGTCTCAACGCCTATTGATAGAGGTATGAATCATCGAAATCGGAGCACATTTACAGATTTTCGAATTTTGTGGCGCTGAATTTGTGGGCTATAGTTCAGTTGATTTTCAAAAAAATTAAATTTTTCACGAAACGTGTAGAAATATTCGACCGATCCAAATGGCCGTTTGTATGACAATTACAGGTCTCAATGCCTATTGATAGAGGTATGAATCATCGAAATCGGAGCACATTTGCCGATTTTCGAATTTTGTGGCTCTGAATTTGTGGGCTATAGTTCAGTTGATTTTCAAAAAAATTAAATTTTTCACGAAACGTGTAGAAATATTCGACCGATCCAAATGGCCGTTTGTATGACAATTACAGGTCTCAACGCCTATTGATAGAGGTATGAATCATCGAAATCGGAGCACATTTACAGATTTTCGAATTTTGTGGCGCTGAATTTGTGGGCTGTAGTTCAGTTGATTTTCAAAAAAATTGAATTTTTCACGAAACGTGTAGAAATATTCGACCGATCCAAATGGCCGTTTGTATGACAATTACAGGTCTCAACGCCTATTGATAGAGGTATGAATCATCGAAATCGGAGCACATTTACAGATTTTCGAATTTTGTGGCGCTGAATTTGTGGGCTATAGTTCAGTTGATTTTCAAAAAAATTAAATTTTTCACGAAACGTGTAGAAATATTCGACCGATCCAAATGGCCGTTTGTATGACAATTACAGGTCTCAATGCCTATTGATAGAGGTATGAATCATCGAAATCGGAGCACATTTGCCGATTTTCGAATTTTGTGGCTCTGAATTTGTGGGCTATAGTTCAGTTGATTTTCAAAAAAATTAAATTTTTCACGAAACGTGTAGAAATATTCGACCGATCCAAATACCCGTTTGTATGACAATTACAGGTCTCAACGCCTATTGATAGAGGTATGAATCATCGAAATCGGAGCACATTTACAGATTTTCGAATTTTGTGGCGCTGAATTTGTGGGCTATAGTTCAGTTGATTTTCAAAAAAATTAAATTTTTCACGAAACGTGTAGAAATATTCGACCGATCCAAATGGCCGTTTGTATGACAATTACAGGTCTCAATGCCTATTGATAGAGGTATGAATCATCGAAATCGGAGCACATTTGCCGATTTTCGAATTTTGTGGCTCTGAATTTGTGGGCTATAGTTCAGTTGATTTTCAAAAAAATTAAATTTTTCACGAAACGTGTAGAAATATTCGACCGATCCAAATACCCGTTTGTATGACAATTACAGGTCTCAACGCCTATTGATAGAGGTATGAATCATCGAAATCGGAGCACATTTACAGATTTTCGAATTTTGTGGCGCTGAATTTGTGGGCTATAGTTCAGTTGATTTTCAAAAAAATTAAATTTTTCACGAAACGTGTAGAAATATTCGACCGATCCAAATGGCCGTTTGTATGACAATTACAGGTCTCAACGCCTATTGATAGAGGTATGAATCATCGAAATCGGAGCACATTTACAGATTTTCGAATTTTGTGGCGCTGAATTTGTGGGCTATAGTTCAGTTGATTTTCAAAAAAATTGAATTTTTCACGAAACGTATAGAAATATTCGACCGATCCAAATGGCCGTTTGTATGACAATTACAGGTCTCAACGCCTATTGATAGAGGTAGGTTGAAGTGGCTGCTATCGCACACTTAGGCCAGCAATGGCCCGTTGTGATTTTTGATAGAGGTATGAATCATCGAAATCGGAGCACATTTACAGATTTTCGAATTTTGTGGCGCTGAATTTGTGGGCTGTAGTTCAGTTGATTTTCAAAAAAATTGAATTTTTCACGAAACGTGTAGAAATATTCGACCGATCCAAATGGCCGTTTGTATGACAATTACAGGTCTCAACGCCTATTGATAGAGGTATGAATCATCGAAATCGGAGCACATTTACAGATTTTCGAATTTTGTGGCGCTGAATTTGTGGGCTATAGTTCAGTTGATTTTCAAAAAAATTGAATTTTTCACGAAACGTGTAGAAATATTCGACCGATCCAAATGGCCGTTTGTATGACAATTACAGGTCTCAATGCCTATTGATAGAGGTATGAATCATCGAAATCGGAGCACATTTACAGATTTTCGAATTTTGTGGCTCTGAATTTGTGGGCTATAGTTCAGTTGATTTTCAAAAAAATTAAATTTTTCACGAAACGTGTAGAAATATTCGACCGATCCAAATACCCGTTTGTATGACAATTACAGGTCTCAACGCCTATTGATAGAGGTATGAATCATCGAAATCGGAGCACATTTACAGATTTTCGAATTTTGTGGCGCTGAATTTGTGGGCTATAGTTCAGTTGATTTTCAAAAAAATTAAATTTTTCACGAAACGTGTAGAAATATTCGACCGATCCAAATGGCCGTTTGTATGACAATTACAGGTCTCAACGCCTATTGATAGAGGTATGAATCATCGAAATCGGAGCACATTTACAGATTTTCGAATTTTGTGGCGCTGAATTTGTGGGCTATAGTTCAGTTGATTTTCAAAAAAATTAAATTTTTCACGAAACGTGTAGAAATATTCGACCGATCCAAATGGCCGTTTGTATGACAATTACAGGTCTCAACGCCTATTGATAGAGGTATGAATCATCGAAATCGGAGCACATTTACAGATTTTCGAATTTTGTGGCGCTGAATTTGTGGGCTATAGTTCAGTTGATTTTCAAAAAAATTGAATTTTTCACGAAACGTATAGAAATATTCGACCGATCCAAATGGCCGTTTGTATGACAATTACAGGTCTCAACGCCTATTGATAGAGGTAGGTTGAAGTGGCTGCTATCGCACACTTAGGCCAGCAATGGCCCGTTGTGATTTTTGATAGAGGTATGAATCATCGAAATCGGAGCACATTTACAGATTTTCGAATTTTGTGGCGCTGAATTTGTGGGCTGTAGTTCAGTTGATTTTCAAAAAAATTGAATTTTTCACGAAACGTGTAGAAATATTCGACCGATCCAAATGGCCGTTTGTATGACAATTACAGGTCTCAACGCCTATTGATAGAGGTATGAATCATCGAAATCGGAGCACATTTACAGATTTTCGAATTTTGTGGCGCTGAATTTGTGGGCTATAGTTCAGTTGATTTTCAAAAAAATTAAATTTTTCACGAAACGTGTAGAAATATTCGACCGATCCAAATGGCCGTTTGTATGACAATTACAGGTCTCAACGCCTATTGATAGAGGTATGAATCATCGAAATCGGAGCACATTTACAGATTTTCGAATTTTGTGGCGCTGAATTTGTGGGCTATAGTTCAGTTGATTTTCAAAAAAATTAAATTTTTCACGAAACGTGTAGAAATATTCGACCGATCCAAATGGCCGTTTGTATGACAATTACAGGTCTCAACGCCTATTGATAGAGGTATGAATCATCGAAATCGGAGCACATTTACAGATTTTCGAATTTTGTGGCGCTGAATTTGTGGGCTATAGTTCAGTTGATTTTCAAAAAAATTAAATTTTTCACGAAACGTGTAGAAATATTCGACCGATCCAAATGGCCGTTTGTATGACAATTACAGGTCTCAACGCCTATTGATAGAGGTATGAATCATCGAAATCGGAGCACATTTACAGATTTTCGAATTTTGTGGCGCTGAATTTGTGGGCTATAGTTCAGTTGATTTTCAAAAAAATTGAATTTTTCACGAAACGTATAGAAATATTCGACCGATCCTAATGGCCGTTTGTATGACAATTACAGGTCTCAACGCCTATTGATAGAGGTAGGTTGAAGTGGCTGCTATCGCACACTTAGGCCAGCAATGGCCCGTTGTGATTTTTGATAGAGGTATGAATCATCGAAATCGGAGCACATTTACAGATTTTCGAATTTTGTGGCGCTGAATTTGTGGGCTGTAGTTCAGTTGATTTTCAAAAAAATTGAATTTTTCACGAAACGTATAGAAATATTCGACCGATCCAAATGGCCGTTTGTATGACAATTACAGGTCTCAACGCCTATTGATAGAGGTATGAATCATCGAAATCGGAGCACATTTACAGATTTTCGAATTTTGTGGCGCTGAATTTGTGGGCTATAGTTCAGTTGATTTTCAAAAAAATTAAATTTTTCACGAAACGTGTAGAAATATTCGACCGATCCAAATGGCCGTTTGTATGACAATTACAGGTCTCAACGCCTATTGATAGAGGTATGAATCATCGAAATCGGAGCACATTTACAGATTTTCGAATTTTGTGGCGCTGAATTTGTGGGCTATAGTTCAGTTGATTTTCAAAAAAATTAAATTTTTCACGAAACGTGTAGAAATATTCGACCGATCCAAATGGCCGTTTGTATGACAATTACAGGTCTCAACGCCTATTGATAGAGGTATGAATCATCGAAATCGGAGCACATTTACAGATTTTCGAATTTTGTGGCGCTGAATTTGTGGGCTATAGTTCAGTTGATTTTCAAAAAAATTAAATTTTTCACGAAACGTGTAGAAATATTCGACCGATCCAAATGGCCGTTTGTATGACAATTACAGGTCTCAACGCCTATTGATAGAGGTATGAATCATCGAAATCGGAGCACATTTACAGATTTTCGAATTTTGTGGCGCTGAATTTGTGGGCTATAGTTCAGTTGATTTTCAAAAAAATTAAATTTTTCACGAAACGTGTAGAAATATTCGACCGATCCAAATGGCCGTTTGTATGACAATTACAGGTCTCAACGCCTATTGATAGAGGTATGAATCATCGAAATCGGAGCACATTTACAGATTTTCGAATTTTGTGGCGCTGAATTTGTGGGCTATAGTTCAGTTGATTTTCAAAAAAATTAAATTTTTCACGAAACGTGTAGAAATATTCGACCGATCCAAATGGCCGTTTGTATGACAATTACAGGTCTCAACGCCTATTGATAGAGGTATGAATCATCGAAATCGGAGCACATTTACAGATTTTCGAATTTTGTGGCGCTGAATTTGTGGGCTATAGTTCAGTTGATTTTCAAAAAAATTAAATTTTTCACGAAACGTGTAGAAATATTCGACCGATCCAAATGGCCGTTTGTATGACAATTACAGGTCTCAACGCCTATTGATAGAGGTATGAATCATCGAAATCGGAGCACATTTACAGATTTTCGAATTTTGTGGCGCTGAATTTGTGGGCTATAGTTCAGTTGATTTTCAAAAAAATTAAATTTTTCACGAAACGTGTAGAAATATTCGACCGATCCAAATGGCCGTTTGTATGACAATTACAGGTCTCAACGCCTATTGATAGAGGTATGAATCATCGAAATCGGAGCACATTTACAGATTTTCGAATTTTGTGGCGCTGAATTTGTGGGCTATAGTTCAGTTGATTTTCAAAAAATTAAATTTTTCACGAAACGTGTAGAAATATTCGACCGATCCAAATGGCCGTTTGTATGACAATTACAGGTCTCAACGCCTATTGATAGAGGTATGAATCATCGAAATCGGAGCACATTACAGATTTCGAATTTTGTGGCGCTGAATTTGTGGGCTATAGTTCAGTTGATTTTCAAAAAAATTGAATTTTTCACGAAACGTATAGAAATATTCGACCGATCCTAATGGCCGTTTGTATGACAATTACAGGTCTCAACGCCTATTGATAGAGGTAGGTTGAAGTGGCTGCTATCGCACACTTAGGCCAGCAATGGCCCGTTGTGATTTTTGATAGAGGTATGAATCATCGAAATCGGAGCACATTTACAGATTTTCGAATTTTGTGGCGCTGAATTTGTGGCTGTAGTTCAGTTGATTTTCAAAAAAATTGAATTTTTCACGAAACGTGTAGAAATATTCGACCGATCCAAATGGCCGTTTGTATGACAATTACAGGTCTCAACGCCTATTGATAGAGGTATGAATCATCGAAATCGGAGCACATTTACAGATTTTCGAATTTTGTGGCGCTGAATTTGTGGGCTATAGTTCAGTTGATTTTCAAAAAAATTAAATTTTTCACGAAACGTGTAGAAATATTCGACCGATCCAAATGGCCGTTTGTATGACAATTACAGGTCTCAACGCCTATTGATAGAGGTATGAATCATCGAAATCGGAGCACATTTACAGATTTTCGAATTTTGTGGCGCTGAATTTGTGGGCTATAGTTCAGTTGATTTTCAAAAAAATTAAATTTTTCACGAAACGTGTAGAAATATTCGACCGATCCAAATGGCCGTTTGTATGACAATTACAGGTCTCAACGCCTATTGATAGAGGTATGAATCATCGAAATCGGAGCACATTTACAGATTTTCGAATTTTGTGGCGCTGAATTTGTGGGCTATAGTTCAGTTGATTTTCAAAAAAATTAAATTTTTCACGAAACGTGTAGAAATATTCGACCGATCCAAATGGCCGTTTGTATGACAATTACAGGTCTCAACGCCTATTGATAGAGGTATGAATCATCGAAATCGGAGCACATTTACAGATTTTCGAATTTTGTGGCGCTGAATTTGTGGGCTATAGTTCAGTTGATTTTCAAAAAAATTAAATTTTTCACGAAACGTGTAGAAATATTCGACCGATCCAAATGGCCGTTTGTATGACAATTACAGGTCTCAACGCCTATTGATAGAGGTATGAATCATCGAAATCGGAGCACATTTACAGATTTTCGAATTTTGTGGCGCTGAATTTGTGGGCTATAGTTCAGTTGATTTCAAAAAATTAAATTTTTCACGAAACGTGTAGAATATTCGACCGATCCAAATGGCCGTTTGTATGACAATTACAGGTCTCAACGCCTATTGATAGAGGTATGAATCATCGAAATCGGAGCACATTTACAGATTTTCGAATTTTGTGGCGCTGAATTTGTGGGCTATAGTTCAGTTGATTTTCAAAAAAATTAAATTTTTCACGAAACGTGTAGAAATATTCGACCGATCCAAATGGCCGTTTGTATGACAATTACAGGTCTCAACGCCTATTGATAGAGGTATGAATCATCGAAATCGGAGCACATTTACAGATTTTCGAATTTTGTGGCGCTGAATTTGTGGGCTATAGTTCAGTTGATTTTCAAAAAAATTGAATTTTTCACGAAACGTATAGAAATATTCGACCGATCCTAATGGCCGTTTGTATGACAATTACAGGTCTCAACGCCTATTGATAGAGGTAGGTTGAAGTGGCTGCTATCGCACACTTAGGCCAGCAATGGCCCGTTGTGATTTTTGATAGAGGTATGAATCATCGAAATCGGAGCACATTTACAGATTTTCGAATTTTGTGGCGCTGAATTTGTGGGCTGTAGTTCAGTTGATTTTCAAAAAAATTGAATTTTTCACGAAACGTGTAGAAATATTCGACCGATCCAAATGGCCGTTTGTATGACAATTACAGGTCTCAACGCCTATTGATAGAGGTATGAATCATCGAAATCGGAGCACATTTACAGATTTTCGAATTTTGTGGCGCTGAATTTGTGGGCTATAGTTCAGTTGATTTTCAAAAAAATTAAATTTTTCACGAAACGTGTAGAAATATTCGACCGATCCAAATGGCCGTTTGTATGACAATTACAGGTCTCAACGCCTATTGATAGAGGTATGAATCATCGAAATCGGAGCACATTTACAGATTTTCGAATTTTGTGGCGCTGAATTTGTGGGCTATAGTTCAGTTGATTTTCAAAAAAATTAAATTTTTCACGAAACGTGTAGAAATATTCGACCGATCCAAATGGCCGTTTGTATGACAATTACAGGTCTCAACGCCTATTGATAGAGGTATGAATCATCGAAATCGGAGCACATTTACAGATTTTCGAATTTTGTGGCGCTGAATTTGTGGGCTATAGTTCAGTTGATTTTCAAAAAAATTGAATTTTTCACGAAACGTATAGAAATATTCGACCGATCCTAATGGCCGTTTGTATGACAATTACAGGTCTCAACGCCTATTGATAGAGGTAGGTTGAAGTGGCTGCTATCGCACACTTAGGCCAGCAATGGCCCGTTGTGATTTTTGATAGAGGTATGAATCATCGAAATCGGAGCACATTTACAGATTTTCGAATTTTGTGGCGCTGAATTTGTGGGCTGTAGTTCAGTTGATTTTCAAAAAAATTGAATTTTTCACGAAACGTATAGAAATATTCGACCGATCCAAATGGCCGTTTGTATGACAATTACAGGTCTCAACGCCTATTGATAGAGGTATGAATCATCGAAATCGGAGCACATTTACAGATTTTCGAATTTTGTGGCGCTGAATTTGTGGGCTATAGTTCAGTTGATTTTCAAAAAAATTGAATTTTTCACGAAACGTGTAGAAATATTCGACCGATCCAAATGGCCGTTTGTATGACAATTACAGGTCTCAATGCCTATTGATAGAGGTATGAATCATCGAAATCGGAGCACATTTGCCGATTTTCGAATTTTGTGGCGCTGAATTTGTGGGCTATAGTTCAGTTGATTTTCAAAAAAATTAAATTTTTCACGAAACGTGTAGAAATATTCGACCGATCCAAATGGCCGTTTGTATGACAATTACAGGTCTCAACGCCTATTGATAGAGGTATGAATCATCGAAATCGGAGCACATTTACAGATTTTCGAATTTTGTGGCGCTGAATTTGTGGGCTATAGTTCAGTTGATTTTCAAAAAAATTAAATTTTTCACGAAACGTGTAGAAATATTCGACCGATCCAAATGGCCGTTTGTATGACAATTACAGGTCTCAACGCCTATTGATAGAGGTATGAATCATCGAAATCGGAGCACATTTACAGATTTTCGAATTTTGTGGCGCTGAATTTGTGGGCTATAGTTCAGTTGATTTTCAAAAAAATTAAATTTTTCACGAAACGTGTAGAAATATTCGACCGATCCAAATGGCCGTTTGTATGACAATTACAGGTCTCAACGCCTATTGATAGAGGTATGAATCATCGAAATCGGAGCACATTTACAGATTTTCGAATTTTGTGGCGCTGAATTTGTGGGCTATAGTTCAGTTGATTTTCAAAAAAATTGAATTTTTCACGAAACGTATAGAAATATTCGACCGATCCTAATGGCCGTTTGTATGACAATTACAGGTCTCAACGCCTATTGATAGAGGTAGGTTGAAGTGGCTGCTATCGCACACTTAGGCCAGCAATGGCCCGTTGTGATTTTTGATAGAGGTATGAATCATCGAAATCGGAGCACATTTACAGATTTTCGAATTTTGTGGCGCTGAATTTGTGGGCTGTAGTTCAGTTGATTTTCAAAAAAATTGAATTTTTCACGAAACGTGTAGAAATATTCGACCGATCCAAATGGCCGTTTGTATGACAATTACAGGTCTCAACGCCTATTGATAGAGGTATGAATCATCGAAATCGGAGCACATTTACAGATTTTCGAATTTTGTGGCGCTGAATTTGTGGGCTATAGTTCAGTTGATTTTCAAAAAAATTAAATTTTTCACGAAACGTGTAGAAATATTCGACCGATCCAAATGGCCGTTTGTATGACAATTACAGGTCTCAACGCCTATTGATAGAGGTATGAATCATCGAAATCGGAGCACATTTACAGATTTTCGAATTTTGTGGCGCTGAATTTGTGGGCTATAGTTCAGTTGATTTTCAAAAAAATTAAATTTTTCACGAAACGTGTAGAAATATTCGACCGATCCAAATGGCCGTTTGTATGACAATTACAGGTCTCAACGCCTATTGATAGAGGTATGAATCATCGAAATCGGAGCACATTTACAGATTTTCGAATTTTGTGGCGCTGAATTTGTGGGCTATAGTTCAGTTGATTTTCAAAAAAATTAAATTTTTCACGAAACGTGTAGAAATATTCGACCGATCCAAATGGCCGTTTGTATGACAATTACAGGTCTCAACGCCTATTGATAGAGGTATGAATCATCGAAATCGGAGCACATTTACAGATTTTCGAATTTTGTGGCGCTGAATTTGTGGGCTATAGTTCAGTTGATTTTCAAAAAAATTGAATTTTTCACGAAACGTATAGAAATATTCGACCGATCCTAATGGCCGTTTGTATGACAATTACAGGTCTCAACGCCTATTGATAGAGGTAGGTTGAAGTGGCTGCTATCGCACACTTAGGCCAGCAATGGCCCGTTGTGATTTTTGATAGAGGTATGAATCATCGAAATCGGAGCACATTTACAGATTTTCGAATTTTGTGGCGCTGAATTTGTGGGCTGTAGTTCAGTTGATTTTCAAAAAAATTGAATTTTTCACGAAACGTATAGAAATATTCGACCGATCCAAATGGCCGTTTGTATGACAATTACAGGTCTCAACGCCTATTGATAGAGGTATGAATCATCGAAATCGGAGCACATTTACAGATTTTCGAATTTTGTGGCGCTGAATTTGTGGGCTATAGTTCAGTTGATTTTCAAAAAAATTGAATTTTTCACGAAACGTGTAGAAATATTCGACCGATCCAAATGGCCGTTTGTATGACAATTACAGGTCTCAATGCCTATTGATAGAGGTATGAATCATCGAAATCGGAGCACATTTGCCGATTTTCGAATTTTGTGGCGCTGAATTTGTGGGCTATAGTTCAGTTGATTTTCAAAAAAATTAAATTTTTCACGAAACGTGTAGAAATATTCGACCGATCCAAATGGCCGTTTGTATGACAATTACAGGTCTCAACGCCTATTGATAGAGGTATGAATCATCGAAATCGGAGCACATTTACAGATTTTCGAATTTTGTGGCGCTGAATTTGTGGGCTATAGTTCAGTTGATTTTCAAAAAAATTAAATTTTTCACGAAACGTGTAGAAATATTCGACCGATCCAAATGGCCGTTTGTATGACAATTACAGGTCTCAACGCCTATTGATAGAGGTATGAATCATCGAAATCGGAGCACATTTACAGATTTTCGAATTTTGTGGCGCTGAATTTGTGGGCTATAGTTCAGTTGATTTTCAAAAAAATTGAATTTTTCACGAAACGTATAGAAATATTCGACCGATCCAAATGGCCGTTTGTATGACAATTACAGGTCTCAACGCCTATTGATAGAGGTAGGTTGAAGTGGCTGCTATCGCACACTTAGGCCAGCAATGGCCCGTTGTGATTTTTGATAGAGGTATGAATCATCGAAATCGGAGCACATTTACAGATTTTCGAATTTTGTGGCGCTGAATTTGTGGGCTGTAGTTCAGTTGATTTTCAAAAAAATTGAATTTTTCACGAAACGTGTAGAAATATTCGACCGATCCAAATGGCCGTTTGTATGACAATTACAGGTCTCAACGCCTATTGATAGAGGTATGAATCATCGAAATCGGAGCACATTTACAGATTTTCGAATTTTGTGGCGCTGAATTTGTGGGCTATAGTTCAGTTGATTTTCAAAAAAATTAAATTTTTCACGAAACGTGTAGAAATATTCGACCGATCCAAATACCCGTTTGTATGACAATTACAGGTCTCAACGCCTATTGATAGAGGTATGAATCATCGAAATCGGAGCACATTTACAGATTTTCGAATTTTGTGGCGCTGAATTTGTGGGCTATAGTTCAGTTGATTTTCAAAAAAATTAAATTTTTCACGAAACGTGTAGAAATATTCGACCGATCCAAATGGCCGTTTGTATGACAATTACAGGTCTCAACGCCTATTGATAGAGGTATGAATCATCGAAATCGGAGCACATTTACAGATTTTCGAATTTTGTGGCGCTGAATTTGTGGGCTATAGTTCAGTTGATTTTCAAAAAAATTAAATTTTTCACGAAACGTGTAGAAATATTCGACCGATCCAAATGGCCGTTTGTATGACAATTACAGGTCTCAACGCCTATTGATAGAGGTATCAATCATCGAAATCGGAGCACATTTGCCGATTTTCGAATTTTGTGGCGCTGAATTTGTGGGCTATAGTTCAGTTGATTTTCAAAAAAATTGAATTTTTCACGAAACGTGTAGAAATATTCGACCGATCCAAATGGCCGTTTGTATGACAATTACAGGTCTCAACGCCTATTGATAGAGGTATGAATCATCGAAATCGGAGCACATTTGCCGATTTTCGAATTTTGTGGCTCTAAATTTGTGGGCTATAGTTCAGTTGATTTTCAAAAAAATTGAATTTTTCACGAAACGTGTAAAAATATTCGACCGATCCAAATAGCCGTTTGTATGACAATTACAGGTCTCAACGCCTATTGATAGAGGTATGAATCATCGAAATCGGAGCACATTTACAGATTTTCGAATTTTGTGGCGCTGAATTTGTGGGCTATAGTTCAGTTGATTTTCAAAAAAATTAAATTTTTCACGAAACGTGTAGAAATATTCGACCGATCCAAATGGCCGTTTGTATGACAATTACAGGTCTCAACGCCTATTGATAGAGGTAGGTTGAAGTGGCTGCTATCGCACACTTAGGCCAGCAATGGCCCGTTGTGATTTTTGATAGAGGTATGAATCATCGAAATCGGAGCACATTTACAGATTTTCGAATTTTGTGGCGCTGAATTTGTGGGCTGTAGTTCAGTTGATTTTCAAAAAAATTGAATTTTTCACGAAACGTGTAGAAATATTCGACCGATCCAAATGGCC
Source organism: Tipula helvola (assembly GCA_963556165.1). Classification (NCBI taxonomy): domain Eukaryota; kingdom Metazoa; phylum Arthropoda; class Insecta; order Diptera; family Tipulidae; genus Tipula; species Tipula helvola. Next base: position 30,952,914 of record OY744483.1, on the reverse strand, counting down.
GTTTGTATGACAATTACAGGTCTCAACGCCTATTGATAGAGGTATGAATCATCGAAATCGGAGCACATTTACAGATTTTCGAATTTTGTGGCGCTGAATTTGTGGGCTATAGTTCAGTTGATTTTCAAAAAAATTGAATTTTTCACGAAACGTATAGAAATATTCGACCGATCCAAATGGCCGTTTGTATGACAATTACAGGTCTCAACGCCTATTGATAGAGGTAGGTTGAAGTGGCTGCTATCGCACACTTAGGCCAGCAATGGCCCGTTGTGATTTTTGATAGAGGTATGAATCATCGAAATCGGAGCACATTTACAGATTTTCGAATTTTGTGGCGCTGAATTTGTGGGCTGTAGTTCAGTTGATTTTCAAAAAAATTGAATTTTTCACGAAACGTGTAGAAATATTCGACCGATCCAAATGGCCGTTTGTATGACAATTACAGGTCTCAACGCCTATTGATAGAGGTATGAATCATCGAAATCGGAGCACATTTACAGATTTTCGAATTTTGTGGCGCTGAATTTGTGGGCTATAGTTCAGTTGATTTTCAAAAAAATTGAATTTTTCACGAAACGTGTAGAAATATTCGACCGATCCAAATGGCCGTTTGTATGACAATTACAGGTCTCAATGCCTATTGATAGAGGTATGAATCATCGAAATCGGAGCACATTTGCCGATTTTCGAATTTTGTGGCTCTGAATTTGTGGGCTATAGTTCAGTTGATTTTCAAAAAAATTAAATTTTTCACGAAACGTGTAGAAATATTCGACCGATCCAAATGGCCGTTTGTATGACAATTACAGGTCTCAACGCCTATTGATAGAGGTATGAATCATCGAAATCGGAGCACATTTACAGATTTTCGAATTTTGTGGCGCTGAATTTGTGGGCTATAGTTCAGTTGATTTTCAAAAAAATTAAATTTTTCACGAAACGTGTAGAAATATTCGACCGATCCAAATGGCCGTTTGTATGACAATTACAGGTCTCAACGCCTATTGATAGAGGTATGAATCATCGAAATCGGAGCACATTTACAGATTTTCGAATTTTGTGGCGCTGAATTTGTGGGCTATAGTTCAGTTGATTTTCAAAAAAATTGAATTTTTCACGAAACGTATAGAAATATTCGACCGATCCAAATGGCCGTTTGTATGACAATTACAGGTCTCAACGCCTATTGATAGAGGTAGGTTGAAGTGGCTGCTATCGCACACTTAGGCCAGCAATGGCCCGTTGTGATTTTTGATAGAGGTATGAATCATCGAAATCGGAGCACATTTACAGATTTTCGAATTTTGTGGCGCTGAATTTGTGGGCTGTAGTTCAGTTGATTTTCAAAAAAATTGAATTTTTCACGAAACGTGTAGAAATATTCGACCGATCCAAATGGCCGTTTGTATGACAATTACAGGTCTCAACGCCTATTGATAGAGGTATGAATCATCGAAATCGGAGCACATTTACAGATTTTCGAATTTTGTGGCGCTGAATTTGTGGGCTATAGTTCAGTTGATTTTCAAAAAAATTAAATTTTTCACGAAACGTGTAGAAATATTCGACCGATCCAAATGGCCGTTTGTATGACAATTACAGGTCTCAACGCCTATTGATAGAGGTATGAATCATCGAAATCGGAGCACATTTACAGATTTTCGAATTTTGTGGCGCTGAATTTGTGGGCTATAGTTCAGTTGATTTTCAAAAAAATTAAATTTTTCACGAAACGTGTAGAAATATTCGAGACCGATCCAAATGGCCGTTTGTATGACAATTACAGGTCTCAACGCCTATTGATAGAGGTATGAATCATCGAAATCGGAGCACATTTACAGATTTTCGAATTTTGTGGCGCTGAATTTGTGGGCTATAGTTCAGTTGATTTTCAAAAAAATTGAATTTTTCACGAAACGTATAGAAATATTCGACCGATCCAAATGGCCGTTTGTATGACAATTACAGGTCTCAACGCCTATTGATAGAGGTAGGTTGAAGTGGCTGCTATCGCACACTTAGGCCAGCAATGGCCCGTTGTGATTTTGATAGAGGTATGAATCATCGAAATCGGAGCACATTTACAGATTTCGAATTTTGTGGCGCTGAATTTGTGGGCTATAGTTCAGTTGATTTTCAAAAAAATTGAATTTTTTCACGAAACGTGTAGAAATATTCGACCGATCCAAATGGCCGTTTGTATGACAATTACAGGTCTCAATGCCTATTGATAGAGGTATGAATCATCGAAATCGGAGCACATTTGCCGATTTTCGAATTTTGTGGCTCTGAATTTGTGGGCTATAGTTCAGTTGATTTTCAAAAAAATTAAATTTTTCACGAAACGTGTAGAAATATTCGACCGATCCAAATACCCGTTTGTATGACAATTACAGGTCTCAACGCCTATTGATAGAGGTATGAATCATCGAAATCGGAGCACATTTACAGATTTTCGAATTTTGTGGCGCTGAATTTGTGGGCTATAGTTCAGTTGATTTTCAAAAAATTAAATTTTTCACGAAACGTGTAGAAATATTCGACCGATCCAAATGGCCGTTTGTATGACAATTACAGGTCTCAACGCCTATTGATAGAGGTATGAATCATCGAAATCGGAGCACATTTACAGATTTTCGAATTTTGTGGCGCTGAATTTGTGGGCTATAGTTCAGTTGATTTTCAAAAAAATTAAATTTTTCACGAAACGTGTAGAAATATTCGACCGATCCAAATGGCCGTTTGTATGACAATTACAGGTCTCAACGCCTATTGATAGAGGTATCAATCATCGAAATCGGAGCACATTTGCCGATTTTCGAATTTTGTGGCGCTGAATTTGTGGCTATAGTTCAGTTGATTTTCAAAAAATTGAATTTTTCACGAAACGTGTAGAAATATTCGACCGATCCAAATGGCCGTTTGTATGACAATTACAGGTCTCAACGCCTATTGATAGAGGTATGAATCATCGAAATCGGAGCACATTTGCCGATTTTCGAATTTTGTGGCTCTAAATTTGTGGGCTATAGTTCAGTTGATTTTCAAAAAAATTAAATTTTTCACGAAACGTGTAGAAATATTCGACCGATCCAAATGGCCGTTTGTATGACAATTACAGGTCTCAACGCCTATTGATAGAGGTATCAATCATCGAAATCGGAGCACATTTACAGATTTTCGAATTTTGTGGCGCTGAATTTGTGGGCTGTAGTTCAGTTGATTTTCAAAAAAATTGAATTTTTCACGAAACGTGTAGAAATATTCGACCGATCCAAATGGCCGTTTGTATGACAATTACAGGTCTCAACGCCTATTGATAGAGGTATGAATCATCGAAATCGGAGCACATTTACAGATTTTCGAATTTTGTGGCGCTGAATTTGTGGGCTATAGTTCAGTTGATTTTCAAAAAAATTAAATTTTTCACGAAACGTGTAAAAATATTCGACCGATCCAAATAGCCGTTTGTATGACAATTACAGGTCTCAACGCCTATTGATAGAGGTATGAATCATCGAAATCGGAGCACATTTGCCGATTTTCGAATTTTGTTCGAATTTCCAAATGGCCGTTTGTATGACAATTACAGGTCTCAACGCCTATTGATAGAGGTATGAATCATCGAAATCGGAGCACATTTACAGATTTTCGAATTTTGTGGCGCTGAATTTGTGGGCTATAGTTCAGTTGATTTTCAAAAAAATTGAATTTTCACGAAACGTGTATTCGACCGATCCAAATGGCCGTTTGTATGACAATTACAGGTCTCAACGCCTATTGATAGAGGTATGAATCATCGAAATCGGAGCACATTTACAGATTTTCGAATTTTGTGGCGCTGAATTTGTGGCTGTAGTTCAGTTGATTTTCAAAAAAATTGAATTTTTCACGAAACGTGTAGAAATATTCGACCGATCCAAATGGCCGTTTGTATGACAATTACAGGTCTCAACGCCTATTGATAGAGGTATGAATCATCGAAATCGGAGCACATTTACAGATTTTCGAATTTTGTGGCGCTGAATTTGTGGGCTATAGTTCAGTTGATTTTCAAAAAAATTGAATTTTTCACGAAACGTGTAGAAATATTCGACCGATCCAAATGGCCGTTTGTATGACAATTACAGGTCTCAACGCCTATTGATAGAGGTATCAATCATCGAAATCGGAGCACATTTACAGATTTTCGAATTTTGTGGCGCTGAATTTGTGGGCTATAGTTCAGTTGATTTTCAAAAAAATTGAATTTTTCACGAAACGTGTAGAAATATTCGACCGATCCAAATGGCCGTTTGTATGACAATTACAGGTCTCAACGCCTATTGATAGAGGTATGAATCATCGAAATCGGAGCACATTTACAGATTTTCGAATTTTGTGGCGCTGAATTTGTGGGCTATAGTTCAGTTGATTTTCAAAAAAATTGAATTTTTCACGAAACGTGTAGAAATATTCGACCGATCCAAATGGCCGTTTGTATGACAATTACAGGTCTCAACGCCTATTGATAGAGGTATGAATCATCGAAATCGGAGCACATTTACAGATTTTCGAATTTTGTGGCGCTGAATTTGTGGGCTGTAGTTCAGTTGATTTTCAAAAAAATTGAATTTTTCACGAAACGTGTAGAAATATTCGACCGATCCAAATGGCCGTTTGTATGACAATTACAGGTCTCAACGCCTATTGATAGAGTATGAATCATCGAAATCGGAGCACATTTACAGATTTTCGAATTTTGTGGCGCTGAATTTGTGGGCTATAGTTCAGTTGATTTTCAAAAAAATTGAATTTTTCACGAAACGTATAGAAATATTCGACCGATCCAAATGGCCGTTTGTATGACAATTACAGGTCTCAACGCCTATTGATAGAGGTATGAATCATCGAAATCGGAGCACATTTACAGATTTTCGAATTTTGTGGCGCTGAATTTGTGGCTATAGTTCAGTTGATTTTCAAAAAATTGAATTTTTCACGAAACGTGTAGAAATATTCGACCGATCCAAATGGCCGTTTGTATGACAATTACAGGTCTCAACGCCTATTGATAGAGGTATGAATCATCGAAATCGGAGCACATTTACAGATTTTCGAATTTTGTGGCGCTGAATTTGTGGGCTATAGTTCAGTTGATTTTCAAAAAAATTGAATTTTTCACGAAACGTGTAGAAATATTCGACCGATCCAAATGGCCGTTTGTATGACAATTACAGGTCTCAACGCCTATTGATAGAGGTATGAATCATCGAAATCGGAGCACATTTACAGATTTTCGAATTTTGTGGCGCTGAATTTGTGGGCTATAGTTCAGTTGATTTTCAAAAAAATTGAATTTTTCACGAAACGTGTAGAAATATTCGACCGATCCAAATGGCCGTTTGTATGACAATTACAGGTCTCAACGCCTATTGATAGAGGTATGAATCATCGAAATCGGAGCACATTTACAGATTTTCGAATTTTGTGGCGCTGAATTTGTGGGCTGTAGTTCAGTTGATTTTCAAAAAAATTGAATTTTTCACGAAACGTGTAGAAATATTCGACCGATCCAAATGGCCGTTTGTATGACAATTACAGGTCTCAACGCCTATTGATAGAGGTATGAATCATCGAAATCGGAGCACATTTACAGATTTTCGAATTTTGTGGCGCTGAATTTGTGGGCTGTAGTTCAGTTGATTTTCAAAAAAATTGAATTTTTCACGAAACGTGTAGAAATATTCGACCGATCCAAATGGCCGTTTGTATGACAATTACAGGTCTCAACGCCTATTGATAGAGGTATGAATCATCGAAATCGGAGCACATTTACAGATTTTCGAATTTTGTGGCGCTGAATTTGTGGGCTGTAGTTCAGTTGATTTTCAAAAAAATTGAATTTTTCACGAAACGTATAGAAATATTCGACCGATCCAAATGGCCGTTTGTATGACAATTACAGGTCTCAACGCCTATTGATAGAGGTATGAATCATCGAAATCGGAGCACATTTACAGATTTTCGAATTTTGTGGCGCTGAATTTGTGGGCTATAGTTCAGTTGATTTTCAAAAAAATTGAATTTTTCACGAAACGTGTAGAAATATTCGACCGATCCAAATGGCCGTTTGTATGACAATTACAGGTCTCAACGCCTATTGATAGAGGTATGAATCATCGAAATCGGAGCACATTTACAGATTTTCGAATTTTGTGGCGCTGAATTTGTGGGCTGTAGTTCAGTTGATTTTCAAAAAATTGAATTTTTCACGAAACGTGTAGAAATATTCGACCGATCCAAATGGCCGTTTGTATGACAATTACAGGTCTCAACGCCTATTGATAGAGGTATGAATCATCGAAATCGGAGCACATTTACAGATTTTCGAATTTTGTGGCGCTGAATTTGTGGGCTGTAGTTCAGTTGATTTTCAAAAAAATTGAATTTTTCACGAAACGTGTAGAAATATTCGACCGATCCAAATGGCCGTTTGTATGACAATTACAGGTCTCAACGCCTATTGATAGAGGTATGAATCATCGAAATCGGAGCACATTTACAGATTTTCGAATTTGTGGCGCTGAATTTGTGGGCTATAGTTCAGTTGATTTTCAAAAAAATTGAATTTTTCACGAAACGTGTAGAAATATTCGACCGATCCAAATGGCCGTTTGTATGACAATTACAGGTCTCAACGCCTATTGATAGAGGTATGAATCATCGAAATCGGAGCACATTTACAGATTTTCGAATTTTGTGGCGCTGAATTTGTGGGCTATAGTTCAGTTGATTTTCAAAAAAATTGAATTTTTCACGAAACGTATAGAAATATTCGACCGATCCAAATGGCCGTTTGTATGACAATTACAGGTCTCAACGCCTATTGATAGAGGTATGAATCATCGAAATCGGAGCACATTTACAGATTTTCGAATTTTGTGGCGCTGAATTTGTGGGCTATAGTTCAGTTGATTTTCAAAAAAATTGAATTTTTCACGAAACGTGTAGAAATATTCGACCGATCCAAATGGCCGTTTGTATGACAATTACAGGTCTCAACGCCTATTGATAGAGGTATGAATCATCGAAATCGGAGCACATTTACAGATTTTCGAATTTTGTGGCGCTGAATTTGTGGGCTATAGTTCAGTTGATTTTCAAAAAATTGAATTTTTCACGAAACGTGTAGAAATATTCGACCGATCCAAATGGCCGTTTGTATGACAATTACAGGTCTCAACGCCTATTGATAGAGGTATGAATCATCGAAATCGGAGCACATTTACAGATTTTCGAATTTTGTGGCGCTGAATTTGTGGGCTATAGTTCAGTTGATTTTCAAAAAATTGAATTTTTCACGAAACGTGTAGAAATATTCGACCGATCCAAATGGCCGTTTGTATGACAATTACAGGTCTCAACGCCTATTGATAGAGGTATGAATCATCGAAATCGGAGCACATTTACAGATTTTCGAATTTTGTGGCGCTGAATTTGTGGGCTGTAGTTCAGTTGATTTTCAAAAAATTGAATTTTTCACGAAACGTGTAGAAATATTCGACCGATCCAAATGGCCGTTTGTATGACAATTACAGGTCTCAACGCCTATTGATAGAGGTATGAATCATCGAAATCGGAGCACATTTACAGATTTTCGAATTTTGTGGCGCTGAATTTGTGGGCTGTAGTTCAGTTGATTTTCAAAAAAATTGAATTTTTCACGAAACGTGTAGAAATATTCGACCGATCCAAATGGCCGTTTGTATGACAATTACAGGTCTCAACGCCTATTGATAGAGGTATGAATCATCGAAATCGGAGCACATTTACAGATTTTCGAATTTTGTGGCGCTGAATTTGTGGGCTGTAGTTCAGTTGATTTTCAAAAAAATTGAATTTTTCACGAAACGTGTAGAAATATTCGACCGATCCAAATGGCCGTTTGTATGACAATTACAGGTCTCAACGCCTATTGATAGAGGTATCAATCATCGAAATCGGAGCACATTTACAGATTTTCGAATTTTGTGGCGCTGAATTTGTGGGCTGTAGTTCAGTTGATTTTCAAAAAAATTGAATTTTTCACGAAACGTGTAGAAATATTCGACCGATCCAAATGGCCGTTTGTATGACAATTACAGGTCTCAACGCCTATTGATAGAGGTATGAATCATCGAAATCGGAGCACATTTACAGATTTTCGAATTTTGTGGCGCTGAATTTGTGGGCTGTAGTTCAGTTGATTTTCAAAAAAATTGAATTTTTCACGAAACGTGTAGAAATATTCGACCGATCCAAATGGCCGTTTGTATGACAATTACAGGTCTCAACGCCTATTGATAGAGGTATGAATCATCGAAATCGGAGCACATTTACAGATTTTCGAATTTTGTGGCGCTGAATTTGTGGGCTATAGTTCAGTTGATTTTCAAAAAAATTGAATTTTTCACGAAACGTGTAGAAATATTCGACCGATCCAAATGGCCGTTTGTATGACAATTACAGGTCTCAACGCCTATTGATAGAGGTATCAATCATCGAAATCGGAGCACATTTACAGATTTTCGAATTTTGTGGCGCTGAATTTGTGGGCTATAGTTCAGTTGATTTTCAAAAAAATTGAATTTTTCACGAAACGTATAGAAATATTCGACCGATCCAAATGGCCGTTTGTATGACAATTACAGGTCTCAACGCCTATTGATAGAGGTATGAATCATCGAAATCGGAGCACATTTACAGATTTTCGAATTTTGTGGCGCTGAATTTGTGGGCTATAGTTCAGTTGATTTTCAAAAAAATTGAATTTTTCACGAAACGTGTAGAAATATTCGACCGATCCAAATGGCCGTTTGTATGACAATTACAGGTCTCAACGCCTATTGATAGAGGTATGAATCATCGAAATCGGAGCACATTTACAGATTTTCGAATTTTGTGGCGCTGAATTTGTGGGCTATAGTTCAGTTGATTTTCAAAAAAATTGAATTTTTCACGAAACGTGTAGAAATATTCGACCGATCCAAATGGCCGTTTGTATGACAATTACAGGTCTCAACGCCTATTGATAGAGGTATGAATCATCGAAATCGGAGCACATTTACAGATTTTCGAATTTTGTGGCGCTGAATTTGTGGGCTATAGTTCAGTTGATTTTCAAAAAAATTGAATTTTTCACGAAACGTGTAGAAATATTCGACCGATCCAAATGGCCGTTTGTATGACAATTACAGGTCTCAACGCCTATTGATAGAGGTATGAATCATCGAAATCGGAGCACATTTACAGATTTTCGAATTTTGTGGCGCTGAATTTGTGGGCTGTAGTTCAGTTGATTTTCAAAAAAATTGAATTTTTCACGAAACGTGTAGAAATATTCGACCGATCCAAATGGCCGTTTGTATGACAATTACAGGTCTCAACGCCTATTGATAGAGGTATGAATCATCGAAATCGGAGCACATTTACAGATTTTCGAATTTTGTGGCGCTGAATTTGTGGGCTGTAGTTCAGTTGATTTTCAAAAAAATTGAATTTTTCACGAAACGTGTAGAAATATTCGACCGATCCAAATGGCCGTTTGTATGACAATTACAGGTCTCAACGCCTATTGATAGAGGTATGAATCATCGAAATCGGAGCACATTTACAGATTTTCGAATTTTGTGGCGCTGAATTTGTGGGCTATAGTTCAGTTGATTTTCAAAAAAATTGAATTTTTCACGAAACGTGTAGAAATATTCGACCGATCCAAATGGCCGTTTGTATGACAATTACAGGTCTCAACGCCTATTGATAGAGGTATGAATCATCGAAATCGGAGCACATTTACAGATTTTCGAATTTTGTGGCGCTGAATTTGTGGGCTGTAGTTCAGTTGATTTTCAAAAAAATTGAATTTTTCACGAAACGTGTAGAAATATTCGACCGATCCAAATGGCCGTTTGTATGACAATTACAGGTCTCAACGCCTATTGATAGAGGTATGAATCATCGAAATCGGAGCACATTTACAGATTTTCGAATTTTGTGGCGCTGAATTTGTGGGCTGTAGTTCAGTTGATTTTCAAAAAAATTGAATTTTTCACGAAACGTGTAGAAATATTCGACCGATCCAAATGGCCGTTTGTATGACAATTACAGGTCTCAACGCCTATTGATAGAGGTATGAATCATCGAAATCGGAGCACATTTACAGATTTTCGAATTTTGTGGCGCTGAATTTGTGGGCTGTAGTTCAGTTGATTTTCAAAAAAATTGAATTTTTCACGAAACGTGTAGAAATATTCGACCGATCCAAATGGCCGTTTGTATGACAATTACAGGTCTCAACGCCTATTGATAGAGGTATGAATCATCGAAATCGGAGCACATTTACAGATTTTCGAATTTTGTGGCGCTGAATTTGTGGGCTGTAGTTCAGTTGATTTTCAAAAAAATTGAATTTTTCACGAAACGTATAGAAATATTCGACCGATCCAAATGGCCGTTTGTATGACAATTACAGGTCTCAACGCCTATTGATAGAGGTATGAATCATCGAAATCGGAGCACATTTACAGATTTTCGAATTTTGTGGCGCTGAATTTGTGGGCTATAGTTCAGTTGATTTTCAAAAAAATTGAATTTTTCACGAAACGTGTAGAAATATTCGACCGATCCAAATGGCCGTTTGTATGACAATTACAGGTCTCAACGCCTATTGATAGAGGTATGAATCATCGAAATCGGAGCACATTTACAGATTTTCGAATTTTGTGGCGCTGAATTTGTGGGCTGTAGTTCAGTTGATTTTCAAAAAAATTGAATTTTTCACGAAACGTGTAGAAATATTCGACCGATCCAAATGGCCGTTTGTATGACAATTACAGGTCTCAACGCCTATTGATAGAGGTATGAATCATCGAAATCGGAGCACATTTACAGATTTTCGAATTTTGTGGCGCTGAATTTGTGGGCTGTAGTTCAGTTGATTTTCAAAAAAATTGAATTTTTCACGAAACGTGTAGAAATATTCGACCGATCCAAATGGCCGTTTGTATGACAATTACAGGTCTCAACGCCTATTGATAGAGGTATGAATCATCGAAATCGGAGCACATTTACAGATTTTCGAATTTTGTGGCGCTGAATTTGTGGGCTATAGTTCAGTTGATTTTCAAAAAAATTGAATTTTTCACGAAACGTGTAGAAATATTCGACCGATCCAAATGGCCGTTTGTATGACAATTACAGGTCTCAACGCCTATTGATAGAGGTATCAATCATCGAAATCGGAGCACATTTACAGATTTTCGAATTTTGTGGCGCTGAATTTGTGGGCTATAGTTCAGTTGATTTTCAAAAAAATTGAATTTTTCACGAAACGTATAGAAATATTCGACCGATCCAAATGGCCGTTTGTATGACAATTACAGGTCTCAACGCCTATTGATAGAGGTATGAATCATCGAAATCGGAGCACATTTACAGATTTTCGAATTTTGTGGCGCTGAATTTGTGGGCTATAGTTCAGTTGATTTTCAAAAAAATTGAATTTTTCACGAAACGTGTAGAAATATTCGACCGATCCAAATGGCCGTTTGTATGACAATTACAGGTCTCAACGCCTATTGATAGAGGTATGAATCATCGAAATCGGAGCACATTTACAGATTTTCGAATTTTGTGGCGCTGAATTTGTGGGCTATAGTTCAGTTGATTTTCAAAAAAATTGAATTTTTCACGAAACGTGTAGAAATATTCGACCGATCCAAATGGCCGTTTGTATGACAATTACAGGTCTCAACGCCTATTGATAGAGGTATGAATCATCGAAATCGGAGCACATTTACAGATTTTCGAATTTTGTGGCGCTGAATTTGTGGGCTATAGTTCAGTTGATTTTCAAAAAAATTGAATTTTTCACGAAACGTGTAGAAATATTCGACCGATCCAAATGGCCGTTTGTATGACAATTACAGGTCTCAACGCCTATTGATAGAGGTATGAATCATCGAAATCGGAGCACATTTACAGATTTTCGAATTTTGTGGCGCTGAATTTGTGGGCTGTAGTTCAGTTGATTTTCAAAAAAATTGAATTTTTCACGAAACGTGTAGAAATATTCGACCGATCCAAATGGCCGTTTGTATGACAATTACAGGTCTCAACGCCTATTGATAGAGGTATGAATCATCGAAATCGGAGCACATTTACAGATTTTCGAATTTTGTGGCGCTGAATTTGTGGGCTGTAGTTCAGTTGATTTTCAAAAAAATTGAATTTTTCACGAAACGTGTAGAAATATTCGACCGATCCAAATGGCCGTTTGTATGACAATTACAGGTCTCAACGCCTATTGATAGAGGTATGAATCATCGAAATCGGAGCACATTTACAGATTTTCGAATTTTGTGGCGCTGAATTTGTGGGCTATAGTTCAGTTGATTTTCAAAAAAATTGAATTTTTCACGAAACGTGTAGAAATATTCGACCGATCCAAATGGCCGTTTGTATGACAATTACAGGTCTCAACGCCTATTGATAGAGGTATCAATCATCGAAATCGGAGCACATTTACAGATTTTCGAATTTTGTGGCGCTGAATTTGTGGGCTATAGTTCAGTTGATTTTCAAAAAAATTGAATTTTTCACGAAACGTATAGAAATATTCGACCGATCCAAATGGCCGTTTGTATGACAATTACAGGTCTCAACGCCTATTGATAGAGGTAGGTTGAAGTGGCTGCTATCGCACACTTAGGCCAGCAATGGCCCGTTGTGATTTTTGATAGAGGTATGAATCATCGAAATCGGAGCACATTTACAGATTTTCGAATTTTGTGGCGCTGAATTTGTGGGCTATAGTTCAGTTGATTTTCAAAAAAATTGAATTTTTCACGAAACGTGTAGAAATATTCGACCGATCCAAATGGCCGTTTGTATGACAATTACAGGTCTCAATGCCTATTGATAGAGGTATGAATCATCGAAATCGGAGCACATTTGCCGATTTTCGAATTTTGTGGCTCTGAATTTGTGGGCTATAGTTCAGTTGATTTTCAAAAAAATTGAATTTTTCACGAAACGTGTAAAAATATTCGATCGATCCAAATAGCCGTTTGTATGACAATTACAGGTCTCAACGCCTATTGATAGAGGTATGAATCATCGAAATCGGAGCAT